>VWZV01010913.1:0-12549 GCA_013397155.1 Irena cyanogastra | reverse complement strand
CCGCCCCGCCGGCGCGGCTGCCGCGGCCGCGCATTGTGCGGCAGCTGCTGCCCCGGGCGGAGCTCGGGGAGGGGTCGTGGCCGCTCAGCGCCCCCGACCCTCCCGGGCCGGGCCTCGGCTCCAGCTCTTCCCTCGGAGACGCCGTCCGGGGTCGGACGCGGTGAGTGGGGGTCGTGCGGTGCGGGGGTAGCGGGTGATGCCGCCGCCGGGTCCATCCAGCCGGGGCTCGCCCCGGAGAGCTGGGCGGAGGGGGCGGAGGTCTGTATTCGGCCCCGCCGCGGCGGATGTGGGCTCCGGGGCCAGGGGCTTGGGAGCGGCTCCGAGCACATCCCGGGCCCGGCGGCGGCGGAAGGTTGGGGGCTCTCGGTGAGAGCAGTGGGCGCGGGGGGCTCCTGGCTTTGTTGGTGGCTGTGAGCTGCGGTGAGACACAGCCCTGGCCGCCTTTCGGAAGGTCCCTGGGCATGCTGGAGCTCGGCTCGCAGGTTTTACTCCCTGCGCGAATATTCAGTGTTTGTGCAGACACTGCTCTCCTTCTCTTCCAGTCTGGAATAGCGATCTCAGGTAACTGGAGTTGGCTGTAAATGTGATTCCTGTGGTCTGACTACTATAAGCTTTATTCACGCAAGTAAGACCTCCATGCATGAGTAAAATATTTTTTGCAGAATGATGTTGCGTGTTTCTACCTTGAAGTGCACAGTCTCCGATGGCTCCTGCAGGAGATGGGCTTGTCCCTTTCAGAGTGTGTGTGTGTGTGTGTGTGTGTGTGTGTGTGCGGTCGCTGTTAGTTTTGGCAGCTCGTAAGTGATCATTGGTAAAGGTCGGGTGTCTTCGTATTCTTCAGGAATGCATTAGGCTGGATGTGTGCCTGTGTTTTGATATTGCAGAAGCAATAAGAGAGAACAGCCTTTAAAAAGGTTGAAGGAAATTGTTTAGCTTTCCTAATGTTTATAATTTCCAGCTAGCATGCTTGCAAGCAAGTCGTGGTAAATTTCAGGGAAAAATTTGGTTTTGTATTTACTAGCACGTTGATGAATAATCGAAGATAGGTCTAAAGCTGAATTTTGTTGCTTCATTTAAAGTAAATTCTTTTCATTTCTTCTGTTTGTTGAACCTCTTAGCTTTTAGGAAAAGACGATTATTAGGTGATGATGATTAGGCAGCTTTCTTACAACTTTAATTAAAGGAATAGCTCACTATAGCCAGCTGTAGAATAATGGACCCACTTGTCGTCTAGTATGTAGTTGAATGTAGAGCTGTGGTACTGCCTGGCAAAACTGTTCTTTGTCTGTAACTTCTCCCATAGCCAAAGCAGAGCTAAAACTTCATTCTAGGAGTCAGGTGAGTACAGTGTATAAATCTAGTTCCTGTGTGGTAGACTAGCGATAAATGGCTTATTATGAAACATGTGTTGACAGGGATTTCTTATCTGTAATATACATCGTTGATTGAGTGACTTCATGCTTCATCTCACTGTTTCTTATTAATAATCTAATTAGGAGAAAACTCTGGAAGGAATATGGAATTAAGACACAGTCCCAGTGGAACTCAGTAAAAAAGACATTGCAGAGCAGACAGAGTGTAAGAGGAATTTCCAGAAGTACTTACTCATCACCTAAGACAGAGCCAGATTTTGAATACTCCTAGCTTTTATTTGGGCTCCAGAGTTAATAGCTGGATTTTCAGGTCTTTCTTTTCAGTATTCAAATTTTTATATCCAGAGTGCTTTGTGAGACAGTGAGGGAAATGTGTCTGTTGTAAGCCAAATTCTCTGTCTTCAATGCATAAGAAAATCACACCCTGAGCACTTTAAAAAATCTGATCCTTGGGTTGCAGTCATAACTCCTACCACTTCTGTTCTGGAGGCACTTCCATTTAATTTTTAGAACAGATAGAATTACAGTTGTAAAATCTAGCTACAATAAGGCACACCAGTAAAATAACTTTCTTTTTTTTTTTTTGTAATGTAGAAGTCATTGGTATTGATGAACAGCTCTGTAAATATAGTAATAGAACTCTATGTGGCACTTAATCTCTGAACAAAAGTAGTAGGTAATGGCTAAAAATAGTATTTCTTCTTTCAACAGTAGAATTAAATGTGGGTATTAACTGCAGCAAGATAGATTGGTCCAGAGCTGGAGGTTCAGATCATTCATGCTTGCTGACCTGTCCTACTTCTTTATTCTCCTTTAAAATATCACTTTTGTGTGTGTGTTTGATAATAAATCACAAACGCAAATCAAAAAGCTGTTCTTTAAAGTGAAAATTGGAGTATGTTTTGCTGCACCATAAAGCAGAACTGTAATTTCTAGAATGTGTTCTGATCCCATGTAGCTCAGCACAACCTGTGTTGAGGTTATGCCTCCATTTACATGAGTGGATAGTCTCACGTGTGGGCAACAACATCTTTTCACCAGGGAGAACTTTTGGGTCTGGTTCTGATCATTTAACACTGCTTGAAGTGGTTCAATGTCACTGCTCAATAAATGCCTTCATAAAAAGGTCAGTGAAAAATTTGCCTCTCCAATAGCCCTGTCATAGCCTCTTGAGGAGCTGTTGAATTACAAGAGCTGGTGATTATCTGCCTACATCTGTGGCCCAGGACTCATTGACACTGAGCACAAAGAAGAATAAAAAATGACAAGTGCTTGTCCAGCAGCACATCCTTCCAGAGGTGTTTGCTTTCCCCCAGTTTCATAGGATAAGACCAGTGAGTCTGAGGTGTCCTAAAACGGTGATTAATTAGCTAGTGCCCTTGGAAGATGGAAAATAATGTATGGGGATGGTTTGAATGAAGTGCTGTTATTCCCTGCTATTAAAGAAATTCCTTGCATACTCTGTGTCTCAGGTTGGAGCTGTAGGCAATTTTAAAGCATTGTTTAAGCTGTGGTTTGGGTTTGTTTAAATAGAAGAGTGAGGGAAGGTCTTTCAATAGGAAAAAATAGTAGGTAAAGATTTTCTTGTTTAAGCCTTTTTTTAAGCCTTTTTTGTAGCAGCAAATCTGTGTATATGGGAATGAGGAAAAGGGAGTTGAATGGAACTGAACGAGGAACCATCCTATGAGGTAAAATTCTGATATTGTTCTCTTGTGTCATCGTGGAAATACATTTGCATTTAAAATTTTCAGGCGAACCAAGCTGTAGGACCAGTACAGAATGCTAAATAAAACCTGACAGCCAACTGAAAATGCCACACAGTGGTGCTGGGCATTCCTCTGCTTGCACAATTGAGTTGAAGATTGTTTCTTTTAATGATTATGGATCTGAAATGAAGACTGGTTCTGAAAACAAATGTGATATCAATTTTATTCTGGGGTGTTTTCACTTGAAAGATGTTTACTTTCTGTCACATTACCCTGCAACTGCTTGAAAACTCACAGAAACTGTAAAGTCCAAATCCCTTTTTGCCCATCAGATAGCCACAATATACTCCTTTGTGTTGCTTAGGCTGAAATTCAATCTGCTTGGGAAGCTGATGAGTGGATTGGGGCACAGTTGTGATCCCAAAGATACTGGGTATCACCACAGAGGTACCTTTATGTTGCTTTTGCAAGGAGACAAATGTGGTGATGCATTTCCTGTACAAGAGTAAAACCTGTTTTTGCTCAGGAGTAGTGAGATGTAGAAGCCAGGATGATGGCAACTGGGAAGAAACGTGAAAAGGACCATGAAAGGCATTAGAAGAGATTGATGAGTTTTACCTTTTCATGTGTCAAACCTGCGTGCCTGCAGTTATTGGCAATAAACTGTCCGTGTGCAGACAGGCCAACGATGCAGAACAATTTGAGGAGACTGAGGATTGGAAAGAGAGAAGAAAATGATTGGTAGGTTAATGTGTGGATTGAGTGTGAAAGAGCACCTGCAGTCACAGGGCTGGAACAAATCAAGGGCCTGTGCTTGGCTGTGGCTGCTGCAGTGCAGCAGTAGTACGGACAGCACAGTGGTCCATGGTATCCCAGTTATGAATAGAACAACGTCCGGCTTTACATATGCAGTCTGGATGCATATTTGGCTCCCTGGCACAACTGTAAGGTACTTGCCCTTGGAAAGTTTTGAGGAACGGAAAGAGCTGATTAGGAGAGCAAAGTGACTGATTTCTGAGGAATGATTAAAAATATTTAATATGGATTATCTGAGAAGCAAAGACTCCACTGATTTCAGGTATGATTACTCAAGAAACATAATCTTTTAGCCTTTGCAAGAGGGTGTGATTAGACATAATGGGCTGCAAAAGAGAAGGTACCTTGAACATCCAGAAAAGCTACTTGCAATGAAGCTAAATAGTCTTCCATGAAAAATGGTGGTAACGTTGTTTCGTGTTGTGTAACACACAGAGCTGAGAAGAGTGTTCTGCCGGGCTGGTCATTTGGAGTCACACCTTCCCTGGCTGAGCTGTGTCTGGGGATTAGGGTGAAGGTTTTGGAAACAGAGGTGCCAAGTCAGCACCTCTTTTGGGAGCTGGCTGCTAAGCCCTCCTCTGTAGTCTGCTGGAAGGGCAGTCATTCCCTGGTAGCTTAGATTTCTATGGATGAATTAATAGGTCTCATTCCTATCTTAGCCTCTGATCCTGGAAATAGAGGAACATTTCCTGGCAGCTGGCATGTCTGCTGTTATTCTGTGAAACAAATGCTGGAGCATCTTGAATTCTGTTCTGATCATGTGGTGAGGGAATATGGGAGGAGGCAAGTGATGGAAGGTGCTCCAGTGATGAACACATCAGGCTGGGCTAGAAATATTAGTGAGTTTGCATTGTCTTTGTTAGTTTGTGTTCTTGAACCCATGCTGAATTCTCCTCTTAAAGAAAAGCTGAAAAGCAACAGGCCTGGGGTGTTTTCCTGTTTTATTTTTCAGCCCTTACTGGCAAAGAAACCCTAATGGATAGTCGCGGACAGTAGTTACCTCTTCCTTTGCCGAGCCCAGTAATAGGCACAACTTGTTGCTAAAATGTGAAGAGCCATTTCAGAGGGTTGTGCAGCTCTGGGTTTTGTGTTGCTGCACAGTTGTGATATTGTTCTGTTTCTCTCTTCAGATACAAGGTGGATTGGTTCATGAAAAGTCTGTTCAGAGCACTGAGAAGTACAGTGTATGGTAACCTATGTCTCCTGGGTGATTTGATGTTGTGACAGGCAATCTTTCCTCCACTAAACTTCCTGTATCCCACAATAAACTAAGAGTTTATATAAATTAGACATGCTCTTCCTGCAGAAGTTATAATATGGTGGAGTTATAAGGGCTGCAAGATGGTATGTTGTTGCTAGATAGGGAGGAGTATGTTTATTCTGATTCATAGTGGCTGCTTTAAAAATTGGAGACAGTTTGTCTGTCTTCAGCATGAATGGTTTATTGAAGGGCAGGCAGGTAATACACAGACAAGCATTTACAATGCTGCTTTAAAGATGAGCCTCTTTTAATTAATGGCAACTTGAGTCACAAAAATTCCTCATCTGGTGACTTGGAATAAGGTTTTCACTTCCTGCATCATCCATTTGTAGTGAAGGTTTAGAAGAAAAGAAATTCTGAGATTTCATTGTCTTGGTTGCAAAGGAAATTAGAAAGCTGGGAGAAGTTAAGCGACTTCCCAGCTTGGATGTGCTCATCCAACCCTTCCGAAAGCCAGTACTGCCGGTTTTCCTTTCAACATTGTATTAACTTTTCTTTCTCTAAAATACTCTGTTAAGGCTCTCTCCAGGAAGAGAGAGGGTCGCTTATTTTCCTTTTTTTAACTACTATAACCTGATCTAGAGAAATACCAAAAAACTAATAGGATTTGGCGATTATCAGGTAAATAAATTTCGCCTCCTAATTCCCTTTAAAAGAATACCCACTGTTGTTGACATAGGTATGACTTGGGTTTATAGTAAAAATTAGTTTTTAAAATATAGGCCTCAAGAACTTCAATGCAGAGTCTTGGTGCACTCTGCACTGCTGGTTACCACAACTTTGTTGGCATGGTTTTGCTTGTTTGTTTTGCTGGGTTTTGGGGTGTTTTGGTTTTTTTTTAAATTTGTTTTCATATTTGCTGTAGAGAACTAGGCAAAGGCTGCTGCCAGCAGGTTATCAGATGTAACAGATGATTTGTTTGGACTGGCACAACAAAACCATTACTCCTTCAAACCAGGACATCTATCAGTGAAGTCTGGGTCGGTCCAGTTCACAGTGCCAGGAAAAATACATTCTTGTGGTAGTTCTGGCATCCTTGATGACAGAAAGTATTGGAAAATTTGAGAGAGAGACTTTGTTCTTATAGAATATCCAAGTCAGTTTTGTGTAACTGAGAAGAAACTTGGAAAGTTCAGGTAAGAAGCCAGATGTTGGCCCAAATTGGTGAGATTCGCTTGCATGAATCAAATTTGGCATTGCAGCGTGCTTCCCAAATTAATTCTGTCATGGATAATTCCAGTGTGAGTTGATTTTCTATTTTATTCTGCATGACTTCTATTCATTTATCATTATTAAGCTATTTCCTGGAGATACTCAGGCTTAAGTTTGTGCTTGTGTGACTACCAGAATTGTCTGCAGTTACACAGACAGAAAATGTTAATCCAGGTTAAAAGGTAATTTTTCCCATGTACTGTGTATACTGTGTTTCAGTCACCATTTCTCAGTTTACCTGAATATTTGGTTTGAAGAATTATCCTGGCCACAAGTAAGATACAAGGTTTATGCTTAGCTTATTGTACTCATGTACAGTAAATCCTTTCTTTTGCTGCTTTTAACATTGGTAATGCACTCCTGGCATCATCTCTTTTAATTTTTTTTTCTGGGAAAAGAGTATGCAAAAGAATATTTATTAGCTGATTTAAATGCAATTAACTTCATTTCCCTTTCATGGAGTTTTTAACAATGCTTAATGAGAGATGTAATGAATTGCAGAGCTATTACTTCCCTCTGAATACATTGAGATCTTTCCTGAATCTCGTGAAGGTTTCTTGATCATTCACACTTTAATCTTGGCCTTTGTAATTATTTTGTAGCATATGGAAAGTCACATAGATGCTAATTCTATTAGCCTTTGTCATGCTTATTTAACAAATAGTTCCAGTTCCTCATTTATCTGCCTTAGTATCTATTGTTCATTGGTGATTTTTTTCCTTCCTGCCTTTAAACCCCTGGCACAAAGACCACCCTGTCCTAGGCAGAGTATAAACAAAAATATAAACACAAAGTGCATTCCCTGCCTTGTACATTAACACTTTTGTTTTATGGCTACATGAGGGAGATTGCTCTTAACTGCTCTGTACTCAGACCTCTACAGACACTCAGCAGCATTTAGAAAGTAAATCTCCAGCTTAGGAGAAAAAAAAATTAAAACTGAGCACCATTGTTGCTGAAAAAATTCTTGTGCTTGTTGGAAGATGCAAGAATTTAAGTTTATAAAGACTAGCTATCATCTGCATGCATAGGCAAAAATGTGATGCTCTTTCCTCTCTTCTCTGCCTTGCTTTTCCTCTCATTCAAGCAAATGGGCTGCTAAATGCTTGGAAATTGTGTGTCTCTCCTATTAGCCTCCTTGTTTGCTTGCCTTCTTTCAACAGCTGCTCCATTCACAGTGTTAAACAACAGAAGAAAAACACTTATGAAATGAAAACACTCTAATATTGTGTAATCCTGTGAAGAAGGGTGTCCTGCTTCCCCCACAGATGGTAAAACTAGAAAGGTTTATTTCTTGTCCTGAAGTCTGTTGTGGCAAGAAGAATGATAAAAGCACACTGAAATTTCAAATCACAGCATTGCTGAGCACAGGCTCTGGTGTGTAGAGCACTCTGAACTCTTTGAAGACTTCGGCCTGGAGTGTGATTTTGTGGGTAGCAGGGGTTCAGAGGCAGAGCTTGTGGATGTTAGGGCAGTTAACTGAGCTAAGCTCTTTCCTAAGCATTTCTGAAGCATTCCTTGTTTTTACTTTGGTTTTCCATGCAGGGACACAGATGTGCATGGTTAAACATGCAGACGTGAGATGTTTACAGGCTGAGCATGACAGCTGAGCCACTACTCTTAAACCAGCAGCCACTGCTCTGCTGGGTGTGCAGTGTGTCCTCCCTAGGGCCTGGTGTAACCTTGCTTGGGGAATTAAGTGGAATATGACTCCCAGAAGCTCATGTTATGTGTCTAGATGATGTATTTCTTCTACTGACACAGCTGCTGTAAAATGTGTATGAGGCTTGCCATTCTTTTCAGCCAGGAGAAGGCATGTCCAGCCAGAGCCTGGGTGGCCTCTCTGAGGAGATCCCATCAGCTGCTGGGACGGTTGGATGCAGCTTTAAGCTCTGGGACATTCCCTTGGATGCTCCTTGCTTCATGCTGTTATAGGGAATGCAGAGAATGCTGCACAGCTGAGAAGGCCAATGAAATAGCTGCCACATCTGTTGGGATTCCTGCCCCATCCATCTGAGTTTTGCAAAACCTGGTAGGGCCCTGAAGAGCTCAGAATGGTTTTCTATCCACCAATATCTACATAATGTAGGGCAGTGATCTGATCTTTGGGAATGACACAACTCCTTATGGGATCCTATATAGTCTGGAGGCAGGTTGTGGTTTGAGATGGCCACAGTGATTGGGAGACCTCCTGAAGGGGCATGAGGGAGCTTAGGTAGTCATTGCTGCTGCTTTGGCTGGCTGCAGAGCTCTGTGCATGCATTTAAAGATCCCAGATATAAGAAAATGAAAGCCTTTGCTTTGGTTCCCCCTTATTGGTATTGTTTTTTGTTTTTTTTAACTCCTTCATCTGCTGTGGTGCACAATCTCCCACCTGCCTGTACAGATGAGACAGCAGTGAAGCAGATTTATTAAGCTGATAACAAACAGGAAGAAACAGCGGATTTAGTGGAGTTTGAAGACAGTTCTTACCACTGAGCAGCACAGTATGCTGTGCTGTGATAAAGTGCTGCAAGATGGTGCCCTTGGTCAGGATTTGCAAAGTCATAGGGGATATTTGAAGCTGTTTAAGAGAGACTTGCTTTGATTATGCCTTAAAAACACTTTATTTTGCTGACTACAGCAAAGCCCTTATCTTCCTAACTTGGGAGCAGAAATCTCTAGGATGTGAGTGCTGCAGATCCTGCTCAGACCAATATTAGTTTTGTTATTATTTTATGATGTGGTTTTGGCTTACTGTGAGGAAGTTAAATGGATTGTGGCTCTTTGGGAGGTGACAGGAGATGTCAGGGAGCAGTGACTCCAGCCCTGATGCAAACAAATCTCAGTGTTCATGTCTTGCTTTGTAGCTGCTGAGGGGGTGTGATGGACTGGAACTTGCAGACTTGGGTGAATTCTGGAGGAACACATGGGTAAGAAATCAGTGAGTGCAGAGAAGTTGAGTGATGCCTGTGCATTCAGAATAGCCAAAGGTGTTGATTATTCATTACTGAGTTTTTAGGTACAGCAGCACCATGTGTCCTCTTCCTTGGAACTTTTCCATGCCAATAGTGTTATCTTGTGCTGTACCTGAACCTGCAGCACTGATACTGCTTCCCAGGCACTGTCCTGCTTCCCATCCCTCCTTCTTCCCCACCCTCTCTGATTACGTTTCAGTTTCTTCCATGTAAGACCTGTGGATTACTACAGTAAACCTATTGTTCTCTGGGGTTATGTTTGGCTGTTGCCCATTCTAATGAATGGAACTGTGCAACAGCCTAAAAGATAAAATCTTGTGAATTAAGGTACTAGGTCATGTTAGAGGCTTTTACTTTCTACTAAATGTAAGAGCAAGTATTGCAAGCCTGAAGAAATAAAAGGGAAATATTTACAACATCCTTTATGCATGGAATGACTTAGGGAAGGATGTGGATTGGCCGGCCCTGCTGTACCTCACCTAAGTGAAATCGAGTGCAGCTCTCCAGTACCTCTGTGAAAGATGGATACCGGCACAGCACAGCTGCATGCAGCTGTGACCTTGTGCCTTGTCCCAGCAAAGTTGTGCAGTAGAGAACAGGGGCAGCAGGAAACAAGGACAGAAAAGATTCCCCAGAAAACCTGGGTCTTCTGAAGTCACCATGAAGCTAAAGCAGTTTAAAAACTCATCAATTCAATCCACCACCTTTGGTGGAGAACAGAAATCTGGCCTTTGTTTCAGTTATTTCTGGTTCAGCCACCAAAAGGCCTTTGTGTTTGGGCCTGAAGCCAGTCTGGCTAATGCCATCATGGGGGAAGAGCCTTCCTCTTATGGGAATACCAAGCCTGGAAGTCTTCTGGTTCTGCAGAGAATATTTGTGCTCAAACAGAAACAAGCAGAGCTTTTTACTGAATCAAAAACCCTTGACTCCTTCTGGTGTGTTTGCCTGCTGCCTCCTGTAGTCTGCTGTTAGCTGTGCTTTCATGGCTCCCTGGCAGTGTCTCCCCAGTCACAATTCTTTGTATGTTTTCCATCAGCACAAAGGCATCTGTGTTAATCTCTCATTTTGCAGGTGGTTTCACATTCTCTTCCAGCCTTTTTCTGCCTCCTTTTTCTCAGCTTTGTCCCAAGGTAGAAGTTAAATTAGGTAAAGATTAGAAACAAATACATATAAGGGGGATTGACTGAAGTTTTTGAGGCTTGAAGATGACTGGGAAGGGAAATAAAGTGCGCTTACACCCTTCTTTAATTCTGTTGGATTTTTTTTTAATATTGTGCCAGATCTAGCTCCACCTGTTTCTGTAGTAGGACAGGCAGGGCAAGAGGGGCTCTTGTATTTTTTTTAAGCAAAACTTGAAGATGTCTGGTCAAATTCCACCACCTTAGATAGGCAGCATATTAAATCGGCTCTTGAAGGCCTGCCTACAGACTGCTCCATCCCTGAAGAAAATGGACTTGGAGGGCTGGAAGGGAGTGTTCCCTTCACTTGGATTTTGTCTTTAACTTTTGAGCACTCCTTTTGTTTGTCTGGTTTTGTTTTTTGTTTTTTTTTCATTTCCTTCAGCATCCTTGTCATGAAAGAAATGTAACCTTTTAGAAAGACTCTCTTCTCCTGCCCTTTAATTAGCAGGTGAGAGCTACCAAACATCATCCCATCAATGTTTCTGCAAAATCAGGATGTTTCTGGTATGTATATAGAGTGGAAGGAAAACCCAGGATTTAATAGCAGTCATAAAGTATTCATAGTAGTCTTTCAGCTTCTTCCAAGGCTTCAGAATTAATTTTGAGGCATGGAACTAATTTTTTAACTACCTTTAAGTAAAATGCTGCAGAGGAGTCAAAAAAGCTGCATTGACCCTGTGTGGAGAATGTAGCACCGAGGATCTGGCGCATCTTTCCTTGGAAACTGCTGCATTATCATCATCTCAGGGATGTCTTTGGTATTTAGTGAGATGCTGACTCAGTATGGCATAAATGGAGTCCACCAGCTTTTTGTGACATCTTGTCTACTTCTTCCTCGTTATTTGAAAATGAAAGGATATAGGAGTTCTGAGGTTTGTTTTTGAGTCATCTGGCTTCCTGCTGTGAGATTTTGTGGAAATGCTTTCACTGTTCTTTAGTTACCCATAAATGATTGTGCCTAGAATGTATCCTGGGAGAACACATGCTTCTCTTTTTGCTTAATGTTTAATTATCTTTTTTTCTGCTGCCTTCCCACAGCATCTACCTCTGTCAGATTTTGGTCTGTGAGTCTGTGACTGAAGTTTCACAGTTTGAGAATAATGCAGAAAACCCCCAAGAAATAAGAATTCTAAATCTTTCAATACAACTGCTTTTATGCTATTTGGTAAATGCTTAGGAGCCTGCTCAATAAAGCCTGGGGGGAAAATTGCCTGACTTGCAGTTAATTTATACTGAGCTATGATTGCCATTGAAGGTCAGAGAGAGTTTTCCCTGAATGAAAAGTCTAAGAAATGGTGCTTAGGTTTGTGCAGGCTTTTGAGTATCTTTCAGGTTTGGGGTCAGATTTTGAGGGGTTTCCCCTCTTAGTTTGCTTTGCCTGGACCCTTGACAGCTTCCCAGCATTGTTCTCTGACCTGCTGGGAAGAAGTGGAGAAGCAGTGCTCTCTGATTCACCAGAGGCTGGGTGATAGCATTTTGTGAAGGTTAGAGCTCTTACTGGTGGGTGTTGTCCACCATCACAGATTCAACAAGCTCCCCAGTATGCCTTGATACCCAGATTATTCTTCCTCTTCAGTTATCACCTAATTTTTGCTATTGTAATTTTGTAAGATTTTCCAGAAGATGTTCGGTTTCATATGTAGCAAAATCTTCTGGTTGGGCTGTGCCACTGGATCTAAAATCTAAATCATGTTGTTCTTCAGTTACTTGTCGTATCAGATCTCTAGTGTTTCCTCTGTTTTCACGGAAGCTTGAAAACTCTTCAACTGTATCATCTTCTGTTGAAGAAGCAGTTTTGTTCAGGTTTTGAATGACTTCTGCTATTCTCACAGGGTTGGCACTTGCTAAAAAAAATCTAGGTTAGCATTAAAGACTGCAAAGAATGACTGGTTACCTAAACATGGATTAGGCACTTAAAAATCTTTGGAGATGTTACTCTGAAAAAATCTGGGTTGTCCATACAAAGCACTAAAGTATTCCAATGACTTTGAAGATACTAGTCACATACATAAATATAAGACACTTGATTAATTATTCCACATA
>VWZV01010912.1:145951-167342 GCA_013397155.1 Irena cyanogastra | reverse complement strand
CTGCATTTTATTAACTCCTCGGTAATTAGGTGCCTCTTAAATCCTTCATTTATTGCTCCTCGAGTAATTAGTTGTTTAGATTTTCTCCCCCATCATCTCCTTTCTTCTTATTTTTTTTGTATTTCTTTCCTGTTCTCTCTTGTTCTTTTTTCTCTTTCATTCCCTCTTCTCTCTCCCTCCCTGTCCTTCTTGCTTTCTTCCTTTCGCTCATTCTCTCTTTCTTTACTCTTATATTTTGTCTTGTGCTTACCTTTTGTCTTTTTCCACCGTTCTCTCTTTCTATCTAATTTTCCTCCCTCTCTCATTCATCCATCAGTTCATTCTGGGGTTGTCCCCTTCCTTCCAGGTCCAACCCCGTGGAGGGGAAGCTGATCTTCTGCAACGGGGTGGTCCTGCACCGGTTGCAGTGCATCCGTGGCTTTGGGGAGTGGATCGATTCCATCGTGGAATTTTCCTCCAACTTGCAAAACATGAACATCGACATCTCTGCCTTCTCCTGCATCGCTGCCCTGGCCATGGTGACAGGTCAGTGTCCCCCCTTGCCGCCCGGCCCCGCTCCTGCTCCCCTGCCCGCCCCTCTCCGTGCCAGATCCCTGATGTCCCGCACCCTTCTCTTTGCAGAGAGGCACGGGCTGAAGGAACCCAAGAGGGTGGAAGAGCTTCAGAACAAGATTGTAAATTGTCTCAAAGACCATGTGACTTTCAATAACGGGGGCCTGAATCGCCCCAACTATTTGTCCAAACTCTTGGGGAAGCTCCCCGAACTCCGCACGCTTTGCACACAGGGGCTGCAGCGCATTTTCTACCTGAAACTGGAGGATTTGGTGCCACCGCCAGCAATAATTGACAAACTTTTTCTGGACACTTTACCTTTTTAAGACTCTTCCCGTACGCTTCCACTGACCCGAGGAGAAGCTCCAGCTGCCTGAAGGGGAGCTGGTCTGGGCCCAGAGCAGCCCCCGGGTGCCAGCTCCCAGCCAGCCAGTGTTGCGAACTCCTGCAGGCAGAACGCGATGGGCATTTTGGCTCTGGGGCATCACGGATGCAGCTCATGGACTACACAAACACCATGGTATAAACTTTTTATTCTCGGCTTCTAAATGAGTTTATTATTAAGGACTTCTGGTGCGAAAGACAAGCCTGCCTGGCGCCGCCGGGCGCACGGCTCGGGCTCGTGCAGTGACAAACCGAGCCTCGAGGTGACCCACGAGTCTCACCCTCCTAAAGACTAAAGTTTTCTGCAGTAAAAGAAAGCTGTAATATACCCAAACCCCAACCGGTGCGTGGGTGGCGTGGCATTAATGAAGGCGAAGGCTTGTAAATTTATCAGATGCAAGTTTGGCTTTTTAAAAAAAATTCTTCTGTGCCTATTTATGATGAAACATGGAAAATAATTCTAAAAAAAATATCAAAAAGAAAAGCTAAATGTGTTTGAAAAAATAATTTAAAAAAAGGAGAATTAAAAAAAAAAAAAAAAAGAAACCCAATCTGTCCATACCAGGGAAGCATGACGATTCCAGGGTGACAATGTTATAGGCACTTGCTATTTCAGTAATGTCTATATTCTATAAATAGTATTTCAGACACTATGTAGTCTGGTAGCTTTTATAAAGACTGGTAGTTATCTAAGCTTCAAACATTTTCTCAATTGTAAAATAGGTGGGCACAAGTGTTACCCCCCGGAATTCCCCCCCAAAGGGACACATAGTGTTTGTAAACACCGCCCGACACCCCTTGTTTGTAAGTGTTGTATGTACTGTTGATGTTGATTAAAGAAGAAGTTTATATCTTGATTATTTTGTTGTCTAAAGCTAAACAGATCTTGCATGCAGCAGCTTTTGACTGTTTCCAGAGTGCTTATACTATACATAACTCCCTGGAAATTACTGAGCACTTTGAATTCTTGGTTTGTTTTGTTCCATTTGTTTTTTTATGTCTAAAAATTGTCGGTTAATATATTATTTTATGTTCGAGTAATATTTTTAATATTGCCATATTCTGTAGTATTTTTCTTTGTATACCCCGGTTTGGCACACGGGAAAGTCGCTGCCTTTTTTTAATATGGTGTACGACAGTTAGAAACGCGGATTATTATTATAATTATTATTATTATTATTTTTTCTCCTGAAAACTCTTTCTTTGAGAAAGACAATTTTAATGTTTACAACAATAAAACATGTAAACGAATCGAATTTCGTCTCCTTTCTGCCGAAGTGCGAAGCTCCTCCGCCAGCCCCTGCCGCACCCAGGGGACAAAAGCCTCTGCCCGTGCGGCGATCCCGGAGCGGCGATGGCCGGGGCCGCTCCCGTTCGGTGCCGCCGGCTCCCGCGGGAGGAAGAGGAGGAAAAGCCGCGGCTCGGAGGTTGGTCCTTGCCCGGGTTTTACCACGCTCGGTCCCCGCCGCATCCAGACCCCGCGTCAGGACCCCGCATCCTGCGCACTCCCTCCCTCTCCCCCTCGTCCCGCGCCGGCGTTTGCTCAGGCGCATCCCTTCGCCGGGGGGCTAATTCCTCAGGAAAACTCCTTTCCTGGGGGAATTGAATTCCCAAACGCCCGCCCGCGGCGGAGGGGCTCGGGGGGCAGGACGGGCAGCGGGGTGCGGGTTTCGGGCTTCGGGGAACGCTGCCCCACAGCCCCGGGCTCCTGCCAAGCTTTAGGTCGGGGGCGCCTCTCGGAGCCCCGCGGCACCGGCACCGCGCTCGGGGGCACCGGCACCGCGCTCGGAGCCCCGCCGGGCCCGGGCCCGGGATGCGCTCACGGGAATCCCGCGCGTGGAGAGGAGGGAGGAACCCACACTGCGCTGCTTCGTCCGGAGGGGACGGAACTTCAGCCTCTCGCCTCGAGAGACAATATAACGCCCGTGAGGGGCTGCGGGGACACGCCCGGGATCAGTTTTGCTCCTCTGTGCCGCGCGTCCCACGGTGCTCAAAACCCCACGGGCACGGGTGAGGGGCAGGCTCTCGCCGCAGGTCCCGGTGCCGCATCCCCGTCCCCGTGCTGTACCCCCGCCCCGGTGCTGCGCCCCCGTCCCGCATCTCCAGCCCGGAGCCGCATCCCTGTCCCGGTGCTGTACCCCCGTCCCTGTCCCGCATCCCCAGCCCGGTGCCGGGGATCTGCGATCCGCGGCTCTGCAGCCCCGGTGCGGGCGAGTCCCGAGTAGCCGGTTTGCCGGGGAAGGGGCTTTGAGGCTCGGTCAGGCGAAAAATTCCGAGAATAAAGAGTTGTAAGAAGGAGCAAAAGTCGGTGCCGCGCAGGCGGGTGTTGTGGGGGGCAAGGAGCGGGGCTGCGGCAGAGGCGGGTGCTGCCTAACTCATCCTCCGCCGGGTCTTGGGCTTGGGATCGCCACGGGCACGGGGCTGGAGTAATTGTGGCTTTAACCTAAACAGTGCACATGGAATACAGATATGCCCTAAATATATAGAGAGAATACAGACATTCCTTGAATATGTGTAAATAAATATGGAAGTGTAAATGTCTATGCTATAGAAAGGGTTTAAAATGCAAAAGAAAGACATAAAACCTGTTTATAGAAAGAATTTAGCAACTTGATCCCCCTCTAAATATCCCCCAGCTGCTCCCAATTCCTCCTAGATATCAGCTGCTTTCACCACTTTAATCAGCGTCTGTCGCAGTAACTTTTCTAACAGGTTTAACCCTCTGCACCTGGGGAGAGCAGAATTTACCCATCCCAGGCGGCTATTTCACACCTGCCTCGGCTGTGCCCTCATTTGTCCCCGTTCCTGCAGTTTCCCCCAAGTCGGCGGCGTGCCCCGGGTGCGCTGCTGCCCCGGCCGTGGCTCGCTGCTCGCTGCGGGAGCGTGCGGAGGAGCCGAGCGCGGAGGGACCCGGACACGAGTGCCGGACACGGGCACCGAGGTGGGCTCGGGCAGGGAGCGCGGCCGGGGCCGGGGCTGCGGGCGGGCTGCAGAGGGGAGCGCTGCCACCGCCTCTGTGCTCCCTGCCTTCCTGCCCGCCGCCTTCTGCGGGCTCTGGCAAGGCAGGAAAGCGAGGGAGCGGGGAGGAAATGCTGAGCGCTGTGCAGAGACCTTGAGAAAAACGTTCAGAGTGGGAGCTCAAGGCAGAATATGGAGCTGAGGGAGTAATTTTTAACTGGTGCTATCAATGGGAGGATTTATTAAAGGATTTCACTTCTCCGGGCTTGCAATATTCCAGATCAATAGCTATCTTAATTATTTTAGCTGTGTGCTGCTGCTGGAATTTGTTACTGCTCGTTCTGCCGGGCTCATGTGAGGAGCAGCCAGACCCATCCTGGCCTGTTCCCTCGGAATTTCAGGTTTTGTTGCTCCTTACCAACCCACCGGGCTGATTTGAACCCAACTTTCTGTTTTGCTCACACGATTGCACTGTTTTCTGTGGAGCTGCTCCTGTGGTACACCGAGGTGTAAGAACGGAGTGTTTGCTTTGTCTGGAGGTCTCACTGGTGTTCCCAGAGCAGCCCAAGCAGAGGAGGGTTCTCTGCTCCTCTCCAGAGCTGGGCACCTTCCTCCTCCTGCTGTGGATGGATGAGGAGGTGACACCAAGCACATTTTTCACAAATATGCCAAGCTTTCCAAACCTGACAATGAACTGGGGGTAGATTGAGGCCAAGTGTTTGCTGCTCCCCCTGCCCATCGTGTTCCACTGGTGACATTTAATTTCAGCTGTGTTTTTTGGAGGGTCTGGACGATGTGATGTTGTCCTGGGTTGAGTGCCACCAAACTGGGCCGACAGAATTCCCAGCTGGTGGCTCAGGGACGAGGAGGGTTTGAGCTTTTGCTGCAGATGAATCGCCTCGGGCACGAGTCTCGCATGGGAGCTTTGCTGGTTTGGGAATGCAACCGGCAACAGTTGCTCTCAGTCCTTGCCTAATTATCCTCATCTCATCTGTGTGTCAGGGGCACCTTGAGCAGCCAGCAGGAATTCACGTCTGGGGTGTCCAGAGCTGGGAAATTCACGTTTTATGTGATTTTACCCTCCTGGCTTTTCCTGAGTGGGAGAAACCCCCAGACTGGCTGCATGCAAAAAGCACCTTGGATGCACCTGTAGCTGATTTTTTATGTATAAGTAAACCCCGCGCTGCATAATCTGCACTTGCTGAAACGTTAGCCCTGAGTAACCTCTGCAGCTGGGGATGGTGCAGAGGGAGATGTTGGTATTCATGAATGTTTTGACATATTTGACATTTCCTGTGTGGTGTGCTTTCTCTGTTTTCCTGATTTCCTCCTGTCTCTGCCCCCCTGGTTTAGCAGTGAAGAGTTTCCTTCTCTGGTGCTGGGGGTTGGAGGCACAATGTAGAGAAGCTCGAGCTTTGTTTGTTTTTTTAATTTATCTTATTTCAAAGTATGTGCCCATCAAAACAGTGGCATTATTGCATTTTAATGGGGTTGCTGCATTTTGCCAGGGTGCAGGGTGGCCAGGAGAGCTCGTTTAGACAAAACAGGTGATTTGTGTTCTCCTCCCAAAGCAGCCTGCAGCTCCCTGAGGATCCGAGGGTGAGGGAAGCCTGCACAGCTGCAGCTTCGAGCAGCTGCAGCAGGAGTGAGTGTGTTTGATTGGGTAGAACACGAGCAGGGCAGTGCTGCTGGAGCCAGGCAGGAGGTTTGGGGTGGCTCCAGTTCCTGCCTGCTGTTTGCTGCACCAGGGCAAGGTGCCAGGCTGAGGCACTCGGGAGGAATCTGCTTTTGGACCAGTGTAAACAGCACATTTCATTGAACCGGCCTCTTGTCTAGCCAGAGAATTTCTAATTTTTATTCAAATCTTTGTAGTTCTCAGTAAGAAACCAGATCTCATTTGTAATGTTAGGACCATCATTAAGGTGAGAATTTCTACAGTAAGACTCAGGTGTTATGGTCACTTCAGCTTTTCCTCCTCAGCTCCTCATTTATAACTGAGCTCCTTTGGTGCGGTGGAGGAGTTTAATTCAGACGAATGTTCCTGTTGAGGAAAAGTGATGTTTCATCAGGTTTTGTGTGTGAACACTCAGCTTTTCTGTGTAACCCCCTTGGGGGCTGGAGCCTGGTGGCCCTGCCCAGCTGTGGAGGTCACTGGGGTGGGCTTTTGGCAGGCCCTGCTTGTTGCTGTGTGTGCTGGGCTGATGCTCTGGCTGAATTAATGGCTTTAATAGGATGGCTCTGCTCTACAGCACTGGCAAACCCAGCTTTTCATGCTTGTTGGGCCTTTTACTGAAGGCACAGGGACTTGCATGTGCTAATAAACACTAAATAACATTACTTAGCTCCTTTTTCTTGACTCACGTGGCTTGCTACGAAGAACAATCCAAAGTTTTAACTATTATTTCATTTTAATGTTCCATCCAAGGGACGCAGTGAACTGCAGTGCCCCAGCCAGACTTCTGTGACACAGGGACAAAACAGCCAGCAGACAGTCTGCTCTGTGTGCTCCCTTCGTGCAGAGCAACTCATGGTGTGGCTGTGCAGGGCTGTGGGTGGCTGCTGTTGGTGGCACTCTGTGGATTCGGGGGGACAGGATGGGCCTGTGGCATGGCTGGGCTCTGGGAGCAGGGACAGGATGGGCCTGTGGCATGGCTGGGCTCTGGGAGCANTCTGGGAGCAGGGACAGGATGGGCCTGTGGCATGGCTGGGCTCTGGGATGGGGACAGGGCAGGCCTGTGGCATGGCTGGGCTCTGGGAGCAGGGACAGGATGGGCCTGTGGCATGGCTGGGCTCTGGGATGGGGACAGGGCAAGCCTGTGGCATGGCTGGGCTCTGGGATGGGGACGGGCCCTGCCTGAGCCCCAGCCCCTCACGGGGACGTGAAGGGAAGGGACACGCTCCGGAGCTGGGCCTCAAAGGCCTGGGCTGCGGAGCTGGGCCACCAGCCCCTCTGGAAGTGTCCTGGCTCTGGGGAGGGACTGTCCCCAGGGCCCAGGATGGGCTCGGGTGACGGTGGGAGCACAGCCATCAGCACAGGAGGGTGGGTTTGCTGCCACAGCCTGCATTCCCCCTGGCTGGGCTGGCTCTGCCTGGGTAGGCAAGGCAGCGTGCCGGGGGAGTGGGGCTGGGCAGGGCTGCTGTCCCCCAGGACCATCCCGGGCCGGGCTGCTGCTGTCCCCCAGGACCATCCCGGGCCGGGCTGCTGCTGGCCCCCAGAACCATCCTGGCCTGCCTGGGCCGCTGGCCCCCAGGACCATCCCAGGCAGGGCTGCCAGGGCCAGAGCCCAGCCCAGTGCCCAGAGTGACAGTGTCCCTGTCACCCAGACAGTGTCCCTGAGCTGCAGGGGCAGAGACAGCTCCTGTGCTCACAGCTCTGCAGGTGCTGGGTACCTGTAGGCACTGGCCCTGCCTTCCCCACACGGACACAGCCTTTCTGCAGGACTGCCCCTGAGCCCGGCTCTCCCCACGCCGCCCTGCCTTTGCACTGTCCCCAGATGTCCCTCCTGTGCTCACCTGCACTCCTCCCTGCCAGTCTGCAGAGAAGCTGTGGCTGCCTCACCCCTGGAAGGGTTCAGGCCAGGTGGGACATGGCTTGGAGCAACCTGGGATGGTGGAATGGGATAAGGTCCCTTCCAACCCAAACCCTTCTGGGATTTTGTCATTCCATGACACTCAAAGTCCTTTCTGCAGGAGCTGTGCCATTGTTACATGGCTGTAATTGTCTTTCAGAGCCATTTAAGAAGTTTGGGATCCTCAGTTGTGACAACTTTACTCTGCTGTTGTTAGAAATGGCAAACCTGGGAGTAGGAGAGCAGGAATCTGCTGGCTCCATGGGATCAGGACTGGCTGCTCCTGCCCCAGGCTGTTTGGGGCTTGTCTCCGCAGTTACTTAGTGAAGGTCCAGAACTCCTGTATTTTCAGAACACAGCCTTTCCCTAAAGCTGCTGTTAAGTGACTCTCATTTCCCATTTTGCTGTAAAATTGGGTATTTCTCTGGATGTGTCCAAAGAGCATGGACATGATTTTTGAGTGATGTGATTTCCAGTATCTGGTCATGAATTCTGCAGCCAGAGGCATGTGAATATATGGCATCAACAAACTGCTGAAACTCGGGGCTGGTCAGCAGAGCATCACAACATTTTATATAAATATTTATAAAGTGTAAATGATTGAGGGTCCCAAAGAATAGCACCCCAAATTCATATATCCATGATATTTATGTCATGAATACTCTCCTGTGTAACAGAGCACAAAGAAGGATGATAAAACACACTTGAGCCTATTACAAATTAATTTCAAGTCACATCCTGATGTCTTTTCTCCTGAAAACCTTGGTAAAAATGATTCTTTGTGCTAATTCCTGAAGATGAAACTTAAAGAAAGGAAAGAATTGTTACATTTTATTTCACTACATTTCCTGACACAAACAAATACAGTTAATGTGTTCACAATGCTTTCCTCTGTAAGTGAGCAGCAGGGCCACAGTGATAAACGCATGTTCTGTAAAATACATTTGGGTTAGTGTTGTAGTTTTAACGGATTTGCAAACAAAATACGATTTAATGACAAAGTTACCGGGAGAAAGCCCCTGCCATTAGTGAGGTGGTGCTAAAACGAGTTCCAAACCTCTGCTCTCTGCCTTTGGTGACATCTCAGGGGAGAAAGTTGCAGGCTCAGTAAACCAGAGGCTGAGGAGAAACTCTTGGCATTGTAATGCCAGGAACACCTGTGCCATGGAAAGCTGGAGCAGGTTCATTTTCTGCAGAGATCACAGTCTCTACAAGCCCTGGGAGCATTCCAGTGTTTGTGCTGGAGTCTGTTCTTCCAGCAAGGAACCCTGGCTTTGTGCTTCTGGCCCTAGCTCCTTCTCGAGTTTATTAATAGCATTTAATAGGGACTAATACTGCAGAGATCTTCCTTTAGGGAAAGGGAAAAACAAACCAGGGGTTGCTCTTTTGGTGCAGAAGATGCCATGTCATGGCATCCTGTGCTGCAGGCTGAATTACAGCCCGGAGCTGGGAATGCAGGGGGGAGCATGCTGGAAGTGCAGTGTCCCACCCCTTTGAAAGAGGGACTAGAAGGGGGCAGGCTGGGGGCACTTTTCCTACTCTAACAGTCTTCTGCAGCCTCACTGACTGTGTGCAGTGAGAAGTGGGGATGTGCTCTGGGGTGAGGTGGTGACTGCAGAGCCAGGCTCGGGCAGTTCTGGGGTGCCTGTGTTTGGGACAGAGGCAGTGTTTGCTCTCCTGGTGAGTCCCCATGTCCCTCCTGGCTGTGCAGGATCATTTCCTGCCCTGCTCCTGCCTGTTTGCCCAAGGCAGGGGCTCTGAAGTGCAGCAGTGTTGGCAGTGAGGGTGACACTGCCCTGTTGAACTCCAGTGGGCTTTGCCATTTGCTTTTCCATGGATTCTGCTTGGCCAACAGCTCTTTGCATGGGTATTCCTCAGGATCTGATTGTAATGAGAAATACAATTCAGGTGTGGCCACTCCTAGCTCATGGAGAGCACTTGCTGCCAACTCCTGGACCCCTTGTAAAACCGATTTTTAAATGAAAGTGTTCGTGTGGCTCCGAGTGTGCCGTGGCAGAAATGTATAATTTTACTCGCTGCCGTTTGAAAAGACCCGTTTTCAAACCCCGCTCAAGTTGCAAACAGAAGTGATCTTGAGAGTCCTCCTAATCCCTACTGGATATCCCTCTGTTCCATAAATAATAATCAGCCCTCTCTGCCACCCGGTTTGGCACGGCGAGGCACAATTGGCAGCCCGCGCCGCGGAGGGCTGGAGCGCCGAGCAGATGTGCTGGAAGTCTGCTCCATGGAGCAGAGCACAGCTGGGAGAGCCTGGTGCGGCACATGGATCCGCGGGCTGGGCTCCAGCCGGCTCCTCGGAAGCAGCAGGATGGGCAAAGGTAAGGGAGCGGTCCTGCTCGTTCTTTGCAGATAGCGGCGGGAGGAGATGAGGCTGCGGAGCTGTCTCTAATGAGTGTGTTTTGCATAAACAGTCGTGTTAGAAGTAATGGGGAAAAGGAGCAGTTGGTCATGTGAAAAGTATTTCTTAATTAAGCTGGAGAAACGTTCTGGAGTGCTGAAAGCTGGGCATTTTGTCAGGAAGGTGTTGAGAATGGCTGGCTCTGGTGCCAGGGGTGCTCTGCTGGTCCCAAGCCAGCACAGGCGTGAGTGACATCCTGCTGGGATGGCACCGAGGTGACCCCACGGGGTGACTCCACGGGCTGTCCCCTGCCTTAGCTGTGGGGCTCAGTCTGTGCTGTGCGCCGAGGCCTGGGGCTGCAGGGCGAGGAGCCCTCATGCTCAGAGAGCAGGGCTGCAGCTCCCCCAGCCACTCACGCCTCCAAGGGGCAACTTGGCCCTTTGGCCACCAGGTCCCTGCCGTGGCCAGGAGGGCGGCAGGGCCGAGCTGCGGGGCTGGGATGGCGGTGCCGCGGGAGGATGATGCTGGGGAGGAAGGCCCCTCCCTGCTGGCACCCTCCTGCCCGGGGAGCTGGGGTGGCTCCCGGCTGGCCGCGCTCTCCTGCGCGTGGCACAGCCCGTGACTCTGTCTGCGAGCCCCTCTCTCCCTCGGAGGTGTTTGCAGAGCCGCTGACCTTTGCGGGAGTGTGCTAGCCAGAGCTGCTGGAGGATGGCTGCGCTCGCCAGCCCCTGCCCAGGCAGCCTTGCCTGCGTGCTCCCTGCTTTCCCCGAGCCTTCTGGGCTGCTCTCTCGGTTTACGCTTCCCCAGGTGAAGCTCGTTGGGAGACGTGACTTTTCTTGGCAGAAGTGGCCCCAGGGTGCAGGCCAAGTTGGGCTGGGCAGAGGCAGCAGATAAGGAAAATATTCCAAGTAAGCCCCCGGTCCCATCCCTCCTGCAGGGACAAGCCAGCACCTGCTGTGCTGCCCAAACAAAGTCCTTTCTCTAAAGAGATGGGGAGGGGGAAAAAAAGCCTTTTCTGTGACTTACTGAGTTCTGTTTCCCGATTTTAATCGAGTGACTTAACAGTTGGGTAAAGGGAATGCTCTCCCTTCAATTGTCTGTGTTTTAATTTTAGTTTTCCCTGCCATGGCAGGAGTTAGTCTCATGTGTCAGAGGCTGTTTCCACAATTATGGTTTGCCTAATGGTCCTTTTGTTATAATTCATAGGCTAATAGAAGTCAGAGATGGAAAAGACCTGTTAGATTATGGAGTCAATGCCCTGCAAATGCAGGATATAATCTCCAGGATAGAGGATGTATCGGGTATTATTAAACAGATTTTACACTTGATCTTAGCTAAATTATGGTTAGGAGTCATTGGATTCCTGAATGGTGGAATAACAATGGCTTAATTTCGGGTGTTGGGAGAGCACATCTGTATTTAAGTTTACCATGTGGCATTTCTCTGCCTCACCTCTAGATGTGTCTGATTTCCAAAGGGGAAAATCAGAGATTCCCACCAGAGAGTGGTGTGGGGGGAAAAATACAATCTGCCAGACATCTCCAAAAAAGCCCTTAAATTTTCCTGAATTAAGAGCAGTGCAAAATATCAACTTTTTAGGGAAAATAAAGCTGTAGAAGGAGAAAATCCTCATCAGCATAAGTGTTGGCAGCAAACGTTTATGAAACCCAGCGGCTTTGGTGCTGTGCTGAGATGAGCTCTGAATGCCTCTGGATTTGGGCACAAGTGACCTCAAAATGTTAAAGAAGACTGTATTAAAAAACCCCAAAATCCCAAAAAAACAACCAAAAAATGCAGAGCCCAGCCTTAAGGACTTCACCCAGAGAAGCCCAGCAGGGTGTGGGAGCAGCCACCTCTCCCGAGGGCAGGGACAGAGGGGACGTGCCAGGCTGGGGCTCTGGGAGCCTGCAGGAAGCACTGGCTGCTCCCTGCCTGCTGTTCTGGGGGTTTGCAGCTCAGGGGAGGGCATGTTTCTGATCTGCTGCTCTTCCATGGGCCTCCAGAAGGGTTTGGGCTGGAAGGAACCCCAAAGCCCAGTTCCACGGGCAGGGACACCTCCCACTGTCCCAGCTGCTCCAGCCTGGCCTTGGCACTGCCAGGGATCCAGGGGCAGCCCCAGCTGCTCTGGGAATTCCAGCCCAGCCAGGAATTCCCCATCCCTCCCTGCCCTCTGGCACTGGGAGCCATTCCCTGTGTCCTGTCCCTCTGTCCCTTGTCCCCAGTCCCTCTCCAGCTCTCCTGGAGCCCCTTCAGGCCCTGCCAGGGGCTCTGAGCTCTCCCTGGATCCCTCCCCTCTCCAGGGGAACATTCTCAGCTCTCCCAGCCAGGCTCCAGAGGGGCTCCAGCCCTGGAGCAGCTCTGTGGCTCCTCTGCTCTCACTCCAACAGGTGAATTTCCTATTTTTAGTGCGTTAATTTCCATGTGGTTGTTTAGAAGGATCAGCAGGATTCCTGTGCAGGTGGCCCTGCCCTGCCCTGCATGCAGCTCCTGCTGTGTCCACCAGCCCTTCCCTCCCTTCCATGGGTGCTCAGGTGTTTGGGTAAGGCTGGAGGTGTGAGGGACACCCCAGCTGACCCGGCAGCTCTGGCTCCTCTCACTGCTGGAGGAGGCCTGGAGAAGGGATCCTTGTTTGAGGGGGTAAGTGAAATGTCTTTCCATCTGTCACTTCTATGAACTGAGGTAAAACTCAGCGTGTGAGGCTGTTCCATCAGGAGAGCTGTGAGCAGCACCAGGGCTGTCCCAGGCAGCATCTCCCTGCTTTGGGAGGGCAGGGGATTCATCCCACAGTTCGGGAGGTGTTTGGAACAATGAGAGCTGGAGCGGGAAGGGCACCTCGATTGAAAAGGCTGCAATTAAAGGGGGGCAGGCTTTGTCAACTTGTGCTGTAATTACAAGAGGGAGAAGGTTTCCTCTGGGACAAAGTGCAGATCTTCAGGTCTGAAAACCCTCCTCTGCTCCTCGAAGCTCCTCACTGGTGGGAAGAGCAAAACCCACTGGAGCCTCCTGCCCTGCCAATGGACATGGAGGAGTGCCTGGGGCTGGGCTCCCCTTGCAAGGCTCTTTTTGGGGTATCCAGTTCGATTACGTCAAGTCCATACACGGCATAAATCTGACCCCCAGTTATTTTCAGTGCTGCTCTCATCTGCTTTTCCTATAATTAATTCCTTGTGTAATTGCTCTGTAAGGGAGTCTGGCCGCTCTGCTGGCGAAAACAGTCGTCATCAAATATGTGGGAAAAATTGGAACACAAACAGGAGCCTTGCAAAGGCCGAGCAGCAAGTTCTGAGAATTTTAGATGGAATTGGAGAAGCAGAAATTATTGCAGCAATAGTTTTTTCGTACTTTCCAACCTCGTGCATCTCGAAATAGACGCCCATAATGTACTATTTACAGCATTTTTCTTCCTGAGAGTGTGCCTGCAGGTGCCCTGCTGAGCCCAGTGGCATTGTCTGCTAGGGAACAGCCTCGTGGTGTTGTCTGGGAGTTATACTGAGTACAAAGCCCGTTAGAAAGCTCAAAATGCAACTTCTAAAGCAAGCTTGTGAAACCTTTTCTTTCAGGAGTGGCAGAGGCTGTCGGTGCCTGTGGCCAGGTGTGCCAGGGAGGTGCCTGGGCTCCAGGAGGGGATGCACCTGCTCGGGGCAGGGCTTTGGAACGCAAGAGCTTTACGGTCCCTCCCAACCCAAACCTTCCTGTGCCACACTGAGCCCTCTGCCGTTAGGGCATTCTGAAGTTTCATGCGCAATTATGCTTGCGGTCTGTGACAATGCAAACTTTCCTCCTGACTGGATCGATGCAAAATCAGAAGGGTTTTTAAAATGTCCACCTGATTTAGGCTTTCCTGTGGTTGCTGCGAAGTGCTTGGGTTTTTATACAGAGGGGTTTGTTTTTTGGTGCGTTATTTCCCCTGCTGAAGGAAATCGGTGGTGCCGCCTCCTCCCCGCTCCCTGGTTTGCCGTTCCTGCCGTGGCTGTGCGGGGCCCCGGGAGGAGGAAAGCCCAGGAGGGACAGGGGGTCACAAACGGGTGACTCTCCCGCTCGGGAGCGCAGGGGCCGGGCCGTGCCCGGCACAGAAAGGGTGCCGCGCATCCCGGCACATTCCCCCCGTAGCGGGGAGCTCAGGAGCCTTCGCGGTGCCCTTTACCTGTCACAGCAGATCGGATCTGAGCCTGCTCCTCGGGCTCTGAGCAGCTCGAAAAGGCACATCTGGAACGTGCTCGAAAAGGCACATCTGGAACGTGCCCCGGGAGCGCAGGAGCCGCGCTCCGAGCAGCCCGGGGACAGGGCGTGCGTCCCGGGGACAGCGGGGCTGCGGCACAAAGAGCCCGCTCCTCTCCTCTGCCCGCCTCCCTCCCGGCCGCAGCCGGACAAACCCGCCTCCAAAATGCAATTAGCACTCGCTGTTAATGATCCTCGAGAGCGGCACCCCTCAGGGATGTGTGTGAAGCTTTCGGGGTGTGGGGATAAAGGACATGGATGGTGGAATCTGTGGGATCTCAAACACCTGTAGAAGGACGGAGCCTCATCCTGAACCTGTTTTTGGAGGGGAAAAAAAAAAAAACAAACCATATTAGTAAGCGCTAAGTGCCAGAATTAACATTCTAGCTTGCAGTTTAATTCGGTTTATTAATAGGAGTAGGGGCTCTTTTTTTTTTTACTTTTTTTTTTTTAACGTAAACTTGAGGCCAAAAATCTGAGGAAAAAACTTCTAAAAAAAAAGTTAGTGTTTTCCTCACACACATACAAGTACTGGGAATAAAAGGCAGGATGAGTGCACAGCGTAGGATATTTCCAATTTCTCTGTTGCTTGCACATGGGGAGCACTCAGGGCTGACCAAAAAATCCCCAGCACGCTCTTGCTGCAGGTGCAGCACTGCTCTCCAACCCTATTTCCTGTACTCGTGATGAAAATCCTCCTTTTTTGATGCCATACGTGAAATCCATGTCTTTTTTTCACTGTTCATAAACAATTTTACAGCAGCAATTGCTGCTTCCTGCAGAAGGCAGAAAAATCTGACTAATGAGAGATCCCAGTTCCAGGTTTCCAAAGGGCAGTTGCTGGAAACATCCATGAGTCAAAACCAGTTAAATGCAAATCACACAAACCAGTTCTGAGGAGTTGAATTTTGGGGCTGAGGAGGCAGGAAAGGCTCTCTGCACAGGCAGGGCTGGGGCACAGGGGTTTGGAGGGGGGATTCTGGTGCAGCATTTCCGTGGTGGAGCTATGGGAGCAGTGAGTTGAAATATTCCTGCACTACTTGGACTAGCAAAGGTGTGGCTTGGCCACCTCCTTTGTCTCAGCAGAAAAGGACAGAAATTAAAAGATGAGTTTATTTATTATTTTTGTAGGGTTTTTTTTTTTATTGTTTGTTTGTTTGCTGGTTTTTATGGGCAGGGCCACCTTTCACTGGCCCAGGGTGCTCCAAGCCCTGACCAGCCTGGCCTTGGGCACTTGCAGGGATCCAGGGCAGTCAGCTGGGGCTCTGCTGGTGTGCCTGCCCTGCTGGCTTTGGAGCCCAGGTGAGCGGGCAGGGAGCTGTCATTCCCAAAGGGTCCCTGGTCATTGTCCAGCAGAATTTGGTGATTCATTCCCAGTGCCTGACTGGACAGCAATAGGAGTGCTCCGGCTCCTTGGCTTTTTGGGGCAGATTCTCTGCAGTGCCCAGAGGAACTAAATGGTAATCTGTGTCTGGCTTTATAAGGCAAATCTGAGTTTCGGTTTCACGTGGTGCTCTGCTGCAGTTTGACCAAAGTCCCAACCCAAACTGCGGCAGGTCCACTCACCCCCTTGATCCTTAACTAACTCCTGGTGCCCTTAGAGCAGCCCCTGCTCGTTTGGGGGTTTTGGGAGGAGCCTGGTGGGAGCTGGCCATGCCCTGTGCAGGTTCTGCCTGTGCCTGTGCCAGGCTGGCCTGGAGCACCCGGTGACCCTCAGGCTGGCTGGGGACACGGAACTGCTGCTCCTTGGGGTTAGGGTGGGGTGCAGCCACCCTGCAGCGCCCCGGGAGCGCTCCCATCTCTGCCCTGTGGCAGAGCACCTCGCTCAGGCAGTGCTGCCCGCTGCCAGAACACATTTAAGGCTCGTGCTCCATAAAAGATCATTTCCTTCCAGGGAGAGTGAACGCGCGCGGGATGAGAGCGGTCCATATGTATAACCCGTGCACGGTTATTCCTGCAGTCACAAGTAAGGCAGTGATAATTACCATGGCAATTTGCTTCTTTATGGATGAGATTTCTTCAAATAGATGCAGGAATATCTCCTCTCTGTCTCTGTGTCCTTATGTTTAGCTTTTCTCCGAGATAAAGGTTCCGCGGCAAACGTTTTAAGGAAATTGGAGGTGCTTACTGGAAAGCCTCCTTTTTAAAAATGTTATAACATTTTTCACTAGTCATAGCAGCAGCCAAATAAAAAATTGTCCTTAGGAGTCCCCATATGCTATTTCATGGCCATGGGGCTCTTGGGAGGTAACCAAACAAGGGGAAAGTCTCCAAATGCATCATCATCCCCTGGGCTGGCAGCAGGAGCATGGGGCTCTTCCAGGGGTTATTCCCTGGGGCTGTTCATGGGCTGGGCTTGGCTTGAACTTCTCCTGCTTCCCTTCCTCCTGGGAAGGGCTGCCTCCATAGGTGGGTCCGTCAGTGCCAGGGGCTCTTCAGTGGTCCCTCTGGATTTGCCTCCTGACCCAGCCACCTCCTCTCCCGGCCCCAAAGAGCATCAATGCCAAGAGAAAAATCAGTTTTGCCCACACGGAGGTCAATGGGATGTAGAAGTGCTTATTTACCAGAAGAATTGATTCATCAAGTGAATTATTCAGTAAAGATGGCGAAATTAATTGAATCACATGTTTTAAAAAATGGGATCTGACTGATTTTATTGTGTGTGTTCAGGGACCAGCAGTGGCTCTGCCTTCTGATTCAGGTTCCTCTGCTCATTGCTTAGCAAGAGGAATTTGGATTTTTATAATTTTACTCCTTGCTCTTAACTTCGTAGAAATCAGCATTATGTTCTTCAGTTAACAGCAATCCTAAACTTGAGATATTTCAGCTACAGGTAAATTTGACCTAGGGTGTGATTAAGCCATTTGGGGGGAGACTCATTTGGATGTTTTTGTATTGAGGGATTAAATGAAGTCAGTTTAATGTTGTGCCAATCCAGAGCCACTCATTTAGGCATAGAAGTGGGAAAATGCTTCTTGAAATGCATTTATGAGGCAAGCCTGAAGCCCTTTGCTTTTGTTCCTCTGGATGAGAAAGGTGTCCTCTACTCAAGCCCAATCAATACAGATTTTGTGCTTTAAACTGGGTTTATTCAGCCTCCCCTGGAGCGCTGGGGTCAGTGCTGCAGTTTCCCAGGTGTGCTGTTGGCTGCCTCTGGGTGTCCCATCCCAAGGGATGATTGCAGGCTCCTGGGCAATCCCATCGAAGCCATTCCACGACTGCAGCATTTCTAATTGGCAGGAGCTGCTTTCTCTAGGCCTGTTTTATATTTTAAAAAGTGATTTTTCCTCTTTGTTGTTTGAATCCAGTTCTGATTTCCTTAAAGATTTTCAGTGGATTGTATCACCAGAAAGACAAATCTGTTAGGTCAACTTTGATTACATTGGGGAGACATATTCCATTATATAATTCACTGGGGTCTGCACTACTCTTAAAGGAAAATATAAAGCTCCCTCAAATGTCAGGGCTTGATAGATTCAGAAGGCGGCCCCTCCAAACTCCATTAGGCCTCCTAATCTCTGAATCTCCTCGTGCTCCTCCCACCCAGAGCTCTATTCCTTCTTGGAGGCACTTCTCCCAGTGAACACTGGATAATTTCATCCTGCTTCCAGCCTGCCTGGGAGAGATGCTGCCCTGTGCACCGGGGAGGGAAACTCTCAGGGAATGTTTGAGTGCCTTCTTTCTCTCGTTTAAAGATAACCAAACGTTTTATATCAGCTGTTTCATTTCAAATGTATAATGCAAAGCACAAAACCACGAGGTTGTGTGTGCCCAGCAACGCAGACCAAGAGAGTGTGACTGAAGGGGTGTCAGCACAAAGATGTTTTCCAGCATGAGGCTCCTGGCAAATGGATCAAATGGAATTGTAGGAACACTGGGAATGCTTACAAAGTTGTAAACTACTCCTGTGGGGACATTAACGGTCTGGATAGCAAAATAAGGGGAAAACGTGCACAAAAGGAGCATTCAAAGCTGAGAGGAGGAAATGCTGCAAAGTTAATTTGTAGTTCTAACAAAATGTAACTTTTCCCAAAATCAGGCAGCAGTGCCTGTTAGCTGCACCTGCACAGGAGGGGTTTGTGTCTGGCACAGGAGTTCCTGTGCTGTCCTTGCTGGAACTGCTTCATGGATTTCAGCTGGAGGCTGGAGCACCAGGGGCTGCTGTGTGCAGCTGTGGGAATTATCCTGGCAGTGCCAGGGCCAGGCTGGGCACTGAGGCTGGAGCACCTGGGGCAGTGGGAGGTGTCCCTGCCACGGCAGGGTGGCACTGGGTGGCTCTGAGGTCCTTCCCAGTCTGGGGCTCTGTGAGTGTGTGGGTCAGGAGCATGGCCTTGAGGGGAACCTGTAAGTTTTAGCAAAACAGGGAAAATATTTGCCTGATAGTTTTGCTCTAGTTCTGATTTAGGAGCAGACTAATCAGAGGTGAGCTGAAGCGTGGATTTGCTCTGTTTATACCACAGAGGGTTGAAATTGGTTGTTTTTAGTTTTGTTTGATAGAGAGGAAAGGCTTTGCATAGTTTGTCATGGCTGTGCTTTGCTTTCCCTGCCCTGAGGAGCAGAATTCCAGCATGTTTTGGGCTGGAGGGGACCTCAGAGCCTGTCCCATTCCCCCTGGCGTGGCAGGGCCACCGTCCCTGCTGCCAGCCGTGCCCGGAGCCTGGAGCACGCTGCAGCTCTGCCTGCCTGAACTTCTGTGAACAGTAGCGTTTTGTCAGCAGCTAAATCTGTTCTCCGTGTGAACTGCCAACTCCTCGTGTTGTATAATTACCCACTCTAAACGGAACTCGGGAGCCGGGAGTTAGAGAACAGCTTGAGCCCCTGTTCTGGTGCAGACAACTTGTGTTCAGCCGCGCCGCGGGCCGGGCACGCTCCTGACAATTCCTCATCTGCTCCCCCCGAGACGTGCCCGCTGCTCCCTGCCCTCCTGGGCACTGCCTGCGGCTCCCTGCCATCCCCAGGCTCTGGGCTCTGCCTGTCCCCACAGCCCAGCCAGGGATGTCCCCTGCCGGGGTTATTTGGTGACAGAGGGAGGGAGCAGGAAAGGGGCTGTGCAATCGCTGCCCCTGGCAGTGCAAGCACACAGCCTGGTGTTGGTGGTCTTTTCTGGCAGAAGCTGACTCTAAATTGCAGGGAAAAGACAATTTTTCTCTTCAAAGGAGCTTGAGGCAGGCTCTTGTGCTGGGTAATGATGAAGGAAAGGTTTGGTTTAGCTGCCCTGGTTTCAAGCCCTGTCTAAATGTCACAGAAGCAGAATCCCAGCCTGGCCTGGGTTGAAGGGACCTTAAAACTCCTTTAGTTCCAACCCCCTGCCATGGGCAAGGACACTTTGCAGCAGCCCAGGAGCCCTGTGCTGCGTGAGGAATATCTGCTGAGATTTGTGTGAAGAGTGGTGCTAAAGCTGTCCTTTGTTCTCTGGTTCATCCTCCCGGTGTTTCATTCATGGCGTTTTCTTCTCCGTGACAAACGTGACAGGCCATGCTGGAGAGCTCTGGGACATCCCGGGTGTTTTTAGTTTGAATCACAGGTGAACCTCTCTGCCCAGGGAGGTTTGCAGTGCCCATCCCTGGAGGTGTCCCAGGAATTCTGGAGGTGGCACTGAGTGCACTGGGCTGGGGACAGGGTGGGCATCGGGCACAACTGGGACTCCATGGGCTGGGAGGGCTTTTCCAGCCTCAGGGATCCTGGGATTTGGGAAAAGAGCTGTGTGCTGACAGAGAGCAGCCTCTTCTTTTTCCTTTTGACCATCAGCCTCTTGCTCCTTCTTTCACCCCTCTGTAACTCCCCTTCACAACCTCCCCCCACACGGAAAAGGACCAAAGGAGGAGGCACTCTCAGGAGGTGAGTGTCCAAAAGGCTTTTTCCTCCCAGCTCTGGAATTTGTCAGCTTGTGGAGAGGTGGTGGAAAGGTGCCTGGCTATGTAAACTCCGTCCTGGAGGCTTCAGGTGGACCTGAGCCTTGTTTGAGCTCTGTGCCCAGGAGTGAATTCCATCCTGGATGTTATTAAAAGTTTCCGTCCTTAACTGTGGCGCGGCTCATGGCAAATGATCGCTTAAACCTCCAAAGTAATAAAGAGAGAGGAATTACAGCAATGTGGGAATCTCTGCTTCTGCACAAAAACCCACGCCAGCCCCCACTCTATTTGCATTGCATCTGACCCACAAACACTCCCTCAAAACGGAGACGGAATTTAGTGTTAATTAAACCATTGCAGGGAATTTGAGCTGCGAATGTTGGTGCTCGAATAAAAGCACAGAAATATCATAAAGGGTAGGAGCACGTGGCATTTGTTCTGTCTGACATGCTGGTGGTTTCTGAGCTGGGAGCTGGAAATGCCTGTTATCACCCTTGCCAGGAGTTCTGTGCCACTGGGCTGCGTGGCTGAGAGGCAGCTGCTGATAGGCAGGGCATAAAAGGTTGATAAATCACAAAAAAGACATACTTTTATGTGGGAAAAAATGCATTCAGCATTTTTTCCCGGGTAAAGTATGCAGAAAACCTGCTTAAATGGAGCATATAATTTTTAATGAATCAGACCCTTTCTCCTAGGAAATGAAGCAAGTATGATAAATATGATGGAAAGTGATGAATATCAAGGGTCTGGTAATCAGATCAGATTGGAAACCCACCTGAGGTTTGTGTGAAAGGTAGTAGCTCAGAAGGATTAGTCTTCAGGCCAGCAGACTTTGAGGGATGTGGGATCAATTGAAGAAATTTGATTGCGATCAATTAAGGACAAATCCTGCTGGAAGTAGGGGGGCATGGGAGGCGCAGTGCCAGGGGTGTGAGTGATTCACTCAGCCGACGGCCGCGGGGCCGCGAGGTTCATTCTGCTTTCCTGGGAACGCCCAGCCTGCAGTGAAACTTCCCTGCTGGGCTTCCTTCAGCTGGCCAGGGCTCTCCTGCTGGCTGAGAACAGCAAGGAATGCTAGCATCCCTCGGGAGAGAGAGGGAATTCTACCTGGCAGGCAGGCCTGTGGGGCAGCAGCTCTGCAGGTGTCTGTCTGTCTGTCTGTCTGTCCCACCCTGAGAGCAGCAGCTCTGCAGGTGTCTGTCTGTCCCACCCTGAGGGCTGCAGCTCTGCAGGTGTCTGTCTGTCTGTCCCACCCTGAGGGCAGCAGCTCTGCAGGTGTCTGTCTGTCTGTCCCACCCTGAGGGCTGCGGCCATCCCTGCAGTGCTGGGGAAGGGCAGGGATCTGCAGGCAGCAAATGCAGAGAGCTCAGAGCTGCAGGATGTGGGTGTTGGGGTGTGGCCACGTTTTTAGCTGCCCTGGGCAGGAGCCGTGTCCTGGGCAGGGGCCGTGTCCCCCCGGGGGCGTTTTCTTGGCAGGGGCCGTGTCCCCCAGGAGCCGT
>VWZV01010912.1:129936-142425 GCA_013397155.1 Irena cyanogastra | reverse complement strand
GTGTGGGAGGTGAGGGGGGGGTCTGGGAGCAGGGGGTCTGTGCGGCTGAGGGTGTGTGAGCACGGGGTCTGTGAGGTGAGCACAGGGTCTGTGAGCAGGGGGTCTGTGAGCAGAGGCTCTGTGCTGCCTGCCCCTGCTCCGGGGGTCCCTCAGCTGGTTTCTCACTCAGAGCCGGCTCCGGGCACACAGCTCGTCCTGCAGAGCTGCTGCTGGCCGGCTCCTGCCACGGACAGGGCTGCAATTCTGCACGTGTGCAGCCAGCCCATCCCCGGTCCCATCTCGCTGTAATTCAGCATTTTTATACCTCGGGTGTGATTAATGCTCTGGGACAGGAGTGCTGCTGGCTCTGTGTGTGAGGGGTTTGTGAGCAGGGGGTGCCCGGGGAGTGCCCGCAGCTCTCACAGTGCTGGAATGCACCCCAGGCTGCAGCACCTCGTCTGGAGGGGCATTGATCCCGGGTTTAACTCACAAATCGATCGCAACAGCTGAGATTACACCGCCAGTCCTTCTTTACTGGATTGCTATCAATTAGCACCTGCAATGTTTGTGTCATGTGCTGTTCATGTGCCTGTCCTCCCCAGCTCCCTGGGACTCCAGGTGCAGTTTGGGTGGGAGACCAAATCAGCCTCAGCCTGGCCAGGGGAGCTCAGGGTGCTTCCAGCAGGAATTTCCCCATGGAAAGGGAGCTCAGGGTGGACACAGCAGGAATTTCCCCATGGAAAGGGAGCTCAGGGTGGACACAGCAGGAATTTCCCCATGGAAAGGGGGCTCAGGGTGGTTCCAGCAGGAATTCATGGAAAGGGATCTCAGGCTGGTCCCAGCAGGAATTTCCCCATGGAAAGGGATCTCAGGCTGGTCCCAGCAGGAATTTCCCCATGGAAAGGGGGCTCAGGGTGGTTCCAGCAGGAATTTCCCCATGGAAAGGGGGCTCAGGCCTTGGCAGGGGCTGCCCAGGGAGCTTTGGAGTGCCCATCCCTGGAGGTGTCCCATCAATTCCTGGATGTGTCACTCAGCGCTCTGGGCTGGGGACAGGGTGGGCATCAGGCACAGCTGGGATTTGATGTCCTTGGAGCTCTTTTCCAGCCTCAGGGATCCCAGATTCTGTGATATTTTTGAGGTGTGTTTAATTACAGCCCCATTCTTTGCACTGCCCTGTTCTCTGCCCTCTGGTCAGTTGTGCCAAGGTTTCAGGTTGTCAGTGTTCCAGGGGTAAAATCTGTCCTTACAAAGGCAAAATTAAGGGGGTTGACTCTTTATTTTTTTTTTTTCTTCCTTTCGTTCATTTTTTTTCTCATTTACCCACTGGTAGCACAGGTGGGGGTGTTTTAAAGGCTTTGCCTGAGATGATTTTTATGGAGGCCTAACGAGCATGGGCAGATGGTATTTAGTGGCAATCAGGTCTCTGAATATCTCTAGGAAATGTTCCTTTGGCTCTGCCTGTCAGCCGTGTGGTGAATCCTGGCCAGGGCAGGGCTGGTGCCTGGGCTGCTGGGCTGGTTTTTGTGGCTGTGCTGGGCTGATGATGATGATGATGACGATGATGACGAGCCCGGCAGCACAGGTGATAAATGAACGTAATTACAAATACAATAGCAATTGATGCGATCCGGTGTGACCAGCGAGCCTGGCTCCGTGCCGTGACCGCGGCTCCCCGGGGCTGTGGGAGCATCCCCTGGCACCTGCAGGGGCAGAGCCTGCCCAGATCCCCCCCGGGACCCCGTGATCACACCGCGCCCAGCAGAGCTGTGTGCGCGGAGAGTGCTCGGTACCCTGCCCCTAAACCCGGGTTTTAGAGATTTTTGCCCATGCTTAGCTTGCCTTTTTTCCTCCTTAAAGGCAAATAACCAGCCAGAGTCTGCCCTGCTGAAAACACCAGTCTTGCACCTCAACTTAAGACTGAGAAAGGGAATTTTAAAAAAATACATCGAACATGTCTTTTAAAATAAAAATTAAAAACTAACTACACAACACTCAACCCCCAGCTTTCTGGTGTGCTTTAGCTTATGGTTATCCATTATTGCATGCAGCACTGGGGCTTGCTAAGCCCAGCTTTTGTAGCTCAGGGTAGTTAGCATCACATAATTTAGGGTGCCTGCCATTATGGGATGTATTCAGGCAGGCACCAGTGAGGACTGGTGAGCGTTTTCCTGTAGGGACACGAGCTCCTCCCTCCAACTGCCACATGAAAAGCAAAGCTGTGGAGGAGAGATCAAAGGCAGAAGTGCTCCAAAGGAAGGGCATGATTGTGCAGCAGCCACAAAGGCAATCCTGAACCAGGTCAGAGCTCAGCTGGGCGCTGGCACCTGGTGGGACTCACCCCGAGCAAGCCAGGAGGAGCTGGGGCCGTCCCCAGGGCAGGGGACACGCTGCCTTCAGGAGCACTTCAGGAGCTGCTGACTTCATTCAAGCTCTGTGCGTGCTTCTGCAATTAGGAAAGGTTCTTCGTGATAAAATANAAGAGGGTCCTCTCCTGCAGCCAGGTGAGATGGGAGCTGGGTTCTCCTGCAGCCAGGTGAGATGGGAGCTGGGGAAGAGGGTCCTCTCCTGCAGCCAGGTGAGATGGGAGCTGGGTTCTCCTGCAGCCAGGTGAGATGGGAGCTGGGGAAGAGGGTCCTCTCCTGCAGCCAGGTGAGATGGGAGCTGGGTTCTCCTGCAGCCAGGTGAGATGGGAGCTGGGGAAGAGGGTCCTCTCCTGCAGCCAGGTGAGATGGGAGCTGGGTTCTCCTGCAGCCAGGTGAGATGGGAGCTGGGGAAGAGGGTCCTCTCCTGCAGCCAGGTGAGATGGGAGCTGGGTTCTCCTGCAGCCAGGTGAGATGGGAGCTGGGGAAGAGGGTCCTCTCCTGCAGCCAGGTGAGATGGGAGCTGGGTTCTCCTGCAGCCAGGTGAGATGGGAGCTGGGGAAGAGGGTCCTCTCCTGCAGCCAGGTGAGATGGGAGCTGGGTTCTCCTGCAGCCAGGTGAGATGGGAGCTGGGGAAGTGGCTCCTTTCCCACAGCCAAGCCCTTCTGGCTGGAAGCAGCTGACAGAGGACGTGGCTGGTGCCTGTCTGTGCTGTTCAGAGCAGGCTGTGGTTACTGGGACCAGTCCCTCTGAGTGCTGTATGACATGGGCACAGACTCTGAGTGTGTTTGTTTCCTGCTGCAATGCATGGAAGGCGCTACTTGTGTTTGCACAGAGACCAATGGTCCAACGTGGTTTTGGTTTTTGGAAATCTTTTTAACACCTTCCAGTGGTGGAATTCTGAAGCTGATCAGGTGTTGTGGGTTTTTCTTTGCTGTTGAGGGCTTTGGTTGTGCTATTCAGAAATGATGAAGGAATTCTTCAGGAAGGAATTCCTGTCTCGAAGTGTGGGCAGGCCCTGGCACAGGTGCCCAGAGCAGCTGTGGCTGCCCCTGGATCCCTGGCAGTGCCCAAGGCCAGGCTGGACATTGGGGCTTGGAGCAGCCTGGGACAGTGGGGTTTAAGGTCCCTGCCATGGCACTGAGGTTTTTTCTGTGTGTTTTGGGGTAGCAGCAGCTGCACTGCCACGTTCTGCAGGTGCTGTTGACACAGGAAGCCTCCAATGCTGCTTCCCTCCAACTTCCCATGCCAAAGAAGGCACTTGGAAGAGCACTTCAAGATCTCAGCTGAGAATCAAATCAGAAAAGGTTCTTCTTGTGAATGGCTGATCAGCCTTGGCTCGCCTTGGCTGCAATGTGATTTAAGAGTACTTAGCACCTTGCATTAATTGGCTCTAAATGGGCAAAAGGCATTAAAATGAAATTCTTTTAATTAAGTGACAATAAGCATTCCGAGCCCCGGCACTGAGCTGTAAATTGTTTTGGAAGCCCTCGCCTGGGGAGCCCGGGGATGGTTCCTGTGCCAGGCTGAGCTCGGGGGCTCATGGCCCCGGGGCACAAACCCCGGCTGGGGAGGTTGTCTGCCTGTTCCCCGGGGCAGAGCCCTGGGCTGCGGCTGTTCCTGAGCTGTGCAGACAGGCGGGTGGCTGCTCCCAACAGCTGTCCGTGCTGTTCCCTGGGTTTGCTGGCTGTCCCAGGCACTTCCATCCCTGCAGAGAGGGAAGAGCGCTGGGAGCACTTGGGCAGTGCTGCAGGAGAAGCGTTTCAGCGAGTGGGGAGTGCTGGGGTGCCCGGGGCCGGGGCTGTCCCTGCCTGCAGGGTGACACACTGGGACAGGTTGGACATTAAACCCTGCCCCGCTGAGGGGCTGTTGGGACAGGGTCCCTGCCTGCAGGGTGACACACTGGGGCAGGTTGGACATTAAACCCTGCCCTGCTGAGGGGCTGTTGGGACAGGGTGTCCCTGCCTGCAGGGTGACACACTGGGGTAGGGACATTAAACCCTGCCCTGCTGAGGAGCTGTTGGGACTGGGTCCCTGCCTGCAGGGTGACACACTGGGGCAGGTTGGACATTAAACCCTGCCCTGCTGAGGAGCTGTTGGGACTGGGTCCCTGCCTGCAGGGTGACACACCGGGGCTGCTGTCTGGCTGTCCTTCCAGACAGCGTGGCACCGGGCTCTGTCCCCGTCCCTGTCCCTGCTGTCCCCTCTGCCTCTCCCGCCGAGCTGCCCCGCTCTGTTTCTCCGGGGTTTTTCCCTCGGACCCAGCGGTGCTGGGGCAGAAGCAGAAATCCTGCAGCAGCATTTTCATCCCATGTGGGTGCGATCAGCTCCTCGGAACCGCTCCCCTCCGCCAATGTAAATCTCATTAAAGCCCTCTTGGTTCCCTGCCCGCTTCTCCGCCATGAATCCGATCGCTGTCATTATTTCTGCCTGTGTCACTTTTATTTTCTCTTACCTTTTCCCCCTCGGTTTTATGTAAATAATGTTTGGATAATGGAGTGAAATGGTTTCCATGGTGCTGAACAAATACGGGTCATGGTGTGTGGGACTCCTCTGCACCTGAACATAAAGGTGAACATGTATATAATTTTTAATTATTCGCTTTCTTACAACTAAGAAATAAGTTTTGTGTCTCTTTTAGCATAATTTTGCTGACGAGAAAAATTAGTTCATTACGAACTCTGCCAAAAATAGTTCTGCCTTTCAAATGGTAATTTTTTCACTGTATTCACCCATTTTTTTTCCTTTTAAATGACACTATCATGCATTACACCATCTGATTAAGAAATCTGCTGGAATAATATTTACACTGAACATCTGTCATTGGCAGCTGTAAGTATGTTCTGTATTTATCTACAAGAACTCGGGCTCGGGGCCCCTCGCGGGCAGGGGAGGGAAGGAGCCCGGGGTGCCAGCTCGGGGCTGTGCCTGGCCCAGGGCTGGCTGGCACGGGTTCAGCAGATGGGTCCTTGCTTTGGGAACCAGAAGTTACAAGGGCAGGTTTTAAAATGCCCCCCGGCACTGCTGGTGCCACGGAGGGAAGGTGCCAGGGCAGCTTTGAGGAGGATGAGGATGCTGGAGTCAGGGATGGCCTGGGAACGCCAGGGCTGGGGGGTGCCAGGCCCTGGAGGGTGGCACGGTGCTGCTGCTGCCCTCAGAGCCCGAGCCTGCTGCCCTGCTGGCCCTGCTGCACTGGGAAGAGCCCGGATGAAGGCAGCAGGGCAGGCGTGGGGAGCTGAGCCCGTGCTGGTGCCCTCCCAAACCAGCCCGTGTGCTCTCTGTCTCCTCTCAGACGGCTTTCTCACGCTCTGCAAACAAGGAAAGAGGATTTCACTCATCCTCGAAGAAAGAGGATGATCAAACGGAGTTTATGAGCTTTATCTCACTGAGTTGCCATCTAAATAGAATTTACATTGTCTAGCCCCACTTAGGTCCCGTCTTTGCCCGTGAGCTCTGCAGAGGGGCTGAGCTGGTGGCTTTGAGCCCTCCCTCACAGCCCAGGGCTCTGCAGGTGTGGCCCTGCCAGCGTGCCAGGGTGCAGGGACTGCTCGGAGCTCCCGCTGGGACACAGAACTCAGCCCCACACGAACAGGTGTGACACTAAATCCCAGAGGGACTGCTAAAGAACTTGTCTTCTAAGATACAGCTTAAACGAAGATTAACGTTTTTAGTGTCAGTTTAACAAGTAGCAGTTGCTTTGCTGTTCACAAACCTTGCTCTTCTTAGCGAAACTTGGGGTGAGTCTTGGAGTGAAGGGGGAGTGACCTGAAATAATGAAATCCTGCCCAAGTGAGAGCCTTAACGAGCAGCTGAAAGCACATTCTCAGCTCCACACTGTGTGAAAACTCGCAGACATGAAGCCGTGCCTCACTCTGAAACTCAGCCCGGACTGGATTGTCAAGGCAAAAAAAAAAAAATAAAAATCCAGACATGAAGTTCTTTAATTGAAAATTCCCTGCCACGGTTTTAAAGCATTTGCATCTGGGCTGAGCTCCCTCAGCTGGGGACACGAGACTTGGGGTTGTGGGGCAGCTGCAAGGAGCAGAGACAGCAGCGTGTGGCTGAAGTGACTAATCAGACAGAAAAAGAAATGCTGGAGCCAACAGACTCGAGAACAGTCCGTGGGCAATCTGTGGTTATCCCTGGTGTTGGAAATGAGCTGTTCAATGGATCGGAGGAGCTCATAAATGAAAGTGCTAAATTAGCATCAGCAGAAGTTTGTGTAGGGGTGACTCACACATGGAAAAGGGACTCGGTGTTGATCAATAACCTTCCCCTGTGAAGGATTCATCTGTTCCTCTGAGCGTGCCTTCAGCTGGTCCTGGCGAGGGAGGGATTATTCTGGTCTGAAGGTGTGCTGTCCCCAGCTGATGGCATCGAGCAGTCCCCTGCCCAGCTGCAGGGCTGGCCTGGCCAGTGCCATCCCCCTGCCCCTGCCTGGAGGTGACACCAGCACCGGTGACCCCTGCGAGGACCTCACCTGCCAGGGCCACGTGCTGCCGTGCTGAACCTGGGCTTACAGGTGCCCCAGTGGGCTCACAGGTGTGACTGCCCTTCTCTTTTCCAGCTTTAGCAGCGCTCAGGGGGTGCTGGGGAGCAGCAGAGGGCACGGGGGGTTCTGCACGTGCAGCTGGGAATTCCTGAGGGGGGACAGGCTTCCTGCACCCTCACACCCTCACTGGGGGATCTGGGTCAGGAGAAAGTGTTTCTTGGAGGGGACGTAAAATGCGGCGTTGCCCCCAGGTTGCCGCCTTTAATTTAGTTCATACAGGTTCTGATCCTGCTTTTGGGCCCACAGATTCTGTTCCTAGGGCTGGCTCTCAATAACGAAGCACCTGTGTCAGCGAGGAGTCCTTTGGCTGCACCACTGAGCCCATCACTTGGAGGTGTCTCTCCCTCTGGGCTGTCCTAGGGGGAAGTTCTGTGTGAAGGGTTTGCTTTAATGCTGTGTTTGGACAATGCTTTGGCTCGCCAGCTCCAAGAAACACAAACAAACATGGGATTTCTATAGGTTGGAAAGTCAGAGCTACTCTCCTTCATCTTGATTATTTGTAGGAGCAATTGTGTCTATTCTTAGAGAATCTGGGATCCCTGAGGCTGGAAAAGAGCTCCAAGGACATCAAATCCCAGCTGTGCCCAATCCCCACCCTGTCCCCAGCCCAGAGCCCTGAGTGCCACCTCCAGGAATTCCTGGCACACCTCCAGGGATGGGCACTCCAAAGCTCCCTGGGCAGCCCCTGCCAAGGTCTGAGCCCCCTTTCCATGGGGAAATTCCTGCTGGAACCACCCTGAGATCCCTTTCCATGGGGAAATTCCTGCTGGAACCACTCTGAGCCCCCTTTCCATGGGGAAATTCCTGCTGGAACCACCCTGAGATCCCTTTCCATGGGGAAATTCCTGCTGGAACCACCCTGAGCTCCCTTTCCATGGGGAAATTCCTGCTGGAACCACCCTGAGCCCCCTTTCCATGGGGAAATTCCTGCTGGAACCACCCTGTGCTCCCTTTCCATGGGGAAATTCCTGCTGGGACCACCCTGAGCCCCCTTTCCATGGGGAAATTCCTGCTGGTATAATTCTGCTTCCCCTGTGGCATGGCACCACTGATTTTAGAGGTCCCATTTGAATTCTGAGCTGAATTCTGTGTCCACTCCTGCTGCCTCACGTCACGGGTTGGGGAGACCAGGCTGCCAACAACAGGCTTGAAGAGATATTCATAAACATGATTTCCCCTGAAGTTTTGACATGGAAAAGTTTGTGAGGAGAATTATGGCTCTTATTATCAGCAATACGTTAAGGGCTAAATTTAGTTACTGATGTGGCAGGAAACTATGGGAGCAGTTTTGGTTTAGGCTGAGGCTGAACCGAGGCAGCCCACCCTCCTCAGGAATTAATGGAGGCTTTCATTCTTCCTGGCAGAGCTACTTTATCATTCATATGACTAAACAGACAATCAATTTAACAGCAACGTATGGGAATGGAGGGAATGAACAAATAAGCTATGAATGATGAGAACAGAAAAATCAAGCCCCCCTCCCTTATTCCCTTTTAATGGCTAATACCAACAGGGACAAGACCAGTAAAAAGAGGTTAATGAATTGCAAAGATCCTTTAGAAAGTGATTGACTGGTATTGAAGCTCAGTCAAATCAGTCATAAATATTTACTTTTATTAGCAACAGTGGGTTGCCTGTTATTTTCAATTGATTTTTAAAGCTGTCAGAAATCTACCACTGTGACCATTATCAAGTGTTTTATTTCATCGATATTTTCGAGCTGCAAGGAGCTGGACAAGCCCCTGTCCTGAGCCCCTGTCCTGAGCCCCTGTGCTCAGCTGCCTGGGCAGTGCTGCTCCCAGAGGACGAGCAGAGGGAAGTCAAGGTTCTCCCCCCCGGGACTCTCCCTGTCCTTCCCTGTGACATTTAACCCCCGGGACGTCAGCCCGTGTCCTCTGGGGCTTTCTGTGCCCCCCTCAGCAGGTGCCCGAGGCTGGGGCTGTGCCAGGGGTTTGGGAAGGAGCCTGGTGGTCCCTGGAAGGAGCCTGGTGGTTCCTGGTGGTCCCTGGAAGGACCCTGGTGGTCCCTGGAAGGAGCCTGGTGGTTCCTGGTGGTCCCTGGAAGGACCCTGGTGGTCCCTGGAAGGAGCCTGGTGGTTCCTGGTGGTCTCTGGAAGGACCCTGGTGGTCCCTGGAAGGAGCCTGGTGGTTCCTGGTGGTCCCTGGAAGGACCCTGGTGGTCCCTGGAAGGAGCCTGGTGGTTCCTGGTGGTCTCTGGAAGGACCCTGGTGGTCCCTGGAAGGAGCCTGGTGGTTCCTGGTGGTCCCTGGAAGGACCCTGGTGGTCCCTGGAAGGAGCCTGGTGGTTCCTGGTGGTCTCTGGAAGGACCCTGGTGGTCCCTGGAAGGAGCCTGGTGGTTCCTGGTGGTCCCTGGAAGGACCCTGGTGGTCCCTGGAAGGAGCCTGGTGGTTCCTGGTGGTCTCTGGAAGGACCCTGGTGGTCCCTGGAAGGAGCCTGGTGGTTCCTGGTGGTCCCTGGAAGGACCCTGGTGGTCCCTGGAAGGAGCCTGGTGGTTCCTGGTGGTCTCTGGAAGGACCCTGGTGGTCCCTGGAAGGAGCCTGGTGGTTCCTGGTGGTCTCTGGAAGGACCCTGGTGGTTCTTGGGAAGGAGCCTGGTGACCCTGGTGGTCCCTGGTGACCCTGGCAGCCCCTGGAAGGAGCCTGGTGACCCTGGTGGTCCCTGGTGACCCTGGCAGCCCCTAGAAGGACCCTGGTGGTCCCTGGTGACCCTGGTGACCCTGGCAGCCCTTCCCTGGCTGGGCTGGGGGAGCCCCAGGCACCCACCCGGGATGTCCCCAGGATGTCCCCAGGGGCACAGAGCCATCCCAAAGGTGCTGCCCAGCCAGGAGAAGCTTGCTGAGGTGCAGCTTGCTGTTTGTTCCAGCCTAGCCACGCCGTTCAAAGGGAAATAACAAAAGGAATTTCCCGGAGATAACAACAAAGAGTTAACATTTCCCAGGGCAGACAAGTTTCCAATTCAATTAGTTTTAATGAACCTTCTGCTCACTGGTTACTGAACTAGAAAGAACAGCAATAAATGCCCAGAGGAAAGAGAGAGAGGATATTAAAGGAGGGTTAGTGTATAGTATATAAATTTCCAAGTTGACTAAAAGAGTAGCCCTGATATAGTTTTAGGAACCAAACCTGCAATATCGTCTCTGCTTTCCCTTCCCAGCTGGACAAACCTTCCCCTGCCCTGATCCTGCCAAACTATTGACCCTCTATTGTCTCTGGAAACACTGGGAAAAATGACAAATTGGTTTTTTGGTCATTTTTTAATCAACTGTACAGCTTTTTGCTTTTTAAGGAAAAAAAATAGTTGCAGTATTAGTATTTCATTAGTCAAGTGCAGAGAAAACAGGAGTTAATAAGAAAACGAAAAAGCAAATATAAATTCTGTAGCGAGAACTCTATATTTAATGTATTTTAATATGAAATGCACAGTAATTTTTTTAAAAAAGAAAGCTTTGAGGCTGTTGTTCAGCCTGCCATTAGCAGCATTCCCATGCATGTTTGCTTTAAGTTTCCATATGAATTTTGTATGAATTTTGGCCACTGAAGTGCTGCTGTGTGGAATTTTCCTCTGGTGCTTGCAGCAGAAGGTGTCAGGCCCCGGCTAACACGCAGCCACCCCGGTGCATGTGTTTGCACACCCCTGCTGGCTCAATATTGGACACAAATAATAGATTTTAATAAGTGCTGCATATTGCACTATTGTTTCTAAGAGCATTTGCTGTTATGTGAGGCTCTTTTTCCCCCCACTCGCTGAATTTCCTCAGAATTAGCCACATGCATTTAAAATAGTTCCCTGCCTGCTGTCTTCTGTCAGCAGTGGTAAACACTGGGAAAAAAGCAAACCCTGCGTTCTGGGCACAGCATTTACCATTCGTTTGTAATCTAACGTGGATTTAGAACAAAAATCTGAGCTGTCCTCCTTCCACTGGGAGAAGTTAAAGGCTGAATTCTGCTTGCAGTGTTTAATGGAGACGTGCAGATTCCAGCCCTGTCCAGTCCTGCTCAGCTAAGCCAGGCTCATGTCCCTTAAGCCCGCAGGCTGCCTCGGTCCTGTGCAGCACAGCCACGCCTTGGGAATGGGAATAATCCTGCAGTCACCTTTAACCACCAAACCCACACGTCCTAAAGTGAGGCTTTGCATTGCCAAGGTCTGGACTAACAGATCCCTCCTCCTTTCCTTGCTGCTTAATTTGCAAGATCAGTACCAAAAGAAGCAGGCCTCTTAGGCTGGCTTTCTATTTTAATTTAATTTTGTATACAGTAGCTGGACCAACTNTGAGAATTAAGAATTGATGCTGAGGGTTAGGAATTGATGCTGAGGAGCAGGACTGGGTGCTGAGGGGCTGGACTGGNCATGTGTTTGCACACCCCTGCTGGCTCAATATTGGACACAAATAATAGATTTTAATAAGTGCTGCATATTGCACTATTGTTTCTAAGAGCATTTGCTGTTATGTGAGGCTCTTTTTCCCCCCACTCGCTGAATTTCCTCAGAATTAGCCACATGCATTTAAAATAGTTCCCTGCCTGCTGTCTTCTGTCAGCAGTGGTAAACACTGGGAAAAAAGCAAACCCTGCGTTCTGGGCACAGCATTTACCATTCGTTTGTAATCTAACGTGGATTTAGAACAAAAATCTGAGCTGTCCTCCTTCCACTGGGAGAAGTTAAAGGCTGAATTCTGCTTGCAGTGTTTAATGGAGACGTGCAGATTCCAGCCCTGTCCAGTCCTGCTCAGCTAAGCCAGGCTCATGTCCCTTAAGCCCGCAGGCTGCCTCGGTCCTGTGCAGCACAGCCACGCCTTGGGAATGGGAATAATCCTGCAGTCACCTTTAACCACCAAACCCACACGTCCTAAAGTGAGGCTTTGCATTGCCAAGGTCTGGACTAACAGATCCCTCCTCCTTTCCTTGCTGCTTAATTTGCAAGATCAGTACCAAAAGAAGCAGGCCTCTTAGGCTGGCTTTCTATTTTAATTTAATTTTGTATACAGTAGCTGGACCAACTATTTTTTCTTTTCTTTTTCTTTTTTTTTCTTTTTTTAAATCCAGTAAGTGACCACAAATAGAAAGGTTTTCTTTCTTTAAAGTAGACTTGCTGTATTTCCCATTTAGACCAGTTTTATTTTCCCAGCAAAGCACAGCAGAGAACACCCTTCCCCACTGCAGGCAAACTGGATGTTTTGCTGTACAAGGCACTAAACTCTCACTTTGATTTTTTTTTTTTTTTAAATTCTCCGGTGTTCATAACACGATAGCAAATTATGACAGTAATTTTACAGGCTGTTTGCAAAGGAACAAATGGAGCAGCTGAGGGGAAGTTCTTCAGGAACAGAAATGTCTGTGTTTGTGGAAAGTGTTCTGGGGCAGGGCTGGGTGCTGGGGAGCAGGGATGGGTCAGGGATGGGTGCTGAGGGTTAGGGATGGGTTAGGGATGGGTGCTGAGGGTTAGGGATGGGTGCTGAGGGTTAGGGATGGGTGCTGAGGGTCAGGGATGGGTTAGGGATGGGTGCTGAGGGTTAGGTATGGGTTAGGGATGGGTGCTGAGGGTCAGGGATGGGTTAGGGATGGGTGCTGAGGGTTAGGGA
>VWZV01010912.1:79937-125020 GCA_013397155.1 Irena cyanogastra | reverse complement strand
GACTGGGACCGGCACCGGGACAGAGACCGGGACAGAGAGCGAGACCGGGACAGAGACCGAGACCGGGACGGGGATCGGGACAGGGACTGGGACCGGGACAGGGACCGGGACCGAGACAGGGACAGGGACAGGGACAGGGACGGGCTGGGAGCGCGCCTGGCACGGGGACGGGGAGGTTCCTGCGGGATTGGGGCGATTCCTGCAGGACTGGGGAGATTCCTGTGGGATTGGGGTGACTCGGACCGAGACAGGGACATTCCTGCGGGACTGGGGCAATTCCTGTGGGAATGAGGATGATTCCTGTGGGATCCGGGGTGATTCCTGCGGGATTGGAGGCAATTCCTGCGGGACCCGGGGAGCTTTGTGCCAGCGCAGTCTGTGTCATGCCCTGTGACATTGGTGGCTGGTGCACGAGGAGTTTCCACAGGTGAAGGTGCTGGGAACAGGCAGGGATGGGTGAGGAGCACCTCACACAGGAGCCCGGGCCCCCGGCTCCTCCAACAAGAAATGGAGAGATCAGGAGAGTTATTTTTAGGGTATGATCCTGTACCTGCTTAAATTGATGGCATCCAGCTCTAATGGTGCAGCAGCAAAAGAAAAATGGAGCAGGAGAAGGAGCTGAATCTCCAGTTTTTCCTACTTGTGCATGGAAGACCATCAATCATCCTGTTTACTGCCTGAACTCTGAGCAGAGCTGCTGGAGCATTAGAGAGAAGGATGACACACACACCAAGCCCCCATTTGTTTTCGTTTGTTCTCTCGGGACCATGGCTTTAATTGTTCAAGGGTGGAGATCTGAGAGGTGCTCATGGATCTCACCACTTTACCCAATTTCCCCCCCCAAATATGAATTCTGCACCTCCCCAGGCATTCGGAGCTGCTTCCCTTTGAAAACTGGCTCCCTCCAATTTGGGGACAGAGCTGACTCAGGTGCCTGCTGCTCATGTCTGAGCATACCACGAGCACTGAACCTTCAAAGCAAAATAATCTGGAAGAAATTCTGAGCTGAAAATGCTCTGCACTGCCCAGGCTTCCTCACTGATGATGGAGACATTACCTGATGTCACACTCAGTTTATGAATCTTTCATAAACAATGACAAATTTGCACTGGAAAATGCTGTCACCCTCACTTTGTGTCTAGTGTTGATCAGAATCAAATGAAAACACAATTTGTTGGGGTAGGAACGTGGGAATGATGCCTTGAGTATGACATGATTTGGACCAGATGACATTCCCACCTGATTTAAAGTGAAAGGCAAATTGTTCAAATGGTAAAAATCCAGCAGTAAATTTGGGCTGCCTTCTCATGGTTCCTTGGGCACACCTCCAGGTGCAGGGCAATGTAAGGGGGTTCAGTTTTGCTGCTTTTCCCAAGAATGGGTTCTATCCTATGGAACAGCCTGTTGTTAATCCCCATAAAAATGCGAAGGTTTAATATCACTCCTGATTCTTTTTCAATAAGAAATCAGGATTTTATATTCAAATATCTGAATAGCAGCATTTGGATTTCTGTGCTGAGTTTTTAAGGCTCTGAAGAGTGACTTTGATATTTGCCTGCTTGTTCTTACCTCTCCAGCAGCGTTTAGGCAGAGCCGATGACCCTGCACGGTTCAAGCTTTAAGAAATAAATACTTTGTGTAATGGGATAGAACAATTTGAGGCCACTTCACACAAAGTACATTATTTCCTGTTTCTCCTCGCAGTGCCAGTCCCCCAGCTCTGCGTTCCTGGGGGTGGGAATGAGAGAGCCAGTCCCTCTGGCTCCGGGTGCTCCCTGCCCGCTGCCCGGGGCTGGGTCTGGGGCCGGTGCCGAGCCCCTCCTGCCCTGCCCGGGGCTCTGGCAGCGCCCGGGCACCCCCGGATGGCATCTGAGATGCTGACACAGCTCTCATCCTGGCTATCCCGAGCAGCACTAATTAAGGGCTGTCCAACTGCGCTTGCTGTTGAGCCGCGTGCTCTGGTGGGTGACAGGGAACAGCCTGGGATCTGTCTGCAGAATGACATAACAAAGAAGGGGGGAAAGAACCCGGCCCTCAGAGGGGGTGGGCTGAGATGGAAAGCCCTGAACTAGGCTCGAATTGCATTTTTTGTTGTTATAAATATGTAATCTCAGATTAAGCACCATAGCGTGCTATGTTTTTGCTTTCATTATATATTTATTAGAGCTCCAGTGGTTGCTCTAAGTGATAATTATAGAGGAGCATAAATTAATAAGGAACTTGGGGAATGATCTTCCCTTTGTTAGAAAGGTTATCAATAAATCTTCCTTCTTTTTTTTTTTTTTTTTTTTTTTTTTTTTTTTTTTTTTTTTTTTTTTTTTTAAAGAGCATGATGGTCAGCACTGCTGATCTGCAAGTTTTGGACTGGGGCTGGGGAGGGAGGAGGATGCCAGGGGCTGCTCCATGTGGGCTTGGAAAAAGAGACTGAGCAGCTCAGCTTGGAGACCAAACCAGCCCAGAGCTGACTTTTCTGTGTAGAGCCTTTCCCCAGGAGGATGTAAAGCTTTCCCCAGGAGGATGCAGAGCCTTTCCCCTGGAGGATGTAAAGCTTTCCCCAGGAGGATGTAAAGCTTTCCCCAGGAGGATGCAGAGCCTTTCCCCGGGAGGATGTAAAGCTTTCCCCAGGAGGATGCAGAGCCTTTCCCCGGGAGGATGTAAAGCTTTCCCCGGGAGGATGTAGAGCCTTTCCCCAGGAGGATGTAAAGCTTTCCCCAGGAGGATGTAGAGCCTTTCCCCAGGAGGATGTAAAGCTTTACCCAGGAGGATGTAGAGCCTTTCCCCAGGAGGATGTAAAGCTTTCCCCAGGAGGATGTAAAGCTTTCCCCAGGAGGATGCAGAGCCTTTCCCCAGGAGGATGTAAAGCTTTCCCCAGGAGGATGTAAAGCTTTCCCCAGGAGGATGTAGAGCCTTTCCCCAGGAGGATGTAAAGCTTTCCCCAGGAGGATGCAGAGCCTTTCCCCCAGGCAGGGCCTGTCCAGGACCCCTTTGGGTGCCCCCCAAGGCAGCGCTGCCAGGCACCCCCAGAACAGCAGGAAAGGCCAGGAAGCGATCCCGGGGTCCCTCCTGTCCTCGCTGTCACCCCCGAGGTGGCTCCGGGCCAGCGAGAGGGGGCTGTTTGGGGACCCCAGAGTGGCAGTGGCAGTGACACCTGCCGTGGGCAGCTGCCCCCAGCAGTGGCCGTGCCCCCACGCCGCTGTCCTTTCCCAGCGCTCGCCTGCGCTGCAAACCAAAGAGCAAAGGTCTTTAACTCTTTAACCAAATTCCAATGTCTGCCAAATTCAATCGCTGTCATTCCCTCAGAAAAAGACACTGTAATATGTGCGTCCTGATCCAATTTTATAGAAAAAGACAGAATTTACATACTGTTTATTTAGTTAAGTCTCTAAAATCAATACCTTTGTCTGTAGCTCTTTTATTTAAAATACATCATGACATTGCAAACTGCTGTATAAATGAATTTTTCCAAACCACACATGTTGTTAATGTTTTTCTATTGCACATTTTTTTTAAAGTTTGAATCGTAGCATTTAATAGATCAACTTAAATGTATTTTAATATTGGATTACTAAAGAATGTTAAGTTTTACATTTCTAAAATTATAAATATTATTTCAAAAGGTCAGTCATTTGCCCAAGACTTATCTGTCCAATGGAGAACATATTTCAAACCATCCAGACACAGAAACTGATCATGTTAAATACTAAGAAAAAATGAAATCTCTTAATGATATATCTTTTTTTCAGTAGTGGAGAGAGAGGAAAGAGCAGCCTTGGACTGATGAATACTTGTGTAGGCTGCCAGCAATGCTTCAGGAAAAGAGAACCCTCTGTTTTGGGGGAAGACCTGGGATTTATGGTCTCCATATAGGTTAAAGTGTGTTTGGAGCCTGTAAGCAGGTGTAGAGAAGAGTTATTTTAAAGAAAATGTATTTAATAAAATCTGTTTAATAACATTTATTGAATGGATTTTTAAAATACAATTCCCACTGCTGCTTTGGCCTGAGCTGGGTCTCACGGCTGCGCTGCTCTCAGGGCCCAGGTCAGGCTCAGCTTAGCTCTGAGCTTGACTCTGCCCAGCACTGAGGAGGCTGGGTTTGTGTGAGCCAGGCGAGCCCCAGAGCTGGTGATTTCTCTCATCCCAGCCGACAGGTGAGCAGGTCTGAGGGGTTGGGTCTCACCTGGCTGACATCACACCCTTGTGCCAGGAAGGTGGGCACCGAGCACCGAAATGGGTGAGGGGGGCAGAGCTGATTCTCTGACTCTCTCCAGCACTAACTGCATTCCAATTTCACTGGATTTCCTCTTGTAAGAGATGAGTCTTTGCACAGAAAAGAAGTTTTAAACCCTGGTAAACATTGCTGGAACTGTTTGCTGTGAGCTCCTGGTTTGTGCTGTAGCCTGTTCATGAGCCAAGGCCCTCGGCTGGAGCAGGGAGTTTGGGAAGGATCAGATCCTCCATTCCGTGATGCTCAGCTCTGTGCACGATGGAATGTCAGCCTGCGGGTGGGGACCTGCACAGGGAAAGGTGCTGGAAGTGTCCCAGGAAAGGGTGGAAGGGCTTGGAGCAACCTGGGATAGTGGGAGGTGTCCCTGTCCCTGCCAGGGCATGGAACAAAATGGGTTTTAAGGTCCCTTCCAACCCAAACCAATCTGGTATTCCACGATTCTACAATTATCCCTTCTGTGAAACTCGACTTGTTGTGGGAGTTTGGAGACAAGACCCACAAATTTAAAGATCAAATGTGGGTGCTGTGGAATTCTGTCACTTATCACTGCCAGGATGACCTGGAAGAAAGTGTAAAATCATTCCTGAAAACCTCTGCAGGTGACTCCAGGATGATTGTGTCATCTCTGGGTATGGAAGGTTTGAGTGTTCATAGTGGTGGAAATAAGAACCAGGCCTCAAATGTCACTTCTTTAGTTTCAGTATTTGAGTCCTTGCCCTGCATTTCTTAGAAAGTGGATTTATTCTTTTGTGATTGCTCATTTAAAAATGCAAACAAAACCTTTTTATTGATTTGTGTGTATTGGCAGAATTACTATAATTGCATCAAATGACATAATTGGTGTAAATAGGTATAATGATGTCATTAGCATGTGTGATTGTGACATTTAACAGTGTAATTAAAATGTATAATGACATGGTAAAAGTCCTTATTAAAGAATGCCAGAAAAGCTCTGCAGGTGGACAGAGCAGGATTTTAAAAATTCAATATTGCTGTCACTCTTTCATGTTCTTTTCAAAGCAGCAAAAGCCATTAGGTCACATCAAAACTGATTTTTAAATCCACAGGTCTGTTCCTGGGAAGGCTTTTTCCGCTGGGAAGGTTCCATCAGCACCTCAGTGGCTTCAGGGGACGTGTTCTGGGTGGGACAATCTGCTGACCCCAGCTGTGCTCCCTGGGGTTCCGCCGTTCTGTGGGACATCGCTCCCACAGCACCACGTTCCCGTTTTCACGGGCACAGGGGGCTCAGAAGGAGAGCTCAGCTGGGAAGGGACCCCACGGACACCAACGTGCTCAGAGCAGCGCTGGCTGTGAGGTGTCAGCTCCAGAAGGACTGGGAACAGTTTGAAATCCCCAAGGGATGAACGGATGCAGCAGGCACAAAGGGGTTTCGTTACGTTCACCTGAACGCCCCCGCCAGGGGAAGGTGGCTCCATCCCCAGGGGATGATCCCCACGTGCTGCTCAGTTCTTTCTCTTGGTTTGCCATGACATTTGTGGGCTGTGCCCAGAGGGCAGAGGATGTGCCAGAGTTTTATAGAATCACGCAGTATCAGACTGGTTTGTGTTGGGAGGGACCTCAAATCCCATCCCATTCCACCCCTGCCATGGGCTGGGACACCTCCCACTGTCCCAGGCTGCTCCAAGCCCACCCAACTGAAAGTAAATTGAGGAAAGGTTAATAAAGGAGTCCCAGAATCTCAGAATGTTTTGGGTTGGATTGGACCTTGATAGAACCAATGATCAGTGTGGGATGCTTGGAATACTGTAATGTAGTGCTGCATTTATTTGGGGTGAGGCTAAACTTCGCTTGGAAATCTGTCGCTTGTCCAAAATCTGGTCACTCTGGTAATGAGGAGCTGAACGAGGGGTCTTGTGCCCCTCGTGCTTAGGAATCCTGAGTTAATTCAGCTCTGGGAGTATTGGAGTATTTACTGTTCATAAATGATGAGGCAAAGTCCAACCAAATGTGAATTATGTTCTCACTAATTTAATAACACAAAACGTTTTTTCTCACCTAATGTGTTAATAACAGTCTGTGTTGACACCACAGGGATAATCTCATTCCGAGAGCAGTTTCTGCAAGGAGCTCCTGTGAAACTCTCGTGGGGTTCTCTGGGAGCAGGGATTGCCACCCCACGTGGGTGCAACTAAATGACACAAGTTCTGACCAGAAATAAAATATTTTTCAGGTGAAACTTACTATTTTTTTCAGTAGGTTGTACTTGGTCTATGATAGCACTGGTAAGAACAAAACAATGAGTAAATATTACTCCCCAGCAGGGAAGGTTTGAGTAGGCACTGAGTTACTGTGGAGTATTAAAGGGCAGGGCCAAGAAACCGCGTTCAAGCGTTCGCTCTCACACTCGAGAGTTTGCTTTGTTCCATTACAGTCGTGCTGAGGGTGGGTTGTCCACGTCTGCAGGTTTGAGATGTGCAGATGTGGTAGGGTGGGAGCTGCTGTGCCCCCACCACGGCTGCTGTGCCACCTCCAGATAAATGAGAGGTACCAGCTGCTGGATGGAGAGGATGGCTTTCCATGGAATCACAGGATGATCTGGGCTGGAAGGGACCTTAAACCCCATCCATCCCCACCCCTGCCATAGCAGGGACACCTTCCACTGTCTCAGAGTGCTCCAAGCCCCAGAGTCCAACCCGGCCTGGGACACTTCCCGGGATGGGGAATCCCCAGTTTGGGCAGCCTGGTCTCTCGGTTGTACACAGCATATGTGTGGAGTGGTTCCTGCTGAGCTGTGCTTCCTATCTCCGAGTTCTTCCCAACGAAAACCCTTGTAGGCAGCTGCACCAGCTGCAGACTGCTGGGGCCGAGAGCCCGGCACCGGCCCAGCCCTGCAAGTGCTGCTGGGCCTTGCCATGCTGCTGGGCCTTGCTGTGCTTCCGGGCCTTGCTGCACTGCTGGGCCTTGCTGCACTGCCGGGCCTTGCTGCACTGCTGGGCCTTGCTGCACTGCCGAGCCTTGCTGCACTGCTGGGCCTTGCTGCACTGCTGGGCCTTGCTGCACTGCCGGGCCTTGCTGCACTGCTGGGCCTTGCTGCATTGCCCTTGCCTTGCTGCACTGCTGGGCCTTGCTGCACTGCTGGGCCTTGCTCCTTGCTGCACTGCCAGGCCTTGCTCCTTGCTGCACTGCCAGGCCTTGCTGCGCTGCTGGGCCTTGCTGTGCTGCTGGGCCTTGCTGCACTGCCCTTGCCTTGCTGCACTGCTGTCTCACATGGGGCTGCAGACACTTGGAACTCATTCCCTGCCAAACAAGCGGAGGCTGCCAGCAGGGAAGGCTCTGGCCAGGCTCCTCTGCCCAAACTGTGTGTGGGGACACCTTTGAGCCCGCGCCTCCCTCGCCCTGGCACCGCCCGCTCTGCCCAGATGCTGTTCTGCTGCTGCCCCTTCCATCAGCACCTGGCACAACCTCGGGGCTCTCGTCACACAGGGCGGTCGGTCACACTTTGATCGGGTGCCTGTCACCGTGTTAACACAGGCACATGGTGACACACGTCATGGGCACGTGTTCAGAGACCAACAGAAAGGACTGGCCTTTAGGCCATAGCGTAAGCAGCATCTCTGTGCCGTGAGCAGATGTATAAATTGAAATAGCAGTGTGCCAATAATGCTTGTAGGAAATTGGTGCAGAATGGGAGCCCCAAAATCAGCCTTTAGCGTGGCATGAGGGCTGAGGAGCTTCCTGCGACAGGCCCCTCATCCGAGTGTGGCTCCGAAAACCTTTGTGGTGGCTGTGCTTGTGCAGATGGGAGCAGCAGCTGAGTCCGGGCTGCATCCCCTGGAAATGCCCTGTAACTCCTCAGTGACTGAGGGCAGGGCTGCTCCAGCTCAGCTGGGACAGCTCACACGTGTGATTTTATCCACGTGGCCAGGACTGACCTGGCACGGTGCTTTTATCAGGATCTGCATATGGATTATGGATGTAGCTTTAAGTGACTGTGTCTGTTAAATCACAGATTATCCACTGCGACCCCAAACTGTTCAACTGTCCAAACTAGACGAGGTCACTGATAACACAGCAAATAATTTAAAGTGCTGAATGCTGTAAGGGGCTTTGGGGCCACTGGACATCACGCCATAATTGCTCATTTAACTAATTTAGCAAATCCCAAAGCAGCTAGACAGTTTTATTTATTTATGGATTCTATATTATTTAAAGATGTTTTATGCATGTGATTTTGAACTGATTCACTTAAACCTCTACAAAGAGGAGACCCTGGTCTCATTGTGATTTACTCTTTTTCTTCTCCTGGTACCATTTGCTGTGTGTGGGAAGTCCATATTTCAGCTCAAAGAGGAGAATTTTATTACTCTAATTATTGTTTGCTAAATTATAGAGTTTAAATGGTGACTAAATAGTTCTTGTACCATCTCCAAGTTAGAATAGCCAGTAATGCTGTGCGTGGAAGGGGTAATTTCAGATGGATATAAGGGTGTATCAAGCAAGGCAGTTAATTTAGGAGTTTGCCTAATTTCCTAACAGCTTCTATTTCCCTAATACATTTATACTATAATGTGCTCTAAACATATTAAAATGCGTTATCAGTCGCTTAGCAAACCTCCCTAAAGATGTTTGTATTCATGAGGCAAGTGTAAGCAGAAGAAACACAGCTTTATTTCACTTACTCCGCTGCTTTGTTCATTAAGCTAATTACTGTATTCTACATCCCTCTTTTTCATCTCTCTTGTTTCTGGAGCTTGATCCTTTCCCAACCCTGAATCGACTGTTACTGAACAGTTGAAGCTGAACAGGAAGGAATTGCAGGTGTCAACTCACAGTTTACAAATATGACATCTCCTCTGGCATAGCTGGAAATATGAAATATTGATTTATGTGCAGTAAAAGGTCTTATAAAAATGATCACATACACATGAGAGATTAATGCGCTGGAGATCAATAGAAATTTCATTCTTGACGCTAGACTGTCACCTATGGTGAAATGCTAAAATACAGAAATCAATATTATCTATGAAATGTCAAATTTATTATAATTATGAGGATGAAAGCTGGCCAAGTGGCTCCCAGGAGAGAAGGAAGGATAGGTTACTGTGCTGAAGCATCCTTCATGTCCCTTGTTCACTTGCTGCCAATTTGAGAGCAATATTGGTGCAGGGGGTTTTCAGGCATTATGTATCACCGTGCAGGAACAAATTCCTCCCGGAATATTTAACTCTTGAATCTGACAATAACACAGGCGTCTCGGCAGCCAAACGGCTCGGGGGGCTTGGGGAATACAGTGCCTGGGGGCTGTGGGAAATGTGCCAAACGCAGAGACATTTCTGTGTGGGTGGGGGGCTGAGCCCAGGCTGCTGAGGGAGCTGGGCAGGGAGGGGGGATGGAATCCCTGCAACTGGGGGGGCTCCTGTTCTTCTGTGTGCTGGGGGGATTTACCTGACAGCAGGAATTACATTTTGTGTAGCCTCACCCATCAGCTTGGTCCTTGAAATATGGGCCTTTGGTCCCTACTGCCGTGCAGGGATTCACTCGCTGAGGGGATTTGTACAAGTGTGTGCCAGGGGTTCACTCAGGGGATTTGTATAAGTGTGTGCCACTGATTTACTGAGGGGATTTGTACAAGTGTGTGCCAGGGATTCACTGAGGGGATTTGTACAAGTGTGTGCCAGGGATTCACTCACTGAGGGGATTTGTACAAGTTTGTGGCAGCCAACTCACTTCAGGTATTGGGTTTACAGTCTCCCCAAAACTAACCCAAAAATGTTGTGAACTGGCAAGAAAAGAATAACAAAACATGGGTTCTTCACAGTTTTTCCTTTGTTGTAGACCCCTGATATAAGTGGGAATTTGTAATTAGTAAAAACCTTCTGATAGCTGGGGATGCTGTTAAATAGCTGATGCCATGGCAAAGGGTTTGACTTCTTGCAGGTGAATTCTATCTTTTCTGATGCCTTCTATTTCTGTTGCATAGAGAATTTGATTTCAGTTATTCAGTGTTAGCCATGTGAAAAAAAAACCAACTCTTTATATTCCTTTTCTACCCTGTACCTCTTTGGTGCTTTGGTTCTGTTCTGCCTTTATTTCTGACCAGCCAAAATATGCTCCTGTCTTTATTTCCCACTCTGTGAGTGGCCCTTCTGCCCCTCAGGAACCACAGGTACCTTCATCTAACCCTTTTGAATGCTGTTATGTGTAATTTTACCTTCATTTTCCGGGACTTTGCTTTACTTTTCTGATTTCAGCAACGTTTCCCCCAGACAGGAAGGTGAGGAATACTCTCCCTCCCTACGGGATTATTGCTGCTGCCCTTGTCTTTGAAAGGAAAAAGGCCTTTTGGCTTACCAATATTTCCTGCCCCTGACACAGTTCTGGTCTTGTCTGCCTTGCCTGTGGCTCTTTTGGGGCAGCAAGCTGGTATCTTTATAAATCAGTGGCAGAATACACCTGCAGCTGCAGGAGGGGGGATACATTCGGGCTACAGTGACACCCGGACTCACCTGAGCTCTTTGAATGGGCAAAGAGCCTTTGAAAAGTCGGTTCATTATTATTTAGTTCTTGTTAGTGCTCAGAGAAGCAGCACTGCTCCCCATGCAGGGCAGGAGAAGGCTGTGTATTGTCCCACCACCTGCGAGTGACACCTCAGGGCAGAGGGCAGGCTCCAGGAGTCGGAGGGCTCCTGGGAAGGGCAGGTCCTGCTTGTCCTCTACTTGTCCACGCTGCAGATTCATTGGCACAAAGATATTGCCTGGTCCTCCTGGGAGATTGGGTTTGGGCTAGAAAAAGCCCAGACAAGGGCTTTAACTGAACAAGTTAATGCCTTGCTTAATTTTGCTTTGAAAAGGAAGTGATCATTCATCAGGAGTATGTGGATCCCAGATTTTTGCCAGAGCACCACAGTTTGGGACCGGCGCTGGTCCAGAGGTTTTAAGCTGACATTGGAATGTTTTTACCCCATTTTACAGAGGATAAAATTGCTGCACCGGGAGATTTGTGCCAATGTCTTCCAGCATATTCTGAGCTTGGGTGTTCAGTTTGGAGAATCACAGAATCATTGAGGCTGCAAGAGAGCTCCAGGGTCACCAAGCCCAACCTTCAGCTGAATCCCCCCGTGCCCACCAAACCACACTGGAAGCAACTGTCCTCTAGTTTTGCCAGCATTTCCAGGGATGGTGACTCCAGCAGTGCCCTGGGCAGCCTGTGCAGTGTTTAGCCACTCCTTCAGGGATGGAACCTTCCCTGGTATCCAGCCTGGGCCTCCCTTGGCACAGCCTGAGGCCATTTGTGGAATTTGTGGTGCCCCTTGTTCCCTGGGAGAGGAGACTGACCCTCACCTGGCTGCCCCCTCCTGCCAGGGACACGAGGAGAGCTTCTGCAGGCACTTTGAGAGCAGCTTTTCAGGGAGGCTGCTTCCCAGGAAAGTGGTGAGGAACACAAGCCCAGACCAGGTTTTGGGTTTCAGAGTGGTGAAGAACACAAGCCCAGACCAGGTTCTGGGTTTCAGAGTGGTGAAGAACACGAGCCCAGACCAGGTTTTGGGTTTCAGAGTGGTGAGGAACACAAGCCCAGACCAGGTTCTGGGTTTCAGAGTGGTGAGGAACACAAGCCCAGACCAGGTTTTGGGTTTCAGAGTGGTGAGGAACACAAGCCCAGACCAGGTTTTGGGTTTCAGAGTGGTGAAGAACACAAGCCCAGACCAGGTTTTGGGTTTCAGACACCGACAGCGAGTGGAGCACTCCTGCTCTTGGGGCTGTTGCTGAATGCAAAGCACGTCTCTAGGGAAGGAGTAAGTGCAGAGTGGAGCAGCAAGAGAGAACCTGCATCTTCCACGCTCTCTTGGCTCTGCCAGACTCCACACTCTTTGCTCAGAGTCGTTCTGGGAGGGATGCTTCAAAAAAAATACAGACATTCCCCGTCAAAGAGTGTCTGTGGCAATCACACACCCGCCCGGCTCCTCTGTGAGGAGATTCAGCTGCTGCTGTTGACAACTGAATGGACTGAACAGATCATTCGGTGAGAAAAGAATTCTTTACCACCTTTAATTGTGAAATAATTTCTTACTCATACACATTCATTTCCTAACGCTTTCCTTTTCCAGGCCCTTTGCATTTTAATGCATTTCCAGTTAAGCAAACAAGTAGATGGAGTCGATTTCTGTCTGGAACACACACTTTCCTTTTCTGTTTTTCCTTTTACTTGTGGGAAGAGGCAGAGAAGGAAGAAAAAGATTTATTTTTTTATTACACTGTAGCATTTACACAGTTTTTCTAAACAGAGATTTGGGGAGATTTTTTCACCCTTTTCCCATCTTCTTAAGGTTTTTCTGTACCTCAAGTAGCCAAAGCAGTTCGAGTTAATACTTAATGCACCACACTTTAAGAGATAGGCATTTCTTGCAGTCAGGTCTCAATTAAGAGATAAAAGACAAAAAGTGCAAAGCACTTGATAAAGCTCAGAATACAAGGAGCAGCATGGAAGTGCTTGAAGCTGTCCATAGCGATAACTGGATAGCCAGCTGGAATCTTCTTGAAATGAAGTGGGTGCTCTAACTTATCAAATTCCACATATGGGGAAATTATTGGTGCCCACAGGGGTGATTAACACGAACTCAGTGGGTCAGAAACAAGCTGGGATAAAGGTGAGGGCTGTATCTGACTATCAACACCGAATGGAGCCATTTAGAGGGAGATAGCGGCGGGGCTCTCGCCTCCCCTGTATCTGCAGCACTGCAGCTTGTCAGGGGAGAGGCACGGGGGAAGCTGCATACCCAGAGTGCGCTGGATGATGTGCAAATTGCAGCGCACATTAAAACCTAATCTATTTTAATAAGTCATATTAAGATTACATTTTAGATAATTGTGTGTTTATCTCATACAACAAATATTTGCCCTGCTCTATATAGTCCCTGTCACTCTCTCGCTCTCTCTTCAAATTCCAAGTGCCGGCACCAAAAGAGAGAGCAGCATTTAACTGAGAGGAGGGAAGCATCAGCTGGAGCTCAGGTGAGCCAGGCTGGGAGGTGAGGAGGGGCTGGGGAGTCCCAGTGACACTGCCAAGGGCAGCGTGGGCACGGAGCCCTGGCTGCCTCCTGCCCGGGGGCAAGTGCAGGGCAGCTCCAGGGCCCCTGGGGCTCTGCTGGGCTCGGCCAAGGGTTTGGGGTCCCGGCCAGGCGGGGCTGACACTGACAATCACCGAGAGGGTTCTTCCCCACCCTGGTTTTGGGGCTCCTGGGGCCCATTCAGGTGTGTCCCTGGTGTTTCCCATGGTGAGGAGAGTCCCGTGCCAGCAGCCCCTGGCACTGCTGCTCCTCCCCGTGCTGCCCCTGGCACTGCTGCAGAGCCCAGGAGTGACTGCAGTGTGCCCTCCCAGCCCTCCTCCCAGCTCCCTCTGCCACAGCTCTGCAGGGCAGTTCCTGGGCTGAGAGTGCCACTGCCCCAGGGCTCAGCACCCTGCCCTGGCTCCTCGCTGCCCCTGCCCCATCCCCGGGTTCAGGCTGATGGGTTCTGGGGGTCCCTGCTCTCTCCAGTAGGGTTTGTGCAGCCTCCAGGCAGCAGCCCTGTCACTGCCACTGCTGGGAGGAGAATACACCAGACAGAAATCTTCTCACCAGGCTTCAGAGGCCTGGCTTGGGATGGTGTCTGAGGCTTCCATGTGAAATTATTGGAGTGCAGGCCTGGAACAGAATTATTTTGTGTCCATTTAAGGCTTTTACTCATCACTCCTGTTTTTGTGTGGCTGCTGCTGCTGGCTGTGTTTTGTTTCCCGAGAGCTGTGAGGCTGTCTGAGGTGTTCCTGAGCTGTACTGGGGAGCCAGAGGCTGCTTTGGAGCTGACATCTCTGTGTTTCAAGGGTGATGGGGACCATGGAGGTGCCACAGCTGAGCCATGGCCGAGCAGTCTTTCCAAACAGCCAAACTCCCACGGTTTGGATCATTAATACACATTAAAATAACAGCATTTGCTTGTTAGCTGTGGGCAGCACAAGCTGAGTGTTCAGGTAAAAAGATTCCTGGGAATCCTGGAGTGTTCAGCTGCTTGTTCCTCCTCACTAGACCCTCCCAGGTCCTGGGCTCCCATGGCAGCAGGGCTGGGCAGGCACCTGTGCTTTGTGCACACACCACACAAGCTGTTTATTCAGCCCCAGAGCCCATCTCCCTTATTTGCTTATTCCATGAGCAATTTTGGTCCGTTTCTGATAGGTTTTCCCCCTGCTTTCTCCAGTACACTGCAATTTGCAGCCCAGTATTTGCTCAGCTGACAGCACTGTGATCGATGGCTGAAAATCAGGCTAAACCCCGGCATTTCTGTTAAAAGGAAGCGTTTGGGAACAATCAGATGAACAATGGTGTCGGCAATAAAACTTTGAGTGAAATTGGACTGGCACGGGCTGACCCTGGCTCTAATCTTTGTTCTTGCCATGGGACTGAATGTCAGGAGGTGAGTCCCGGTGACATCCCTCAGCCTGCAGGATTGAGGGTAGCGAGCACCTCCCTCCCTGGCCACAAACAAACTAACAACTTCAAATGCCTCTTAACCTTCATCTCCATGAGCTTCAAAGGATCAGCATGAGATGCATCTTCATCCCTCATCGCAGCAGAAATCCAGGGACAATGTGATCAGTGGGCTCAGGGGCTGTGCCTCCTCTCCTGCAAATGTCTTCTTTTATTCTGCTTCCCTTGAAGGGGAAGCAGAAGGGAAAGCAGGGAGTATTTTGGTGCAGACCCTTATTTCCTGCAGGTATTTATACCTCTGATAGAGTAGATGCAAATTAGGGAGTGAAAAGTGTCTGGGGAGACTAAGATCTCACCTGGAGCATTTTTTTTAATGTTTGTTTTCTATTTATTGCTCATAATCAATAAGGGAGAATTTTGATACCCAGTAAACTTTTCCTCTTTTTGTGTTTTTCTTCATTTTCCCTTGGTGTTTTCTCTTCCTGCTGCCTGTAAATGCCCAGCGTTAAAGCAGAGGCAGGTTTGAATAATTCAGCGTTTCTGAGTCAGGAGTTTGCAGGGTGAGGTGAGCACCTGACACTCCTGTGCTTGATTTCTCTCCATTAACGCTGCATCATTAACTCTGCTCCCCTATTAAAGGGAGAAGCCGCCCTGTGCCAGGGGTGCTGAGGGAGCTGAGAACAGCTCTGGGTTAACCTGGGGCAGGGGCCTGGTGCCAGCTGCTGCCTGGCACGGGGTGAGGCTGCTGGCAAGTGCAGCTGCACCAGGACTGAGCTCTGGTGCTTGCTTGGTATTCCGTGGAGGTGTTCCTGCTGCTCGGGCTGGTGCCTGGGGAAATACCATCCACTCCCTGAAAAAAAAGAAAGGCAGCGTCTCCAGCAGCGTGTTCTACCCTAAGCAAAGTAAACCGTGAGTAAAGGAAAGGTTAATCAAAGTGGTGCCTTGCTGAAAGGAACTGGAAAGCTGAATGGTGCTCCTTGCCCAGGGGCTGCAGAGATCCAGGGCTGTCAGGGATGCTGCAGGTGTTAAAGGCACCTGCTCCTTGCTGGTTGCTTTTACCCGGTGGGTTCAGGTTCCAGCTGCTCAGTGGGACTCGGAGTCAGGAAGTTCTGCAATGGTTTGGGTCGGGAGGAACCTCAGAGCTCACCCAGCGCCACCCCTGCCATGGCAGGGACCCCTCCCACTGTCCCAGGCTGCTCCAGCCCCAGTGTCCAGCCTGGCCTTGGGCACTGCCAGGGATCCAGGGGCAGCCACAGCCGCTCTGGGCACCCTGTGCCAGGGCCTGCCCACCCTCACTGTGTAAGAACATCTTCCTCGAGTCTCTGGCATCAGCACTGCCCTGTTTCTGACCCCACCAGGGGGACAAAGGAAGCACAAAAGGGGTAGGAAGCAGCTCCTGGAATGTGGGAGCTTTGGCATTCATGGCCCTGAGTTGTGATGCAGATTTGAGATCTGGGTTGTTCCAGGCTGAGTTCAGAGGTCATCCCAGGCTGGGCATGCCTTTAGTTCAGCTTTTATTTCTCAGCCCAGCAGGTATTGCTGAAATCACTGAAAACAGGCACAAGGAATATCCCTAGAAAGTGGGAAAATTTGGTGTCTATTAAACACCACGTTTTCCCGAGCAAAGGGAAGCTGTACCCTGTTGCATTGCCTGAATTACCTTCATTATTCCAGCAGTGACTGGCCCTTCCCCAGCACAGCTGATCTGACAGCCTGCACGGGTTTGCCTTTTCCTTTTGGAGGCACAGGGCAGGGAGGCTCCTGCTCGCCGCCTGTTTGATAGCCTGCCACAGCCTGAGCTAAGCAGGTGGCAGGGGCAAGTATGAAAGCTTCACTAAACAAAGAATTTTTATTTCCTGGACTGTGCCTGCAGGGGAGGAATTCTGAAAGCAAAGCAGGAACCTGACAGCCAAAGAGCATCCCAAATTTTTAAATCAACAGTTTGATTGTTCTGTTATAAAGCTATGCAGATCAACGACAATTTACAAATAAAAGAGGGGTTTGTGATGATTGGCCACTGAAAAAACCAGCAAATTACAAATTGGGTGGTTCTTCCTCGAGAAGCTGGTTTCTAAAGCTCCTGGATAAACTGTCTTTGTCCCCCTGACTCCAGCCGGGGACCTGTGAGCAGCACAAGCGGCCACAGCCTGGTTTTCCTGGGATTTCCCTGGGACAGGTGACAGCGTGGGTGGCTTTGGGGGGACCCCCCGCTGGTGGCTCTGGTGCCACGGTCCCAGAGCTTTGCTCCCCCTCCTCTCCAGCCACCAAACCCCAGCCCAGCAGCCCCGTGGCCTCTGCCCAGAGCGCCTGAGCAATAAACACCCCTGGCCCTGCTGGAATTAATAAAGTTAGTTTGAGCTCAAATGGCACCGATTTGCTTCCCTGTTTTCATAGGTGATTTCACTAAGCAGCAGCACTTGCTAATCCCACATTCACATAGATAGAAGGTCAAAGTTGGTCAGTGAGCCAAGAAATACCATATCAGGGTTTCTTTCCTCTCCAATTGAAAGAGGTATAAATTGTGGAATTAGTGTATTGATTGAAGGCTACAACTTCAAGCAATCAGTTTTTCTGGCTTGACAAGATTATTTTATCCTACTTTTCTTTTATTATTATGTGTTGTATTTGAGTCATCCTTCAGGCAGATGAAGTGACAGCTTGATTTAACTCAATAAAATCCAGCAGTTAGGAAACCTACTGAGCCGAACAAAAGCGGAGGGCGGCTGCGAGGGAAGGGAGCTCGGTGCTGCAGGGACAGCACATTAACGGGAATTAGGCGCTAATCAATGCATTTCTATGGAAACTCGGCCCCACGCTGCAAGGCCGTGGTGCCGGGCCGGTGGGCACGGAGCGATTCCGCTTTTCCCACCAAGTGAGAATAAAATTCCTGCCGCGGAGTCCCGAGAGCGGCGATTTCACTGGAGCGGCGATTAACTGCACGGAGCTGGATTTTGCTGCTCTTCTGAGAAGTTTGAAGGGAGATGTTTAAGCAGGGAGTTGTAATTATGTGGAAATTAAAACAGTGATAAACTAAGCAATTATAATAATAATGTAAGTCTTTGGACAGGAGGTCTTTGCTTGGGTATAGATCAGCGAACACAAATACTGAAATGTGTATTTCTGTCTTCGCAAGGGTTTTTTTCTCTTGATCCTGCCTGTGTTATGTGTGGAGTAAAGAGCCCAAAAAAGGGAGATGTAAGGCAGCTCCATTTCCCCCTGGACTTTGCCTGAGGTCCTGGTGCAAGCAGCTCTGAGGATGTGCTCAAGCTGGGGCCCAGTGAATGACCCCACTTCCCCTTTGTCTGTGCGGGCAGTGGGTTCAGGGCCGTGCAGGGGGATTGGGATTGGGATTTGTTGCAGGGAACTTGCTGGAGTGGAGTGACCCGTGCTGGCTCTCGGGGTGCAGAAGGAGGTGGCCAGGGTGCAGCAGAGAACAGCTGCAGTGACAGGAACAGGCCTTGCCTCTGCATCTCAGAGGTGCAGTGGTGTCTGCTCACTGCTGCGGGTTCCTCAGCAGATGGGGATGGGGAAAACGCATCATTGACGTGTGAGAAACTATCTCAGTGTGTTATTTACATCCCTGGAAGTGTTCCAGGCCAGGCTGGATGGGGCTTGGAGCACCCTGGGATGGTGGAAGGTGCAGGACTGGAATGGGATGAGCTCTAAGGTCCCACCCAACCCAAACCATTCTGGGATTCTGAGATTCACTCTGTTTTAATCATCATTTTATTTGGGTGATGAGTTCAAGACCCAATTATCTATGTTAATTAGTAAATGATCTCTTGCTGAGTTATCTTGAAGAGCCACTGATTTGGCTGGTAGGTTTGGGTTGGTTTCTTTCCCACTTGGACTATTTTTGCACACGTGCATCTGAAATGCTCATGGGTGCTAGAATTGCTTTCAAAGCTGCATTTCATAATAGATAAATACATACAAAATGCTCTGCTTTAAGCAGCACTCCCTGGCAAACAACAACATCTGCCCAACACTGAGGCAGCCTGTGGGGCTCTCTTGCAGTGAGGTCTGGCTCCACACTTCTCCTGCCTGCTCCATCTCAGCTCCTGTCATCAGTGTAAAAGCAGGAAAAGGACAACTCCCACTTAAGGTCTCAGGTGAAAGCCCAGGCTGCTGCCCCATTATTTTAAAAACCATGGTTTGCAACTTTCAGACCATGCATTAACATTCACTAACTTGTGTGTAATTTCTCCCACCCAACATTTCTTTACCATTTAAAGTTGTTTTCATCTTCCCGTGGAACAGCATATATTGTCATGATCTCCTTAAACTGCAGTTTGGTAAATGACTTGTTTAAATTTAAGGAAAAGAGGTTGTTGATAAGTATAGTTTTCTAATACTCTTCCTCAGCTGTCATTTACTTTGACTAAATTTATTTAAACCACCTTAACCTTTCAGAGAAAGGCCAGGAGATGTTTAAAAGAATAATATGTGTCTGACATTTTGGTTTACCAAAAGGACACCATCATAATTCTGTAGTGCCTCTGTTAAAAATAAGCTAAGAAAAGAAAACTAAAATCTCTTTTTCTTTCTGCTTAATTTTGAAAGAATGGGAGGAAATTTGATTGATCGCTGCATTAGGAAGTGACCTGCAGAGGTGATCACCAATGCATCGATCTGTCAGTCAGATCAGGGTGTGCTGAGCAGCTGCCATCTGCAGGTGGGCTGTCCCTGCCTGAGGAGCACTGGCAGGTGTAAATCCAAACCTGAGAGGTTTCCACCCAAACCTGAGAGGTTTCCACCCAAACCCGGCTTTGGGGGCTCCTCCTGTCCCTGCCCATCCTCTACCCAACCCAAGCACTGTCCCAGGCTGCTCCAAGTCCTGTCCAGCCTGGCCTTGGGCACTGCCAGGGATTCAGGGGCAGCCCCAGCTGCTCTGGGAATTCCAGCCCAGCCAGGAATTCCCAATTCCCAATCTCCCATCCATCCCTGCCCTCTGGCACTGGGAGCCATTCCCTGGGTCCGGTCTCTTTGTCCCTTGTCCCCAGTCCCTCTCCAGCTCTCATAAGCCACCATTTTATCTTAAATAAGGGGATTCAAATAATCTTTAACATGTATTAAGACATAAATTCAAAATTAAAGAAATCAAAGTCTCCAAACTTGATACCCAGACTGGAGTTACACTTTTGCCCTCCTGACCTTGCCCAAAGTTGTGTGAATTAAGGGCAGTGTCAGCTGTGACTCTCCATTCCCCTGCTTGTGTCACAACCTCAGCATTATTTAAATGAAATTTTCTTTTCTCCTTTTTTTTTAATGTTTAATATTCACATTCAGGTATTTGAGCCATAATTTCTGTTAGTAAAAGTGACATTTTGTAAAGTTCATTATTTTTTTACAGAGAAAATCTCAGCCACTTTTTAAAATAGACATTAAATAAGGGAATGGCATCTCCAGGCTGGGAGTCATTCCTACAATTTCCCATTTTAATTCCTGAATACCTGTGAAACACAGCTTTGATAATACCTGGGTTATTTCACCTGACCTGGCTGGCCGACCTGTGCAGGTACACACCTCCCCGGATTCCACATAAATTTAAAATAATCATTTCTGTGTTTAGGGGACAGATTTGAAGGACCATTAAAGATGAGGAAATGTGAAACATTGCTGATATTATCAAAACACAGAGTATATTTAGCTTACGAGTAAATGAATTAAACTTTGTTGGTGTTGCTGGAGCTGATCATATTTTGATCATCTCAGACTGAATTTGGGTGGAAATGCTGCATTAATACCAATTTGCCTTTCTTAAGCCATTCCGTGCTTTAAATGCTTTTAGATTTAGGTTCCATCTTAAGAATGATTTGTGGATTTTGAGAACTACAAACTTCTCTGGCTGTGAGCTTGTCCCATCCCTCAGAGAGGTGTTGAGGGTGGATTTAGGGTCAGTGAGTGATGCAGCTGTAAGGGTGGAAAATTCCTGAGCAAACAGGGATTTCTGACAGACACCACGGGAGTACACCTGATGTTCTCCCTCTTTTCCAGTTCTACATCAGGAATCCAGTATTTATTTTTTTTTTCTCTAGAGGAGATAATTTAATCTGTTGCCTCCATTTTTTCAAATGGGCCCCAAGGACTCCTGGCAACCATTGTAATTTCTCCTGATACAACTGTGTTTGTGCAGGAACATCGTATTCATGTACTGCTTGGCATTCAGAAATGTTGGTGAAAATCAGGCAGACTCTTGCTTAAAGCCATATTTCTGGGAGTAACAGCTTCAGTTCAGTCTTTCATGGCTCTTGGTGGTTCCTGGGGAAGTGCAAGTTAATGAATATACATTCTGTGAGCTGTTCCCTATCAAGGAGTGCCCAGGGCAGGATTTCACACTCTGCTGGTACTTTCTGCTCGAGTCCCCAAGCACCAATTCTGAAAGTACCACATTAATTAATGCCCTGTAACGTTGTTGTGACAATAAATATCCTACTTTTGAGAGAAAAGCCCCACAAAACCACGTGGAGGATGAATATGAATTAATTTTAGAATCTACATACTCCAAAGAAAGGTCAGATGCTGCAGAGGTGAAATGCCTGACAGAGGCAGAATTTTCCAGGAGAGCTGAGTGAAATGTCTGAGATTCAGATGAAATCTGAGCCTGCTTTTCTTCAGCCCTCAGAACTTCCTCTTTTTAAATTTCTTTTTTATGAATGATTTGTTGAAATTTGTGTCTGTATGGTATTTTAGATTCCACACAGAAGCACAGAGTGATGTTTTTATTTATCCTAGCAGGGCGTTTTGGTTCAGTACCCTTTGTGTGGCCCCATGTCCCAGCAACAGAGAGAACAGCCTCAAACGCCCTTCCTGTGACTATTGGTCATGCAAAGTGGATTTTTTAAAGAAACACCGAGGCAAGGGAAGGAGTTTAGGCGTGGCTCTGTCCCGGTGGCTCATTCTCCAAAGGGACCTCGAGGGACAGAATGAATTCACCCAATTCCACAGACAGTTACTATGGCATTTCCCCCATGAGTGTCAGGAGATTTTAAAGGCTGCTGTGTTTGGAGGTCAGAAATGGCCAGGCCACTTTATCCTGCCAAGCCAGGTCCTGCACTTGTGCTTCATCTGGAAAGAGAATCCCAGGGTCCCTGAGGCTGGCAAAGCCCTCCCAGCCCATGGAGTGCCAGCTGTGCCCAATCCCACCCTGTCCCCACCCAGAGCGCTCAGTGCCACCTCCAGGTGTTTCCTGCACGCCTGCAGGGATGGGCACTCCAGCACAGGTTCCAAACTCTGTTCCTGTGGTGAGGAGAAGAAGAGGGGGTTTGTGCATTCTCTGGGAGGTTTTGCAGCCCACGGTGGCAGGTGCTGGGGCAGCTGTGCAGGTGCAGTGCTGGACAGCAGCCGTGGGACGTGGCAGGCTGGTTTGGAGAGCACCAGTGCTCCTAAATCACCCTCACCAGGAGAGCTCAGCCCGGGCTGTCCCACACCTGCAGCTGCCAGGGCCCTGCAGGAGGTGATCCCAGGGCTGAGGAGAGCAGCACAGCACCGGGGCTCTCAGCTGAGGCCAGCTCAGGTGTTCAGGGCTCACCTGCAGCAGCAGCAGCGTGTCCTGTGCCTGCCTGGGGCACTGGGGTGATGGGGCCTCCCCAGCCCTGCCCCAGCTCCAAACGTGACCCATCCCACAGCTGCCCCGAGCTCTGGCCCTGTGCCCAGCCTTCCCAGGGTGGCATTGTGCCATCTTTGGTGGCATTCAAGGGGAGTCCCGGGTCAGCACGGGGATAACACACATCTTTAATCAAATGACTGAAAGTGTAACCGAGGGTATTGGGGGGAGTGAGGAAGAGAGGGGACCTGTGTGTCACAGGCTGCCTGGCCACTGCCGCCGGCCGGGTTTTGGGGTGTCTGAGAGGAGCATGAGGAGCCTTTTAGAGGGGCAGATCCCCCCGAGCCCCGGCGGGGCTCTGTCAGGTGCCCAGTGCCACATCCCGCGTATGACAAACATTTGATGTGACACTTATGCACGCAGGTTGCTCCGGAGATATTTTTATAGGTCAGACTAAATATCACACATGCGAGCCTTCAGTCAGGCGCTGGAGCCGGCCGTGACTGCAGCTAGCGGCCTCGAAGTTGCCATGGCTCCGGGTAAACAGCGTCCCGGGGCTGGGCAAGGGCAGGGGACAGCGGGGACACGGCCGGCACAGCTGGCCCTGGGCTCTGCTGCCCGCGGGAGCTCACCTGTGCCAGCTGTGATGGTACAACCCTCTTCCTCCTCCTCCTCCTCCTCCTCCTCCTCCTCCAAGCTCGCAGTGTTCCCAGGGCTCCGGAGCCCTGGGGGGTTCTGGGGAGGGACGGAGAAGGGGATGCAGGAGAAAAGGGATGCAGAAGGAAGGGGATGGAGGAAGAGGATGCAGGAGGAAGGGGATGCAGAAGGGGATGCGGAAGAGGACGCAGGAGGGGACGCAGAAGGGGACGCGGAAGGGAATGCAGGAAGAGACGCAGAAGGGGNTCCTCCTCCTCCTCCTCCTCCTCCTCCAAGCTCGCAGTGTTCCCAGGGCTCCGGAGCCCTGGGGGGTTCTGGGGAGGGACGGAGAAGGGGATGCAGGAGAAAAGGGATGCAGAAGGAAGGGGATGCAGGAGGGGATGGAGGAAGGGAATGCAGAAGGGGATGCGGAAGAGGACGCAGGAGGGGACGCAGAAGAGGATGCAGAAGGGGATGCAGGAAGAGGATGCAGGAAGGGTATGCAGGAGGGGACGCAGAAGGGGATGCAGGAGGGGATGCAGAAGAGGATGCAGAAGGGGACGCAGAAGGGGATGCCACGGTGGAGCCCAGGGGGACGGGAGCAGCCCCGGAGCTGCCCGCACTCTCCCTAAGGGTGAGGCAGGACAAGGGTGCGGCAATGCCAGTCCTCAGCCCAGCCCCCCGGCTCCGCCTGTGTGTGCCAGAGCTCTGGGAGGCCAGAGGTGCCTCTGATGTGCTGGGTGCTCAGTGGGCCCTGTGGGCAGTGAAGGGGGTCCTGCAGAGTCCAGCCACTTCCCCAGCCAGAGCTCCACCTGGAACAAAGGAACGGAAAATTATCGGAAAGCCAGGATGGAGAGAATTTGAATTATAGAAAGTTAGTTGTTTTTTTGTAGGTGATGGGATACTAGAAACTGTTCCTAAGGACAGTGATAGTTGGTGCTTGGGAAGATTTTGCATAACAAAATGTGACAGTTTTAAATTTTGTTTCAGTCATCTCTCAGATCTGTTCTGGCTGATCGTTGGCCTTGTGTGATTCCCTGGTGTTTTTCTGTTGTGTTTTGGGTGACTCTCAGAGGAGGGACAGGGAAGGTTGGAACACTGGAGCAGAGCTCCTGCTTTGCCTGCTCCTCTCCTCCCTTCCAGTGGCTCGGGAGGAACCGAGCCCCAAAATCCTGATTAGCCCCACTTCCAATCACCCTCCCCTGCCATCCAACAGCCACTGCTTAACTCAGGTGCTGAGGACGAGCTGCGGGGTCAGACACAGACACCTGCCCAGGTGTGCTCCTTTCTGCTCCCCAGCAAATCACTGAAGTGGCACAAAGGTTTTGCTGATTTCAGCGGCGCTCAAGGCTGTTTATCCCCTTCGTTAGGATAAACAATGGCACTAATTGGGAGGCACAAAACCAGCTACTCAGGAATGGGAGTGTTGGGAACTCTTCCCTGCTCCAGGTGAGCACAGCAGATGGGCTGGGGGAACTCCTCCCGTGCTCAGGTGGATCTTCATGTTCACTCGAATTTAGGAAATGAAAAATGGAATTTACTGGATTGCAGAAGTTGGAAACCTGCAAGGAGATGAGAATCCATGGATTAAAAATCTAAATAAAGGAGGAGGAAGGGACCCTGAGGGAGCATAGTTTTCAAATGGACCAGTGAAGGGAAGAGAGTAGGAATTCATTTCTGTTACAATGGTTACGGTGCCGGGCACTCTCTCCTGTGTCAGGAAATCTTCCTGCCCAAACTGCCACCAAATAAAGAGGCAAGAAAAGGGCTGGGCAGGAGGGGCAGCAGGAAGTGTTCCAGGAACGTCTGTTGGAGGGAGGAACAGCCTTACCCCTTGCTGGTGTTATTCTGAAAAGCTCCAGCTTCACACAGGGCTGGACAAGCACAAAACCAACCCTCAGAACGTGCAGCATCGTTTCTCACCCGCAGCTGCGGGCAGAGCCCAGTGAGGGAGAGGCTGAGGACTCCAGGACTGCTCTGTACCAGGTTTAAGCTGACGTTGGCCACTTCTGAATGTGGGGACTGGATCAGAGCAGTCCTGGGGCTCCAGCCCCACCCAGGAACTGATGGTCAGCTCAGGATTCTTCTTCCTGGGGTTCCCGTGGTTGTTTGGGCACGGCTGGCGCCAGGTTTGCTTTTTTCCTGAGGAATACCCAGGAAAACGTTTAAAATGCTCTGGTTCCTGTGCCCCTGCCCCTGCAGCCTGGAGCCACCAGCCCTGCTGTCCCCAATGTCCCCAGCCAGCCCCTGCCACCTCCTCAGCACTGACTGTGCTCTTCACATTGACTGTATCAAGCTGCTCCTATTGACATTTTTAAGCTCAGGTGATTGATAGATTTTTCCTTAATTTCTTTAATTCCCGAGTAATCCCCTGGTTTTATGTTGTGTTGGGCGTGCTGTGAGCTGTTTATGGGTACCCAGAGGTGCTGCTGGATTTCCCTTGGAGTTCAGCTCCTTCCTCGACAGGCACTGCCTCCTCACCAGCACCCCCAGCTCGCAGCCACCCCTGCTCCCCTCCGGCCTCCCTGGGGTGGGAGGCAGGGCCTGGGTGGGAGCTGTGGGAGCTGTTCCCATTCCCTGGAGCAGCCCTCCTGTGAGCAGTGCCCAGCCTGGCTGTCAGCAGATTTCCCCCGGACTGTTTGAGCCGGGCTCGGGAGAGGAGGCGGCTGTCTCCAGACTCGCTGTCTGTGCCTTTTATCCACTTCTGACATAATTTATTGGAAATGAGAGGAATTGTTTCAGAACAAGCGTCTCTGACAGCTTGGCAGATTGATAGAGAGGTTTTCTGATTTCATCTCTTTTTTCTCCCCGCTGCCTGCGATGCCTCCCTGCCCTGCCAGTCTCTCTGGCAGCGGTGTCGTGGCTGAGGTGCTGAGCCAGCCGCTCCTGCACGGCCCCTGCAGGCTCCTGCCATTCCCTGGGGCTGCTCCTGCCTGGTTATCCCCCAGCACACCCCAGAGGGCTGTCAGCAGGGTGAGTTTTGTTAGCCTAGGAAGGGGCTGAGCTCAGACCTGGGCACGCCGGGGTGTTTGGGACGCAGTGCTGCACAGGGAATGGGGCAGAATTCCCACTGCTGCTCTTGAGGAGATGCTGTGCTCCTGCTCCCCAGCTGCCAGGCTGTCCTCTGGCTTTCAGGAAATCCCACGCTTCGAAACTGCAAAAACAAAGCTAAGGATTTGTTTGATTTCTTGGTGATGGAATCAATGAAATAGTGCTGGGACTGTGGGCTCGGTGTGGAATATTCCCCCAAAAGAGCAGTGCAGGGTATGGCTGGCACCTTAACAACACCCCAGGAGAACAGCTGTTGATAAAGGCATCTGGAAGAATTTTACCCAATTAGTAATTTAATTTTTTTTTCCTTCATTCAGAGGAAAAAAAAATGAAATAGGTTTCTCAAAGAATCCCCTGTAAATAGCAGGGTTTCTGTTTAGCAAAGAAGCATCTTGCAGACTCTCCCTCCTGTCCCTGCCTTGTCTCCAGCCTGATCCCCTGAGACACGAGCTCCTCTGCTGGGAACAGCTCCCTGCCCTCCTCAGGCACAGATCCTGGGCACTCTGGTGAGATTCAGTGGATGCAGTCCCTGCTGCCCTCACCCTCACCTCTGAGGTGACCGACGGCAGCGTGAGCCACAGCCAGGGATGTGCTCAGGGTCAGGCGGGGTCATGGGCATTGTTCTGCCCCAGCCCCACTGGGAACACTTCTGGTTCACATCTGGGTTTTTCTGCAGAACGTCTGAACTCCATCCCGTGCTCCTGGGCTGGAAATGTGGCTGGAAATGTCGGTGTCCAGAGCAGCACAGGGATGGGGTTTAAGGTCCCTTTGATGGGATTTAAGGTCCCTTTCCACCCAAACCACTCTGGGATCCCACGACTGTGACAAGTCACTGCAGCAGTGCCTTTACAGGACAGGAGCAAAGCAGAGGAGGTCGTGGTGAGGAATGCCATAACTTCAGGAATATTTGCCAGAAGAAGGGTGGCTGGAAAGCACTGAGAACTGTCCCTGTCCCGTGGCTGCAGCTGTGACCTTATTGCTCCACAGAGCTCGTGGAGCTGTCTGTTCTCTTTGAACTGGCAGTTTCCAGGGAGGAGCAGCAAAAGCAGAGAGGGTAAAACCCGAACTTCTGCCCTGACAGGGGGGGTTCAGGGGCAGGGCAGGACTGGCTGACATCCCCCTGGGATCCCGTGGATTCCTCCCTCGAGGGGTGCCTGAGGTTTGGCTCCTTGTTCCCCCCAGCCCCTTTCCTTCCCCTGCAGTCGCTCCCAGGGCTGTGCCTGGTGGAATTTGGAGGTGTTTGTTGTTCTCCTGCCCAGCTGCCTCCAGATGTTTAGCTACAGGGTAGCTCTGCTGCACAGCCCCGTGCAGCATCTGTGCCTTGTCTGGGGAGCCTGAAAGCCTGCAATGTGCCCCAGCTTGCAAGGAGCTTTTGCATTTCAGTGAAACTGACTTCAGAGCACGCCTAAGAGTTATTCCTGCCTTTCAAATGAACTTCCAGATCTTCTGCTGATGGAAATTGCTGAGCCTCTCCTGAGCAGAGCTGTCTGCATGGAAAGGGATGTGGATCTGGGCAGGGACAGGGGCTTTGTATCAGCCCAGCCACAGCTTGGCCCCTGGGGTAGTTCAGTGCAAGTAAAACATTTATTTACTTTACAGAACAAAGTTTTTTATTATTTATATTTTGTAGGCTTTTCCCCCCATGGATGATCACAAAATACATCTTAGTGAACTTAAGAGATTACCATGCATTTAGCATTTTAAATGAAAAAAAAAAGTTATTCAGAATTTTAGGGGTTTTTAAAACATGCTTGTTTTTGCTACGATGTCGGTTTTAGTTAAAACATTTATTTTTAGTCCAGCGGAGTGACAGAGGAAGTCAGTAATCTTTCCCTGATAAAATGGCATTGGCACAATTACTTATCACAACCCCAGCTGCTCTCTGCACCCTCACGGTTCCACCTGTGATGTTTAGAGGAATTCCTGCCTCCCTGCTCCCTCCAAAGCTCTGCTCTCATTATTCAAATATTTGGGAGATGGATTCTGATGAACGCTGAGCGCTCTCCAAACCTTTCCCAGAACATCTGCAATAAAGGAAAGAGCCTGCTCCATAAATATTTGGTGTGAAAGCAGGTGAGCTGGGGAGGGGAGAGCTCGGGGAACGATTTCTGCTGCCCACGGATGCTCTGGGTGCATCCCCTGGGGCAGCCTGGGAACACACCCATGTTCCCTTCCCGGAGCAGGGGCCCCGATGGAGCCCGGGAAATGATTTAAAATCTCTTCCCTGCCCATCCCTGGGATAATCCTCTCCTCCACAGCTGTGCTGGGCTCTCGGGGACTCCTCTGGCACCTCAAAGCCACCCCAAAGCTGTCCCAGCATCCCTAAATCCTGGGGGAAACTCCCTCGTGGATTCCTGCCATTGTGCCCCATTTCCCAGCACTCTGCACAATCCTCATCTTTGCTCTGGTCTTTTCTCTGGCCCCAGCAGCCCCTGAGCTGAGCCAGCCCAGGAATGCCAAGCTCTCTTTCCTGCCCCTGCCCGCTGGAGCCGCAGCAGGAAACTGCAGCCCCTTTTTCCCTCCCAGGGCCAAGAGCCCTTTTCAGCCTCCCCTAAACAGGTATCAATACCTGGCTTTCACAAACAAGGGGAATTAGGCTTGGTAGCATTTTGCTATTTGAATGACCTACTCAGTGGAATTACAGCAGCAAACTAATCCTTTAGGAGAGATGGCTCTATCAATCTTGGGATTTTTCTAATGTGGAAGCTACTCAATTGCATCTCAGAAATCAGGGAGGTAATTACTCATGCAGACAGCACAAAATGAAAAAAAAAAAAGGCAAGTTCTGCTGAGTATCCCTTTTAGAAGAAGCAGTGGAACAAGGAAAACAGCCTCTATAATCAGTCAAATTCTTCCACTAATTTTTCAGGTGTTGAAGGCTGTAGTGAGGATACATGCCATGAAAGTTAACAAAGCAAAGTGGCTTTAATAGAGAGTTTTACAAGAGAAAAATGCCTCTGATTAGGCAAACCTACTATTTTAGATGTAGTTCCCCGTGTTACAACTTCATTGTTCCAAGCGGCCGTGGTGGGAGATGAATGCGTTCCCAGCTGCCTTCGGAGGCGCTGCGCTGGGTGACAGGGGCCAGCTGTCCCCACAGCGGCACCCGGGGCAGGGCTGGCCCGGCTGGCAGTGCCAGCACCCTGCAGGCGAGGCTGGGCAGCGACAGCCACCCGGGCTGGGCTCGTCCCCAGTGCCAGGGACACTGCAGGGAGAGATGGAACTGTAAATAGTGCTGAAAGGAAAGAGTGCTCTGCATTTTGGGGCTGCTTTGCATCCTGTCCGTGCTGTCAGCTTTGGAATGCTATTGCCAGGCTGGGCAGCTCCTCCTGCAGCAGAGCCTGGGCTAAGGGGGTGGCTCTGCTCCTCGAGGAACTTCTCAGCCAGGGAAACTTTTCAATGCGATATCTGCCGTGACCCCCAGGAAATGGGGGGGTCAGGTAGGATGGGACCAAATCCTCCAACGGGACTCCAAAAACCAGAACAAAATCTTGAGGTTTTTTGAGAATCTCTCTGTCTTTTGCTCTGATCTGACTTCGGGCTCCTCCACCCAGGCTACAGTTGTGCTGAACTTTCCCATGGTGTCAGGGATGCTGAAGGGAAATCACAAATTCGTGGGATGGTTTGGGTTGGGAAAACTCCTTGAGTCCAACCCAGCACTGCCAAGGCCAGCACTAACCCCTGTCCCCAAGGTCACCCAGGGCTTTCCAGGGATTTTTAACCCCTGCAGCCCTGCCCTGTGCCAGGGCTTGCAGCACTGAAGAATCACTGCCTCAGCCTTCTCCAGGTCCTCTGTCCCCTGCCCCGGTGAGCTGCACGTTTTCCTTGGCCTTGCTCTTGACAAAACCACCTCGGGGCCAGCCCCACGGAGCTGTTCCCACACGGGCAGTGCTGAGCCTCCTGGCCAAGTGTAAAAGTGTAAAAGTGCTTTCCATGGGGGCCCCGTGCCTCCAAACACCGCTACAGGAGCGAGCAAATCCTCGGGAGAGCCCTGCCGTGTTAAACCAGGGGCTGGCACCCGAGAGCCTCTCCCAAACCTCCCGCCAAGGCAGGTGTGAGCTCCTGCTCCAGTTCTGGGGCTGCTCTCAGTGGCTCTCAGTCACGTTAGGGATGTGTCAGTCACCCAGGGATGGTTTTGGAAGGAAGGGGAGGGCCCAGGGGTGTCTCAGGCACTGCCCAGCAGGTGCCAGAGCAGGCAGGAGGGATGCTCAGTGCCAGGCTGAGCGTTCCTGCTGGGCTCTGTCCCTCACCTGGGGCCTGCTGGGCAGTGATGGTGTTTGGAGATCCCTGATCCAGCAGAAATAAAGAAGAGTGAGTCCCTCAGCTCTCAGAGACTGCTCGACTTCAGCAGAGCCCTGGTGCCTGGCCCTGCTCCAGAGGCAGCTGGGACAGAGAGCAGCAGTGCACACGAGCTCCTGGAGCTGCTCCGTGTCCAGGTCACTCAGCTCTGCACCCCAGGGGTCTGGGATTGTCCTGTCCCATCCCCTTCTTTCCTTAAATCAAACCCAGAAATGACCTGGAGCTTCTCCCCCTGTGCTCTGTGTGCTCCTGGGCGTTTTGCTGCCAGGGAATTATTCAATATCCACAAAGCTCTGCAGCTGGAAGACCCCACACGAGTGCAGAGTCCTGGCTGTGTTCCAGGTTTTGGGGACAGGAGTGGGAGTGCTGAGCCAGTGATGGGAGCAGTGCTGGGCTGGTCTGGCTTTAGTGGCTCCATGAGCCCCAGAGTTTGTGGGGAATCCAGGGTTTCTGGCCATTTGTAGCATCCTCTAAAGGCTCAGACTGAGCGGGCGTTTGCCAGTGCTTTGACAGAAGCAAAAGGTTTCTGGTTTTAAATATTTTAAGGAAATAACCCTTTTTCCAGGCTTTGTCAAACATTTGCCAAATTAGGTGGGAATATTCCCCCTCCAGCATTTACAGGTATTAGTGAATAACTGCCACCACTCCTGTCTGCAAGGTGGCAAAATAATGGTATTGTTTGCTGTAATTGTATATTTATCTGATAAATACAATTAACAGAGAAGACAGATGGTGCCTTTCAAGGTGTACATTTACTCCTCTGCAGACACAGTATTTTATGTGTTTATAGGGGTATGTGTATGTGCCGCAATGTATCTGTTTGGGCTTTTATTAATTAGAGTTCACCATTTTTACAGGTTTAACTTGCATAACATCGCAGATCCTCCTCCACAGCCAATGCATTAATTGCTGGAAAGGAACAGGAAAGCATAAACAGCCTTTCAAGGGAATCATTTTCTGAAAGTCAGAACCTGCAGAGCTTATTTCTGGTATCAGCAGTGCCATGGAAATACTCACCAAGGTAAGAAAGTCCCGTTTCAGGGCTGAGATCCTTGCTGCTCTCTTCGGAGCAGTGGGAGATTCATGTCTTCATTATCATGGTCTGCAGCGTGTTGATGGGACTGCTTAGAGCCAAGTGAATCTGTAATCCTGTGTTTAGTGACAATTCCAGCAGGATGTCCCAGGGAAGGGGCACGGTGGATGAACACTGCCGGGCAGGCTCAGCCTGGGGCAGCTTCCACACAGGAATTTTCCTTTTCCCTTTCCCAGCACTGCCCTGTGCTCACCTTCACCCTGGAATTCATTCATTTATTTGGTATTTTTCAACTTACAAAGCTGTGAGTATTTCTTGTAGCCACCCTGAGGGGGATGCCCCTGCCAGAAGCTTCCATCAGCCGCTTTCCCCAGGCAGCCCACGGGCACCCCGGGGTTTGCTGTGGCCAGGAGCCTCCTGCCTTTCCTGGCCACTGGGCTCCTCCGAGGGCTGGGCTCTGAAACCATCCCAGGGCCAGAAACACGAATGTCCCTGGGGGAGCTGCAGGGAAAGGGCACAGGAGGGAAGCTCCAGGGGCAGCAGGAGCCCCAGCTGTGCCTGGGAGGGGTGAGGGAGCCTGGAAAGGCTGAGCTGCTGCTCCTCCGCCGTCCTGAGGCACCTTCCTGGCACTAAAGCAGCCCCAGCCCCGTCCCTGGGGCTGAACACAGCTGTGGGGTGGCACCTGGGGACACTGGTGGCCCTGGCAGTGCTGGCAAGGGCTGGGCTCCAGGTCTGGGAGGGCTTTTCCAGCCCAGCCCGTTCTAAGGTGAGCCTGGGAACCCTGGGACTGGTCTCACCTCAGCCTAACTGCCCTCACAGGAACCTCCTGCTCTGGGCCAGCCATCAAAGCCCTGTCCCCAAAACGGGACCACCCAGGGCAGCCCCCAGGGACCCTGCCCTGCGCCCACTGCTGCTCTAGGCTGGACATTTGGTGGGAGCCGTGTTCTCCACAGCTCCTGCTCCTGCCCCTGCTCTCCTGGAGCGGGTGTCCCACCTCTCCTGTTGGGTCAGAATCCAATCCAGTCCAACACTCCATCTTCTCTGGGCAGCTCCATCGTTTCTCTCTGAGACACTGCACTGATGAACATTTCCCATCGAGTTGGTTTGCAGGGAAGAACCCCCTGACCTTCCTGAGCCCGGCAGTGATTCAGCAGCCGTGGATCCAGCAGCTCCCATCGGTTTGGATTTACCTTTCCTGCCTTTCCCCGGGGCTGGCACGTGCTGAGGCTCCTCGTGCCACCCCACAAGGTCTGCCCAGCTTCTCCTGCCCCGCAGAGGAGTTTTTATTTGTGGCCGTGCCTGCCTCTCCCGCTGCCCTTTAGCCCGTGTCAATCCATTTCACCTCACATCTCTGTCCCCCCCAGACCTCAATCTGTGCACAGAGACCCTGATCTCTGATGTGGAACGCTGTCAGGAGCTGTCTGGGAGGAGCAGCAGCCCCACGGGTGCCGGGCTTTGCTTTCCCAGGGTTCTGGGGCAGCTGGAGCCGCCTGCACAGCTGGATCTGTGCGGGGAGCTCCCAGCTCAGACAGACCCCCTGGCACTGCCCTGGGTGTGACATCTGCTCACGGGGCAGCTCAGCCCACACGGATTTTCAGAGGAACATGGTCCCGTGTGTGACCGAGTGTGCAAGGGGTGGCCGTGCTCCTGCCTTGAGGGTGCAACAGAACGATGGCAGCAAGGGCTGGTGCCAGGCCAGGAGCTGTGTCCGGGCGTGTTAGCAGGCACAAATCCGTAAAAACATCGATTTTCAGCACTGCCGTTGGGTAACTGTTTCATTTCATGGCTCCCATCTCCCTTGGCCCACCTTGTTCCTCCCTCTCTGCGGTTTCCTGAGGAAACACAGAGACACAAATTTCATACAGGGTGGGTGGGGGGTCTTTGAGTGAGGAATGCGTGCAGGGGGATTTGCTTGGTGGCTTCCAGGGCTATTAAGTGCACACCAAGTGTCATCTTCTTGAAGTGTGTTTGTAGGGAAAAGTTAAATTGAGGGCAGGAAAAGTTGTGCATTGGTTGTATGTGGTTTTTTTTTTTAAATATCAGATTTAATTTGTTTAGGAAGTAAATGTTATCACACTTGTGAGGAGGAGCACTTGATGTTTGTGGCACACTGTTAGTTCTGTCCCTGCTGAAGGCTTGGGAACTCTCTTAATCGTCCTATAAATCAGTATTTATAAAATAGGTGATGTTTATCAGTTGGGGTGGGGGGGTTTGCAGCCTTTGAAGGGGAGGTGCCTTGGAAGGATGGAGGATTTTGGTGCCTGCATTTTCTTGCCAGCAATTCCTGCTCCCTGACTCATCTGGGATTTAAAACAAACCACCCCAAAACAACATCTCAAAAAAAAAACCACAATAAAGGACCCCTTTTACTGGCACTGACTTCATCACACCCTGCTCCTTCCCACGTGTCTGGCCAAACAAAGAGGGGAACTGAGGAGCTGCAATTCCCAGAGCCAGCCAGGAGCTCTGGGCTGGGAGTGAGGCTGGCTGGGGCCTTCCCCGTGGTTCCCCAGCTGTTCCCCCATGCCCAGCTCCCTTCTCCCCGTGGTTCCCCAGCTGTTCCCATTCCATCCATCCCCATTTTCTCTCTCCCCGTCGTTCCCCAGCTGTTCCCATTCCATCCATCCCCATTTTCTCTCTCCCCGTGGTTCCCTAGTTGTTCCCATTCCATCCATCCCCATTTTCTCTCTCCCCGTGGTTCCCTAGTTGTTCCCATTCCATCCATCCCCATTTTCTCTCTCCCCGTGGTTCCCTAGTTGTTCCCATTCCATCCATCCCCATTTTCTCTCTCCCCGTGGTTCCCTAGTTGTTCCCATTCCATCCATCCCCATTTTCTCTCTCCCCGTGGTTCCCTAGTTGTTCCCATTCCATCCATCCCCATTTTCTCTCTCCCCGTGGTTCCCTAGTTGTTCCCATTCCATCCATCCCCATTTTCTCTCTCCCCGTGGTTCCCTAGTTGTTCCCATTCCATCCATCCCCATTTTCTCTCTCCCCGTGGTTCCCTAGTTGTTCCCATTCCATCCATCCCCATTTTCTCTCTCCCCGTGGTTCCCTAGTTGTTCCCATTCCATCCATCCCCATTTTCTCTCTCCCCGTGGTTCCCTAGTTGTTCCCATTCCATCCATCCCCATTTTCTCTCTCCCCGTGGTTCCCCAGCTGTTCCCATTCCATCCATCCCCAGTTTCTCTCTCCCTGTGGTTCCCCAGCTGTTCCCCATTCCATCCATCCCCATTTTCTCTCTCCCTGTGGTTCCCCAGCTGTTCCCATTCCATCCATCCCCAGTTTCTCTCTCCCCGTGGTTCCCCAGTTGTTCCCCATTCCATCCATCCCCATTTTCTCTCTCCCCGTGGTTCCCCAGCTGTTCCCATTCCATCCATCCCCAGCTCCTCTCTCCCACAGCTCCAGGAGCTCTCCCAGTGCCTCCCTCCCACTGAGGTCCTGCTCATCCACAGGGAATGGATCCAGCCCATGGAAAAGCGCTGCCTGTTCCACTGGGATGTCCCCTCTGGCCCTGCTGTGAGCACAGGGATTGTTTTGTCCCTGGGCTGTGCCAGGGTCTGGTTCCCTTCTTGCCTCCTCCTCCGGGACAGCGAGGAAAAGGCAGAATGGATTTTGTCCCTCTCACTGCCCTCTGTGTGTGGGAAGTGCCTCTTCCTCCCAAATCTCTCCAAACCCTTCTCCAGACACTGTGGAGGGGCTGAGGGTTGGAGAGGGGAGGATCCAGGGAGAGCTCAGAGCCTCAGGGGGCTCCAGGAGGGCTGGAGAGGGACTGGGGACAAGGGATGGAGGGACAGGACACAGGGAATGGCTCCCACTGCCAGAGGGCAGGGATGGATGGGAGATTGGGAATTGAGAATTCCTGGCTGGGAGGGTGGGGAGGCTCTTTTGTCTTCTCATTATTATCTGGCCATCAGTCCTTTTTTAATGATTTTTTTCCTCTTTCATTAATTTAGCCAAGTTAGCCCCAGTTTTTGTGCATTGCCTTCAGTAAACTGCTTATTTCCCCTGATGTAACTTTAATGCTGTGTCATCCCCAATAATACAATACAGAAGTTAGGGAACAGTTGATTGATATTCTGCAGATTAATAAGAATTCTCCTGCTTCTCTGTCGGAGAAGCTGCTGCCACCACTGCTGATCCCAGCAGCCCAGTGCTCCTATTTCAAACACACCTGCAGCCCCTGTGCATTCGCAGACACCTGTTTTTCTGTTTGGCTTGCAAACACACAGAGAGACTCTGGCTCTACTGAACCAAAACGAACTGAATCTCAGAAAACTTTAAAAATTATTTTTAACGGGTTTTGATTTGACTTGCGTCCACGGCGCATTTAAAAACAGAATTCATAAAAGGACGGAAAAAATGCCATTTTCCTGCAGTATTTGCCTGTGCCACTACTGCTCAGTTTGGATTTAATTCAAGCAGAGCCCCAGCCTGTCTCTTCCCCCGTCCTCCTGCTTTATTAGAGAAGATGCTCGCCTGCATTAGCCACTTATTAGATAAATACAGGAAAACTGCTTGTCATTTATGGGTTTATCCATTATCATCTCGCCCATCGGATAGAGTAGCCTGATTTCAAAGTGACAGCTGGTGGAACCTCTTCTTGATACATGCTAATCCAGTTTTTATTATGGAAAAATTGCCTGTGCTTTCAGGGAGTGAAAGGCAGTTACCAGACGTCGCTGCCGAGGGCGGGACCTTGTGATCCCTGCTCTAACAGCCTAAAAATGAACCATTATCTCCCCGGGAAACGGCAGCGCGGCCAGGGCGGGGTGCGCCGCTCCTCCTGCCGCGGCTGGCCCGGGGGAAAGGAGCCCCGGCCCTCCTGCAGCCCCCCAGGGCTTGGGGTGCCTTGGGGACAGGGCTGTCCCTCTTTTGGGGGGATGGTGGCACTGGGAGCCCGTGGTGTAGGAGATCAGTCAGAGCTGGGAACGTTGGTGGGAATGTTCCCATCTCCCAGCTGCCATGGGCTGTGCCTGGGCCCACAGAATCCTCCCCATCCCTTCCCTAAAGGTTCAGGATTTGGTGTTTCACAGCACGGAGCAACATATGCCACACGCACCAGAAACAGGCTGGGGGAACAGAACATTTCCACTTCCAAAGCAGGACCGAGCCCTCAGCACCTTCTCCACGGCCAGCCGGAGGCTCTGCAGGAACACGGGACACTTTCAGAACCAGCACGTCCATTTCTAGGCAGCTTCCCAACACAGGGACCCCAAAAACCATTCCACCAGTGCAGAACCTGGTTTTCCCAGCAGCTGCTGGTCAGCCTGGCAGCTGTGCCAGGGTGGGAGAGGAGCAGGCTCTGCCCTGCCCTGGCTGGGATGGGGACGCTGGAGAGTGCCGGGGATGATGGAGAGCATTGGGGATGCTGGAGAGCACTGGAGATGATGGAGAGTGCTGGGGATGCTGGAGAGCACTGGAGATGATGGAGAGAGCCGGGGATGATGGAGAGCATTGGGGATGATGGAGAGAGCTGGGGATGATGGAGAGAGCCGGGGATGATGGAGAGCATTGGGGATGATGGAGAGCATTGGGGATGATGGAGAGAGCTGGGGATGATGGAGAGAGCCGGGGATGATGGAGAGCATTGGGGATGATGGAGAGCATTGGGGATGATGGAGAGAGCTGGGGATGATGGAGAGCACTGGGGATGATGGAGAGCACTGGGGATGATGGAGAGCATTGGGAATGATGGAGAGCATTGGGGATGATGGAGAGAGCTGGGGATGATGGAGAGCATTGGGAATGATGGAGAGCATTGGGGATGATGGAGAGCACTGGGGATGATGGAGAGAGCTGGGGATGATGGAGAGCATTGGGAATGATGGAGAGCACTGGGGATGATGGAGAGCATTGGGGATGATGGAGAGCACTGGGGATGATGGAGAGAGCCGGGGCTGCGTGTCCCTGGTGCCTGGGGAGGAGCTGGCTCAGGTCTCACTCCTGAGCCTCCCTGGGCTCTGCTGGGAAATGGAGCAGGAGAAATTCCCAATCGATTCAGCACAAACCTCAGAGCCTGCTGGGACAGGACGAGCTGTAAGACAATATTCCATGGCACCCAACCCTGTTATCCCAAGCCCCCAACACGGAGCCCTTCTCCCCAAATCCCAGCCAAGGCAGCTGCAGTGCAGGGGATGGCACTCCTGGATGGCAGCTGCCAAGAGCAGTCAGCTGCTCCGCTGCCACCCGATTATTAATTTATCATTAAATTTATTAAAAGTCGCTAGATAACAGAATCTTACTTAATTGAGGGAATAATAGATGTTCCAAGCCTTGATTTTCTTTGCCTTTGACTTTATCAGATCTCACTCACTCCAACATGTGTGTTCAACCCCTGATTTAAGTCAAACACCCTGGTTTAAATTTTGAATTAGAAAAGAATTAGCACCATGTCATCCAGGCTTGACTTGCTTTCTGAAGCTTAAATAAAAACTTTTATCAAAGCAGGGAGTCTGTGGAGGTTAAGTGCCCCTGCATGTACAGACCCTTAGAGATACTTTTCTTAGAGACACTGAAAGGAAAGAAATGGAAAAAAACATCTCAAGTGGAGCCATATTAAAAAAAAAAAAAAAAAAAAGAAAGAAAAAAGAGAGGAAGAAACAAAAAAAAAAAATCTCTATTCTTTTGACTTTGTACAAAATATTTGTTCTGCTGTCAATATGCTCTGTATGAACTCTGATTTTACTGAACTCAGCTGGGTTTGAGGCAAAGCTTCAGGAATTTGTGTGCACGGATGCCTGGCTGCAAACAGCGTTTTGAGACATTCAGCAGTAAAATTTGACATTGGTTATGGAAGTAATGGTGAAGAAAACCAGGCAGCAGGGAGGAGCCTTGGCTTTGTCAGAGCTGGGCTGGTCAGTCCCCAAAAGTCAGGGACTGGTATCCAAGGTGAAGCTGTGTTCTCCTCTCAGTACAGCTCATCGTGGAGTTCAAACAATTCCTGACCCTCCCACAACACCTGGAACGGAATTCCCCAGGATGCTGCGTTTCACTGTGGCATTATGAGGAATTCAGTTTTAAAACGTGTCCAGCAGGGAGGGCAGATGTAAACAAAGGTGTGCCAGACACCAGGAGCCAAACAGAGCCCAGGGTGGTTTGGGGTGGAACAGGGTGGGCTTTGGAGTCCCTTCCACCCCTGTCCACTGTCCCAGGCTGCTCCAAGCCCTGTCCAGCCTGGCCGGGGACACTGCCGGGGCAGCCGTGGCTTTAGAGCCACAGAAAAATAAACCTGGGAAAATCGGTGCCTACAACATGGATGCTGTTCCAGTATTCTGTTCTGCTGTGGAGGGGGAAATGGGGGCTTCCTCCCCTTCACCTCCCTCCTGTCCCCATTTCCAATCCATCCCAGTGCTGTCAGGCGTTGCACCCATCATTTAACAGGCACAGGTACCAGCCTGAAAAGCTCAAACCATGAGCAGGAGAACAAATGACTCTGAGAAGGCAGAGAGCTGCTGTTGTGGTGAGCTGGTGCTCATTATCCCACAAAGAAACCGAGTGGCAGCCCAGATCTGGCTTGGGGTGCTGGGGCAGGAGCTGGTGCTGGCTCCAGAGAGAAACGGGGCTGTGCACGGGCTGTTTGTGGGACCCAAACTCCCCGCTGTGGGTTTGGGCTGTGAAGCAGCCCCTGCACAGAAATTTGGGTGGAAAACTCCTGTGCTCCTCTCCCACTCTGGCACAGCTGCCAGGCTGACCAGCAGCTGCTGGGAAAACCAGGTTCTGCACTGGTGGAATGGTTTTTGGGGTCCCTGTGTTGGGAAGCTGCCTAGAAATGGACGTGCTGGTTCTGAAAGTGTCCCGTGTTCCTGCAGAGCCTCTGGCTGGCCGTGGAGAAGGTGCTGAGGGCTCGGTCCTGCTTTGGAAGTGGAAATGTTCTGTTCCCCCAGCCTGTTTCTGGTGCGTGTGGCATATGTTGCTCCGTGCTGTGAAACACCAAATCCTGAACCTTTAGGGAAGGGATGGGGAGGATTCTGTGGGCCCAGGCACAGCCCATGGCAGCTGGGAGATGGGAACATTCCCACCAACGTTCCCAGCTCTGACTGATCTCCTACACCACGGGCTCCAAATGATATAGAAATAAATATAGATAAATAGGCACATGGCTGGGCTATGGATGGCATTTCATCCCCCATTCTGAATTCCCGGGGTTTCATGGATTTCACTTATTTGAACACAGTTTTCTGTGATTTAATATAGAATCATTTTAGATCAGAAACTGGTAGGAAAAGAGCTGACACTCTTTTTGCTGCTGCCTTCCCCCTCCCCGCCCCCCTTTTTAAGGGAAAGAGCTTTATCTTAATTAAAGTTTAATTAAGGATCACGTTTGGCAGTACTTTTCACACCGATCTACACCAGCAGATTTTCTAAGGCTTAACTTTATCGTGCAGAAAATCCTCTTTTATTACTCCCAACCTGTTGTAAAAGCTGTTGGCACAGAGCGATGGCTGCTTCATTCAGTGGCCTTGTTTGCCGCTGGAAAATTCCCAAGTCTCTGGAGATAGCACCACTGTGGTTCAATTTAATATCTGTCCTATCACTACAAGACTCTAGCTCATTATTAATGATACTATTCATTAATTTCTTGTTGGGCTGATGTTGTTATTTATTAAAATATTAAAGAAAGCTCCTGAGACACATACATAATGAGGGAGCCCTCCATCTCGCTGGGGCACGGGGAATGGTTTCAGGGAATGGTTTGGTGGAGCTCTGCCCCCACCCGCAGCCTCTCCTCCCTCATTAGTCCTGCAGCTCTGAGTGACACCGTAAATCCATTCTGCGCTCGGCCCAATCGGCGCCTCGGACAAATGGGGGGCTCTCTTTTTTAATGAGCCATTCCTATGCAAAATGAATTGACTGCTGTCTAACTCATCTAATCTGCCCCTATTTGGGGGAAGGACTAAATTGCCTGTATTTATATAGGGAATAAATAAAAGCCGACAGATTTTTTCCCTTTCCGGCCTTACATTTGGAAAATTTCAGCGCCATAAATTCTGGGCTTTAAGGACCTGCCACCTTAGCTAACTAAAGCCCAGCGTGACATTTAGAGGCGTGATGGTTGTATTTAAAAAAGCCTCCAGCAGGAGTTTGTGCCCCGCCTGGGCCGCGGGACGCCCTCCCCGCCGTGCCCAGGTATCGCCTCCAGAAATTCCCAGGGCTCTTGATGTATGGCTCACCCTTTTCAGCAGAGGCATCTCCGACTCGCAGCACTGCCGGCTGCTGGGCCAAATAAATCAAATCAACCGGTAATTAATTTAGCGGTGATGTCAGGCTGCTGGAAGGGGGACCCGTGTCCGGGGTCTCTTTTTGGCCGCCCGGCACGGATGGAATCTGCATGACAATCGGGGCGGCATCTGAAGGTGAAGTTTTAATTTGTCCCGCGCCGTTGTTATTTCCACCCCGCGCAAATAAGGGAGAAATGCCTCCCTGTTTCCCGAGGATTAGCTGGGCGTAATTGCAGCCTGGTTTGATCCCTCTTTTAATAACGGCCCCGCTCAGCCCCAGAGCTTTGCGCGGATCGAAGCTGCTGCTCCCTTTGCGCACACCTCCGAGGCTTGGGGCCGGGCGCTTGGAGCCCTTGGTTCCCGAGGGAAAAGCTCCTTTCCTGGGAGCAGGAGATGGTGGCACAGCACCCTGAACCCCCAAACAGCCCGCGGGGATGGTGGCACAGGGACTGCTGCTGAGCTGGGAATGTTTCCTCACTAAAGGAGCTTTGGGGGCTGTCCTTCCTTTTCTTCCAAGGACAAAAGATGAGGTTCCTGAGGCGACCTCAGCATTGCTTTCACAGCGTGTCCGTGAGTGCAGACACTGCCCACTTAATTAAATTAAATCCTTTATTGTTCCTTGCTGACAGTCTGGCCTGGCCACGCGGATTCTCCGGTTCCTCTCCTCAAAGCTGACACAGATTTTTTATAATTCAGATGCTGTGGTTGCTACTGGGGCTTGGAGCAGCCCGGGGCAGTGGGAGGTGTCTCTGCCATGGCACTGGGTGATGTCTCAGCTCCCTTCCAACCCAAACCACTCTGGGATCCCATGAAAGTGGCGTTTTTCACACCCCTGACTGGTGTGGTGGCAGACACACTGGGGTGTCTCAGCCTCAAGTGCACTGTTCAATGAATTTGTGTTTTCCCAACAATTTTAAACAGTATTTTACCAGGCAGTTTTGATTTTTGAATAAGCATGAAAAGGAGGTTTTCCTGAAGATCTCCCCAGTGAGTGTTTTCAGGAGCCTTGTCTGGGTTTTTGGGAGGGTTTCCCCTGCCTGGAGAGCTTGTTGGAGTACAATGCTCCTCCTGACAATTGTTTAACACTCTGCTCACACCTCCAAAGCCTCCCTAATGCGAGTGAGAGCCTCTGAGTGATGTGAGGTCACCAAAGGAGGCAGTTCTGCACCAGCAGGTCTGGGGGTGAAATCTTCACTTTGCCTGCACTAGCAGAAAGTCTCTCCTGGACCTAGAAAGGAGCAGATGGCACTTGGCTGCACCGAGGGTGTCCTGCAGGACTGTGACCTTGTGCTCGGGGCTGTGAGCCCAGCCCAGGGTCATCAATGAGAATTAACAGGATTGGAAGCTCTGGGGTTCCCCAGCAGCAGAGGCTGGAGCAGGCAGTGAGTGAAACTGCTGGAGGAGATGGGCTCCAAATCCGTGTGCCTGGGCTCTGGGAGAGCCTGGGAAAGGGAGATCCCTGTCCCTCAGACTGAGCAGGGCCACCTCCCCTGATGGGGTCTTCAGACATTTCTTCCTGTGGGTTAAAATTGTCAGGCTCTGGTCGTGAAACCATGAGGCGTTTTTTGGTCCAAATTCAGAGGTTTAGTTCTGCCCAATCAGATTTTAGTTCTGTTTTCTGCTCTTTGATTTTCAAGGCCATTCCCTTGTAGGTTTTTTTTTTTGGAGGGGGTCTGTATTTGCACAGGCACAGAGCAGCAGCATTGCCAAGCCAGGTGTAAAACCCACAGTGGGATCACACCCACGAATGTGCAGGAGAATAATAATAATAATAATAATAATAATAATAATAATAATAATAATAACAACAATGATGTTTGCATGCTCTTCTTTGAACACTACATTTTCACTGGAATAACACATTTTCACTGGAATAACACATTTTCACTTGAATAACATATTTTCACCTGACTAAACCATTTCCTTTTGTTGTGTGCTGTTAGGGGGCATCGTGGTGTTTGGTCACAGGTTGTGTTCGATGCTCCTGGAGGACCTTTCCAACCTAAATGATTCTGAGATTCTCTTCTTTTCTTTACTTCCCAAAACTCTGTGGGTGGCTCAAAGCTCCTGTAATGAAGCTGAGCCCTGGCACTGCCTTTTCCCCAGAGGAGAGGGGTATTTAGGGAGAGGGGTAATTAAACAGCCCCAGCCACGTGTGACAGCTCCTGGAGCAGCCACACCACTGCTTTATTTCAAAGGCTGGGATTTGTTCTTTTTTTTTTCTTCTTTTTTTCTTTTTTTTTTCTTTGGCTTCTTCCAAGGAACTGTGAAGGTTTTAATCAGAGTCTGGGTGTAGCTTGCACTGCAAATGTGCTGCCAGAGCCAGCAGAGCCCCCGGCCCTGCCGTTCCATGGGATTTGTGGGAAGGGACAATTTGCTGGAGGTCTCCGAGGCTCTGTGGGGAGGGTTAATAACTCCTGGAGAGGTGGGAGAAAAGAAAGAATTTTATGTCTCCTGCAACCTGCAAGACTATGAAATGTTTCCAAGTGTAATTTTCTTGAAGTTAAAGTTGAGGTTATTAAGGTTCACTTAGCAGATAAAGTTTGCCACAATTTTCTTGGTCTCGATGATCAGATGAGAAGATTTCTAATTTATAAAAGCAGGGCAGGATGTTGGGGGCTCTGAACCGTGCTCAGGGGACACACCCAGGGCCTCCCAGCTCTTCTCTTCACACGTATTTTTATTTCCAGGGAAATCTGAAAGCCAGGCATTGAAGTTCCCCCAGTCGCCCTCGGAGCCGGTTTCAATTTGTTCGTCTTTGTAAAGCTCGGTATTAGCAGAGCCGGGGTCGGGAGCTGGGGGTCCTGCTGCCGCCCCGAGCCTGTGGGATCACTGTGTTCCTGAGCCTTTTCTAAGTGGGTGCTGTGCTGCAGCTCCTGGGAGAACAGACCAGCTCTGAGAGGGGAGCAGGCTAACGTCAGCGCGGAGAAACCAAAGTGGCTTGGCGGGGAATTCAGAGGGAAAGAAGAGTTTCCATAGGGAATGGGGGTTGTTACTGCACTCCTGACTTTGTGACTCCTGGGGCAGTCACTGTTTGGTGCTCTACAGAACACAAAGGGGTGCCCTGGATGGAATTTATTTTATTGATTTGTTCCAGGCAAAGCACAGCCAGGGTTTCTGGGCTGTGGTGCAGCTGATGGAGATCTCTGGAGTTTGTGATGGTATCATGATAGAAAGAACCAGTCAAACAGAAATGGGGAGCTCAGCCAAATCTGCCTCGTTTCATTTCGTGCTCCCCTCACGGGCTGCAGCAGAGTTCTGCCAGCAAAGCTTTGCTCCCTCATGGAAAGTAGGAGAGCCCTGGCAGTGTCCCAGTCCCGGGCCAGGCTGGATGGGGTTTGGAGCAGCCTGGGACAGTGGGAGGTGTCCCTGCCATGGCAGGGATGGCACTGGATGACTTTGAGGTCCCTCCAAGCCACGCCAGTCCAGGAATTGAAATTATGACCAAGTCAATTCTTCACCTTCTTTTGGATAAACTGAGCAGGTTAAACTCGTGTCTCTCCCTCTGCAGCTCTGTCCCCTCCAGTCACTCCCAAGGGCCTTCTCAGGACCCTCTGGAAATTTTCAGCCTTTTGTTCTGGAATGTGGACACCAAAGGAGGCCAGGCTGGGCCATGGGTGGTCTCACTTACACAACATTTCTTGATAAATCCACCTTCCTATTCCTGCTTGCTCTCCACTCCCCTGCCACTGACACGTTGGATAAAGAACTAGAGAGCATGAGAAGTTATTTCTGACCTCTTGCAGTTGTATTAGTGTAAGAGAACAGCACCTTTCATATCAGCGATGTTTGTTGTATTAATGAGGCAAAAATAGCCATTAACAAGCCCTGAGCATGTACTTGAATTTCAATAAGTGCTTTCTGTGCAGAGCCAAGCAGAGATTACACATCAGACTTAGCAGCTACTGGCTAGGGCCAATTTTTAAAACACAGACACTTCATTTGGAAGGTTTTCTAATGCTAAGATGGAGATCTTAAATTAAATACCCGATCATCTAAACTCATCCAGTGTTTGATTTTTAGGTCTTACTGCTTCATCCAAGCTCAAGATAAAAAGACAGGCGTTAAAATGTATAAATATGCTCAGTTCCTCAGCCAGCTCTAATTGCCTAATGCCCCTCCACACGTTACTCAGAATGGATCACGACTTAAGAAGACTTATGTACATTCCATGGATAAAATGTATTGATTTCCTGCTCGGCTCTGATGGCAGAGGAGAGCACAAAGGCAGTGCTGTGCCTCACAGAGCAATTCCAGCCTGCCCCAGCGCCCTGCTGCGAGGCAGAGCACGAGCTCCCATCACAGGCTGGGGAACAGCCTGCCTGGGCTCTGCAGGATGGCACTGGGGCTGGCAGGGCACACAGCAGGTGCTCCCGAGTGGCCCTGGGCTGGGCGGGGAGTGCTGGGGGCCAGCCACAGCCAGGGCTGCTCGGGGTGGGTCAAACATCACCCCCCAAACCCCCTGGGCCTGTTCCTGCTGCTGGTGAGCTGCAGACAGGGCAGTGGGCAGCACACGGGGCAGTGGTCAGCACAGAGCAGTGGGCAGCATAGGGCAGTGGTCAGCACACAGAGCAGTGGGCAGCACACGGGGCAGTGGTCAGCTCTGGGAACATGGTCAGCAAGGGCAGTGGTCAGCACACAGGGCAGTGGTCAGCACA
>VWZV01010912.1:67694-79833 GCA_013397155.1 Irena cyanogastra | reverse complement strand
TTTATTTTATTAATTAAATTATTAACAAATTCTGTATTCAACTGGTGTTATTCAAAAATATGTAAGATCACACTCAGGAGGTAAGTCTGTTATGTGTAGACTCAGAATCATCAAATCCCAGAATGGTTTGAGCTGGAAGAGACCTTAAATCCCATCCCACCCCTGACATGGCAGGGACACCTCCCACTGTCCCAAGCCCCGTGTCCAGCCTGGCCTGGGGCACTGCCAGGGAGGAATTCCCTCCCAATCTCCCATCTGAGAGAGATGGTCTCCCTCCAGACCCTGTAAATTTTCTCTCTCCACCTTTCTCACCATCCCCTTCGAGAACTGGAAGGCCACAGTTAGAATTCATGCCGTTAGAATTTTACACCGAATTGAATGCGGAATTTTAAACTATGCAACAACGACAACAATTTAAAAAAAATGCACGAAACTTTCAGAAAGTTTTGGGGGAAAACAAACCCAAACCCCAGCACCTGAGGTGCATCTCCCAGGGCAGGTGTGCCAGCCCTCTGCCTGCCCCCAGCTCGGTGTGGCTGTGCCTGTGGCTGTGCTCTGGGTGTGCAGGTGGGACAGCCAGGGAGATTGATGGAGCCCTCCTGGGCTAATGCACACCAGGAGATGCTAAGGGCTTGTGACGCTCCCATTTGCCTGTTCCATTACTGTGCTCCAAATGTTGTTTCCTCCTGGGCTGATATTTCGCTCATCTCAACCGGCTTTATTAAAAAAAATGATTAAAGCCCCCCCAAGAAAAATGAAAACAGGAGGAGGAAATAATCTCGCCCTCATTTTGCATGGAGGCGTTTTGGAGGCTCCCAGGCTGCTGGTTTTCATCTCAGCTGGGAGGGGGGTGCTGGCTCAGCACATCCCTGCAGGTGTGGGGCTGCAGGTGTGGGGCTGCAGGTGTGGGGCTGCAGGTGTGGGGCTGCAGGTGGGGCTGGCACTGCAGGAGCGGGTTAGAACAAGGTCAGGGCGTGGTTAAATCACAGATTAGGACAGGCTGGGGTTGGAAGGGACCTTAAATCGTGTTTATTCCTCCCCTGCCATGGCAGGGACCCCTCCCACTGCCCCAGCTGCTCCAGCCTGGCCTTGGGCACTGCCAGGGATCCAGGGGCAGCCCCAGCTGCTCTGGGAATTCCAGCCCAGCCAGGAATTCCCCATTCCCAATCTCCCATCCATCCCTGCCCTCTGGCAGTGGGAGCCATTCCCTGTGTCCTGTCCCTTTGTCCCTTGTCCCCAGTCCCTCTCCAGCTCTCCTGGAGCCCCTTCAGGCCCTGCCAGGGGCTCTGAGCTCTCCCTGGAGCCTTTTCCTCTCCAGAGGAACATGCCCAGCTCTCCCTGGATCCTTCCCTTCTCCAGGGAACATTCCCAGCTCCCAGCCTGGCTCCAGAGGGGCTCCAGCCTTGCTGTGAAACATTCAATTCCTGTTTTCTTTTCACTTTTCCTTCTCCCTGTTACACGGAATGCCCTGCCCTGCCTGTGACATAAGCCAGGACACAGCTTTCCATGTCAGGAATGTTTGGGGTTCCTGCTCCTGCTTGCTGGGAATTGCAGCCACTGCAGGAATTGTCTCAGACCCGTGTCAGAACAGCCCAGCCTCAGGTGTGTGTTTATTCCTTCTGTTAAACCCAACAGAAGGAGCCTGCCCAGTGTCAGAGCTCAGAAATCAGGAGGGAAGTACAAAATACCTCCCAGGGAAAGTGTGGCTTTTAGGACAATGTGACTTTTAGTCTAGATGGAAATCATTTGGAATTTTTGATAAGTTGAAGTTGAGAATTTGGCTGATTTTCTCTTGGAAAAATGGGTATTTCTGTGCACCTGGGCACAAACATTCTCTGTATTTGGGCTGGATATCTTTGGTTTGAGATTTTGATTTTGTGGTGTTTTTTTATTGACCTCTTTATTTTTAATATTTTTTTAAGGAGTCATCCTTTTAATCTCCTTTATACCGAACACATTTTTATTTCCAAATATTCTGTGCCGCCAATTTCTCATTTTGCAACCCACCCCACCTTTTTCTTGTACTTCAGCAGGAGGGAAATTCCCTAACCCAGGCAGAGCCAGCCCTGCTCATCTGCTCCCAGCCCTTCCCTCCCAGATTTGCCACCTGGGTGCAACCCCTGCTCTCTGATTTTCTGTCCCATGGAACCCCTGCTCTCTGATTTTCTGTCCCGTGGAACCCCTGCTCTCTGATTTTCTGTCCTGTGGAACTCCTGCTCTCTGATTTTCTCTCCCATGGATCCCCTGCTCTCTGATTTTCTCTTGGGTGGAACCCCTGCTCTCTGATTTTCTGTCCTGTGGAACCCCTGCTCTCTGATTTTCTCTTGTATCCCCTGCTCTCTGATTTTCTGTCCTGTTAACCCCTGCTCTCTGATTTTCTCTCCCATGGAACCCCTGCTCTCTGACTTTCTTTTGGAACCCCTGCTCTCTGATTTTCTGTCCTGTGCACAACCCCTGCTCTCTGATTTTCTGTCCCATGGAACCCCTGCTCTCTGACTTTCTTTTGGAACCCCTGCTCTCTGATTTTCTGTCCTGTGCACCCCTGCTCTCTGATTTTCTTTTGGAACCCCTGCTCTCTGATTTTCTGTCCTGTGGAACCCCAGCTCTCTGATTTTCTGTCCCTGGAACCCCTGCTCTCTGATTTTCTTTTGGAACCCCTGCTCTCTGATTTTCTGTCCCGTGGAACCCCTGCTCTCTGATTTTCTCTCCTCTGCTGCTGCCATTAGAGGGAAATGATTTTTCTTCAGTTTGCTCAGAGGCAGATTTAAAGGCAGGTCCCCGAGGCAGCAGGAAAGTCGATCCCCTAAGCTACTCCCTGGCTGTTTGCTTTTTTACATGTAATATCCCACGGCTGAGCCGGGCTGTGATTTAAAATACAGCACACGCCAAGTAAATACATCCCTCAGAAACGGGCTAGCAGGACATTTGATGGAAATTAACTGCTTTTATTGGGGTGTTTTGTTGCACCGCCACCTGAAAAAAGGATAAATCCACTTCATGTACACAGAAATATTGCCCAGGCTTTTCTTCCTGCCAGTTTCTTGACTTTAAATGGATGTAGCTGCATTTGTGCTGCTGAGCTCATTTAAAATATTTCCCAATATATGTAATTTTAACTACAGCAGCCCACCTAAGAATTCCACCTGCATCTCTCCCCCATTACTTATGCACTTATAGCACTGGAAGATGCAGAGACCCGTGGGGAAATTCCAGATAAACCCTGGTATTTATTGCAGGGCTGGAGCAGCAAAGGGTTACTTGAGCCCAGGCGTTGCAAGTACAAGCAACAGGACTCCATTGGCTTTAATTTGTCCATGTCTTTCATTTGATACTCCCAGTATTAATAGCTTTGCAAGGAAATTCTGCAGTCATTAATCATAATAATTAATCAGATCCAATTATATTGCATATAAATGCGAACAAATTGCTGAAAAAATAATGATCTATCACCAACATGTCACGAGGAAAAAGAGACTAAAATAGTAATTAGAAGCAGGGATTTAGTTGTGTGCAAGTGCTCTGCGCCTGATTTTAGCAGTGTGATGATCTGATGATGTAATTAGTGGGAAGAAAGTCAAGCAGGCTTTTGCAGCAGACCCCTTAATGACTGTGCAACGCAGGAAAAAATATCCCTGCATTGCTGACTGCTTTTATATTTACCCTCAAACCCGCGCTGGTTCACAGAGACTGCTTGGGAAAAGATGGCTTCTGGCATTTTCCACCCAGATTGCCTTGAGGTGCTTCAAAAATATTCAGAATTCCCCCCAGAACTGGCGTGGGGCAGCACAAAGGGTGCAGGGATCTGGGTGTAAATCTGCTGGTTCTGGTAAATCCAGGGAATTTAATGGTGCTGGTAAATCTAGGGAATCTGATTCTGGTAAATCTAGGGAATTTAATGGTGCTGGTAAATCTAGGGAATCTGGTTCTGGTAAATCTAGGAAATCTACTCATGCTGGTAAATTTAGGGAATTTAATGGTGCTGGTAAATCCAGGGAATCTGATTCTGGTAAATCTAGGAAATCTACTCATGCTGGTAAATCTAGGGGATTTAATGGTGCTGGTAAATCCAGGGAATTTAATGGTGCTGGTAAATCCAGGGAATCTGATTCTGGTAAATCTAGGAAATCTACTCATGTTGGTAAATCTAGAAAATCTATTTGTGCTGGTAAATCTAGGGAATCTGATTCTGGTAAATCTAGAGAATCTAATGGTTCTGGTAAATCTACGGAATCTGCTGGTGCTGGTAAATCTAGGAAATCTAATGCTGCTGGTAAATCTAGGGAATCTGATTCTGGTAAATCTTGGGAATATACTGGTGCTGGTAAATCCAGGAACTCTACTCGTGCTGGTAAATCTAGGAAATCTTCTGATTCTGGTAAATCTAGGAAATTTACTGGTTCTGGTAAACTAGGAAATCTACTCATGCTGGTAAATTTAGGGAATTTAATGGTTCTGGTAAATCTAGGGAATCTACTCATGCTGGTAAATCTAGAGAATCTATTTGTGCTGGTAAATCTAGGGAATCTACTGGTGCTGGTAAATTTAGGAAATCTGATTTTGGTAAATCCAGGGAATCTGATTCTGGTAGATTTAGCTCTGCTACACACCGATTTAAATCTGAGCCTGGATTTACATCCATTATTAGTAGATTTAAATCGAGGTGCAAATCTCCCAACTGTAATTTCCTGAAGCTGGTTCTGTGGAAATGCTCTGTGCAAGGGCTCCCGTGTGCTGTCCCTGCCGGGTGCTGGGTGACCAATTCCTGCCCAGAGCAGCCAGATTTGATGGTTTATTTTCTCGGTGTGGGCCAGGGCAGTGCCAGCCCTCCACCCACCCCTCTCTCCCCCAGAGCAGATTTTGGGTGCCCCTGGCAGGCACACCCTGCTCAGCACACACTAAAGCAGAGTTTTTAGGAGCAGCACCCCCAAGACTTTAAACTCCTGCTCCAGTGGATTACACTTGAAACAGTGACTGAAGATTGATGAGCAGGTTTATGAGAGATTTTCTACTTGAAAATAAATGTGAAGTTCATCATAGTTTTCAATACTAAGCACTGCACTTTCCTGCCTTTGATCTGGGTGTTGTGACTACTACAAAGAAATAAAACCTTATCTTACCTTTTGCAGCATCTACTGCAGAAGACCTCAATAATGCATAGGAACATCTGGAAGCGCGGTAATTTCGGCTACCAGAGATAAGAATTGACACAAAACAGGTAAACCCTACAAAGTCATCATGTTGAAATGAGCTGATTAAGGTCTGGGAACATAAAACATCATGTAGAATGTTTTCATGCTTGCTCCAGCTTCCCATTTTCTATATATTTATATAGAAAAGAAGGAATGCCAATTATTTCATCTCCTTTTTTTTTTCCGGTGTGTTTAATAGGTTGATTAGCTGGGAGCTATAATATATTTTTATATAGAGAGACAGGAGTGACTGCAAATCTATTGCCATCCATTTCTGTTTGGAGTTAACTGTGAGTTCATAGAAAATACATGGGCATAGTAAACAGGGGTTTGAAATGACAATTTTTTACTGGTTGCAAGTGCTAATTGCTAGTTTCTCAAGGGTATAGAATTAATCACCTGCTAGATTTACAGTCTCTAGGTTGAGACCTGAGGATGGAGGCAATAAGAAAAGCTCTTGAGGGACATATCATATGGTGAGTCTAAATATCAGTCTCTATGCATATGTAAATTGGCAACAAAGTTTTTTCAAAGCTCAAGTATGCTAATTTCAAACAGGCAAGACTAAAGCTCGCTTTTAGCAGCTGTTTAACGTCTGCCTGTGGGTGGTAGAGAGAGCTTAAAATACAAGCAAACAGTGGTGCATAAGTAATTAAGCAACATTTTGCTGGGCATAAATAATTCTGTTTATATTGCTCTTTGAAGAGTATGGAATACAAAATAACAGCTCGAGTGCACCTTTGGTCACCAGAGGTCGGCTGTGCCTCCTCTCCACCTTTGCTGCTCCCACCTTTTGCAGGCAGGAGTTGAGTGGGGGTCGGGGCTGCTCCTGCACTTCGCTCTGCATTGCAGCAGAACAAAACAGGGGCTGGGAAGTTTTTAACCTGGTGCATTCGCAGCTCAAACAATTCCCTGTCTCTTTTCCCCTCAGAGAATTCCCCTTCCTTTCCCCCCTGATGATCCCCCTTCTCCTCGGCTGCCCAGCCTGAAGGGAAGGAGATTCATCTGTCTGGAGATCTCTGCACTGGCACCACATCAGAGCTGATAAAACCATCCTGCATGTGCTATTTTGCTAAATTGTAAAAATTAGTGAGTCAACTCGACTATTTTCAAGGTCATAAGGCTGTTGATAATCCATAAAACAAAACAGCCTGACTTTTGCAGTTGTTATCACTTAAATTATTGCATGCATTAAAATAATAAGATGGTTGCCTTTATGGGATTCTCCTAAGCCCAGGAGTCACTGAAGTGGCTGAGCACAAAACGCTCGTGTAATTTTGATGGCTCCTCTGAACTGCCAGAACTGACTAAAAGCTGGAAAAACTAAAACAAGAGAGATTTAAAAAAATATCTCATTTGACTCAGTAAAGACCTTGAAATTAATCACAAGGAAGATGAAAGATGTAACATGATTTGGGAACATCTAGTCTGGAAAAAAGGATTATAAGTCCTGGCTGTGATAAGAGTCAGGATTTTAGAACTCCGGTTTGATTAAATGCTGCTGGTTTAAAGAATTAGGAGTTGAAAGCAGAGGTGGCTGGTGGAGGAAACCCTCTGTGCAGTGTGCTGTGTGCTCAGCGAGGGCTGGCACCAGTGTCCCCAGGCTTTGGTGGCACTGCTGCTCCCGTGGCTGCTGCTGGAGAAGGCAGCGGGAGGGAGGGGAGGGGAGGGGAGGGACCCCTGTGCAGCAGAAATGGGGCTGGGGGTGCCCGGGGCTCTCAGGGAACGGGCAGGAGGCTGGAACAGCTCCTGTGTTTGTGGATTTTCCTGTTCCCCTGGAAGTTTGGGCTCCTGGCTGCTCGCACCCTCCTCAGCACCTTTCCTGTGGGACACGGCGAGGTGAGGTGCTGGCTCCCAGGCTCTGGTAACTCAGCCTCCTCCTTCCCTTCCCTCCCGATCTGCTCACCTTCCTCCCCAGTTTAATTATTCATTCCCTAATTTGCTGCCTCTCCCCGCACACTCCCCTGGCAATTTGTCACCGGGCTGAGCAGTGCCAGCGCTGACACTGCTGGGGACACGTTCCCAGAGCCAGCAGCACAGCCCGGAGAAACCCAGCTTGGCCAGGCCTGGCTTGGGCACGTCCCCTCGCCGGCTCCACGTCCCAAACCAGGAGAGCCGAGTGGAATTTGGGGATTCTGCATCAGTCTCTGCTCCCCCCTGGTCAGCACAGGGTGCCCGCACTTCCTGGGGCTCCCCATCCCTGGAGGTGTCCCAGGCCAGGCTGCACAGGGCTGGGAGCACCTGGGACAGTGGGAGGTGTCCCTGGGACAGCAGGAGGTGTCCCTGCCGTGGCAGGGTGGCACTGGGTGGGCTCTGAGGGCCCTTCCAGCCCAAACCAGTCTGGGATCCAGTGATCCCATCAGATGGGAGCAAAGATGGGGTCTGGTGACAGGAGGAGTGGTGGCCTGGAAATGCATTCAGTGCTCCAGGTCACTGCCAGGGGGAGGTGGCAGCTGCACCCTCGGGGTGTGGGCAGAAGGGAGCCCCAGAGAGGGCAGGAATGGAGAGGGGCAGCCCAGGGAAGTGCAGGGGATGCACTGCAGAGCTCAGCAGGCAGGTGAGCTCGCTCCAGCTCCGTGTTGAACACGAGCTGTGCACACACAGCCCTGGCAGCTGAAAATGCAGCTTTGCTGAATGCCTCTCGCCATGCCCTGCCTGTGCCAGGACAAAGGGATTCAAAGCTGTTCACATTCGAAAAGAATATTGTGTTAAAGGTCCTTCCAGCTGAAAATCTGCCTTCTCCCGTCTCTCCTCCCATTTTTAAGTGCCCAGTTTAACTCCTGAACGAGCCCCTCGGTTCGCTGTTGTGATTACAGTTACCATTTTCTGTCCCTGATGCTGAACTCTCTTCTTGCCTGTAAAATGAGACTTCTCCAGGCTGGTTTTGTTCCCTGAGCCTCCTCCCTTTCTCCTCTTTGGGGGGTGGTGGCTCTGGCCCTGCACTTGGAGAAGCCAGTTTGGGGCCAGCAGCAGGAGAGCAGAGGGCTGCACCCAGGACGAGCTAAGAAAATTAAGGAATTGAGACATTTTTGGGGTTTGTGGTGATTTGCTCACAGGGAGAGGTGATAAACATGTTCACATTTATTTTTTTTCTTGTAATAAAGAGTGGGTGATGGCTTTCAGCATCCCCTGCAGTAACTGAGGAGTTGGCTTCTCACCTGGCTTAGGGAGAAACTGTGCTCACCTGGGAAAGAAGTGTTTCTCCATCCCCTGAAGGATTTTCCTGCTTAATCCATGGAATTTATACTCAGTATCATTTGTGGTCGCAGTTAGCAATAAGAACCAAACTNCTTTAAAAAAAAAAAAACAAAAAAAAAAAAAAAAAAAAAAAAAAAAGGAGAGAAAAATACGATTTCTAGCCAAGCAGCTGGTCACTGGAACAGGAGGATCCTTGCAGAAATATAGAATATATCCCAATTTTTACCAGATTTGTGCTCTGGGTTTTCGCTTTCGCAGAGATCTCAGGACACTTTGGGGTGTTTTTGGTTGATGCTGTGAAATCCAGTGGCAGGGGGAGCTTGGCTGGGAAATCCCAGGTTTGGTTGCCCCCATTTGGGAACCTTTCCCTGCCAAGCCCATCACCATCCCAGGCTGGGCTTCCCTTGGGGCTCAGTGGGGTTTTTATCCCCGGGAGAGCCTGAGCCTCAGCTCTTCTGCCTCCGAGAGGCTCATCCGTTATTTCGGACAGCGGTGCAGCTGTGGAATTCTATATTTTAATAGTGTATCTGGAGAACAACATCCTGTATTGATTTTTCATTTTGGTTTGTTTTTCCTCAGGGCTTTTTTATTGGTATGATTATGTGAGTTTGCTCCCACCTGCTACCAAGCACTCGCCTTCATCTTACGGGCACTCATTTGCATAAAACCTAAAAGCAAGGGATAATAATAAATATTTGGCTATTTCATGAATTCTAAAATTGTTTTCGTTATCAGGGAGAAATACTTTTGCAGGGCCTTTATTTCCTACTGAATTTTTGACGGCTGGCCTTAAAGGAAAATATGAAAAGGGAATTTCCTATCTCTTTTCTTAGGGTAGTATTGTGCATTTGCTTGAACGTAAGTGTTTCACAGTAAAAACAACCTGATTAAAAGAAAATTACCTGCTCCCAGTGCTGTCAGCTTCCCAGTAATATTATGGGATTAAAAAAATCATTCAGGAAGCCACGGGTCCAGGTAGTTTGTGCCAATCCAGGGCAGATTCCTTCCAGCTCTGAGACACTTGCACATTATATTAAAAAATAGAACCCAGCCCTCTTCAGCTGTCAGGTTGCTGTGGCAGAATTTAGTTCTGTTCTCGAGAGCTTCCCTGTCCCATGAGTGCAAAGACAATAGTGCACTATATAGAGAGCCAATAAATCAATTAGCTGTAACAGCCAGCGTTCAGGAAATGCATTTATTCTCTTCAATGAAAACACAGTTTTTACTTGTAGCCATACTTCATACTGTTAAGGTCAATTTTTCATGTGGAAATTAAATCCAGCGGATGAAAAACTGCTTGTATATTCCATAAAGCAGGGAAGAAGTGTTCTCACTGATGTGGGATCACAAGTTTGTTTTATTTGTAATTATCCTTCCGCGGAGTAATTGAGATTCCAAACAGCGGCTTAATGGCTCGGCGCCCTCAAATTACTGCCGCCTGTAACTCTACCTTTCCAAAAGAAGTGAGCTTTTCAATTGCAACGCAACCGCCGCAGCCCGGGTCATTTTGGAACAATTAATTGAGAGAGGTGATTAATAGCTTAATAATGGGCTGCTCTGCAGCGCGGGAAGGCGGGCACAGGGATTTGCGATTTTGTGTCCCCAAAGCCGCTCCTGATCGCCATCCCCTGCGGGCCCCCGAGCCCCGCTCGGCTGCCAGCCGGGCAGGGAAGGCACAAACCCCGGGGAGACAGGGAACACAAAAATCCTGCGGAGACAGGGGCAGGGAATGGGGAGAGGGCCAGGCAGGGGACAGACAGGGAACACAAAAATCCTGCGGAGACAGGGGCGGGGAATGGGGAGAGGGACAGGCAGGGGACAGACAGAGGGACAGACAGGGGACAGACAGGGAACACAAAAATCCTGCGGAGACAGGGGCAGGGAATGGGGAGAGGGACAGGCAGGGGACGGGGAGAGGGACAGGCAGGGGACAGACAGGGGGACAGGCAGGGAGCACACCTCCTCTTTGGAGACAGGGGCAGGGAATGGGGAGAGGGCCAGGCAGGGGACAGACAGAGGGACAGACAGGGGGACAGGCAGGGAACACACAAATCCCGCGGAGCCCTGGGCAGGGAATGTGGGACAGGGAGCAGGGCAGGGGACAGGACAGGGGGACAGGGGAAGGGGGCAGACAGGGGACAGACAGGGGGACACCGCTCCTGGCTGGCAGGATGGGGAAACGCCCGGAGCAGCCGGCCCGGAGGGGACAGCCGGGGTTTGACCCGCAGGGGACAGCCGGGGCAGGACAGCAGGGAAGGGAACACGAGTCCTTGGTTTGCCGGGAGGTGGGGAGGGGTCGGGACCTGCTCCACCTGCAGAGAGCCAGGCCCGGGCACCTCAGAACGATCAGCTCCAGTAAAACCTTCCTTAGGCCGGGTGTAAGTTTAAACAAAGTGCAGTTTGAACCCAGCTAATGCATTCATTTACATTAATGAATGCATCCTGAGCTATCGCAATTAGCGGTAATTACCACTGGGCTGGAGTACAGGTAGAGCTCCCTGGGAGCTCCTCGGGTGTTTCTGCCTTCCCCAGCCACACGGGAGGGCCCTGTTGGACATCGGCCACTCCTGGGGACATCGAGATCAGCCCAAAGGTTCCCAAAACTGCCGCGAAAACTGATTTCTGCTGCCTGGCACAGGCAGGGGGGCAGCATCCCTCCGCTGGGGAGCTGCTCCGGGCAGGAGTCCAGCTTAAAAAGGGACAAAGCCTGGCTTTGGCACGAGGTTAATTTGGGCGAGGCTTAGGGGAGCTCAGGGGCAGGGGGCAGTGAGAAAAGCCAGTCTGGGAGTCGCAGTGGGAATGGCAGAATGGGGAAGCAAAGTGAGCCTGGAATTGTGGAGCTTTGGGAGTCCCGCGGGCTGGGAGGCTGGGTGTGAGGGATTTGTAAATTGTTTTGCAGTTGGTGACCTCCCGCTGAGTTTCCTCAGACTTGGGTCAATAATGGACACATTTATTCTCTGCTTTTTGTCGGAGAACTCCATCAGAGAGAGAGAATGGAGGTAAACAGAGCAGGGCTCTGAAAAGGGAGCAGAAAATAAGATTTTTATTGTAGCATTTGCATAATAGTCATCTTACAAAATTGCCCGGGAATAATGGGAGGAGGAGATGGGGATGAATAGGTTAAGGAGAAGGAAAGTCAATTTTTAGTGGTGTTGGAAGTGATAATGTTCTCTCCTCCCTGGATACAGGAGGTGAGTGTGGCAGGGCTCCGGGGGAGGGACTGCCAGCCCCGGGGACCTGCCCGGACAGACAGTGCCACACTCCCAGCTCGGGGCTGGACACCCCCCGAGGCTGCCCCGGAGGTGTCCAGAGCTCCAGGGATGGAGCTGGACCTCCCTCCCCTCGGGCTGTCCTCCCTGACCTCCCCTGCTGGGGCCTGTCCCTGTCCCTGTCCTCCTGTCCCTGTCTCTGTTCCTGTCCCTGTCTCTGTCCCTGTCCCTGTCCTCCTGTCCCTGTCTCTGTTCCTGGTCCCTGTCCCTGTCCTCCTGTCCCTGTCTCTGTTCCTGGTCCCTGGTCCCTGTCCTCCTGTCCCTCTGTTCCTGGTCCCTGGTCCCTGTCCCTGGTCCCTGTCCCTGTCCTCCTGTCCCTGTTCCCTGGTCCCTCTCCTCCTGTTCCCTGGTCCCTGTCCCTGTTCCCTGGTCCCTGTCCCTGTTCCCTGGTCCCTCTCCTCCTGTCCCTGTCTCTGTTCCTGGTCCCTGTTCCCTGTCCCTGTTCCCTGTCCTTGGTCCCTCTCCTCCTGTCCCTGTCCCTGT
>VWZV01010912.1:9328-66016 GCA_013397155.1 Irena cyanogastra | reverse complement strand
CCTGTCCCTGTCCTCCTGTCCCTCTCTCTGTTCCTGGTCCCTGTCCCTGTTCCCTGGTCCCTCTCCTCCTGTCCCTGTCTCTGTCTCTGTTCCTGGTCCCTATTCCCTGTTCCCTGTCCTTGGTCCTTCTCCTCCTGTCCCTGTCCCTGTTCCTGTCCTCCTGTCCCTGTCCCTAGTCCCTCTCCTCCTGTCCCTGTTTCCTGTCCCTGTCCCTGTCCCTGGTCCCTGTCCCTGTCCTCCTGTCCCTGTTCCCTGGTCCCTCTCCTCCTGTTCCCTGGTCCCTGTCCCTGTTCCCTGGTCCCTGTCCCTGTTCCCTGGTCCCTCTCCTCCTGTCCCTGTCTCTGTTCCTGGTCCCTGTTCCCTGTCCCTGTTCCCTGTCCTTGGTCCCTCTCCTCCTGTCCCTGTCCCTGTTCCTGTCCTCCTGTCCCTGTCCCTGTTCCCTGTCCCTGCTCTCTGTCCCTGGTTCCTGTCCCTGCTCTCTGTCCCTGGTTCCTGTTCCTGGTCCCTGTCCCTGTTCCTGGTCCCTGTTCCCAACTCCCCTGGCTGTCCCCTCCTGTCAGGGATTGTGCAGAGCCACAAGGTCCCCCCTGAGCTCCCTTTACTCCAGTTTTTTTAAACTGTAATTCATTTTTTTTCTAAATTTCATAATTGTGATGGCTATTGCTGATTAACTGCCTGCTGACCTCCAGCTAGGTCAGTTCCAAGCTGGTCAGTTCCAAACCTCAGCTGATTCCCCCCTTTTTGGCCTTTGGTCAGTGCTTGCCCATGGTCAGAGTACTTAATTTAGGGAAAAAATTTAGGATTAAATATGACAATAATGAGTACCCACAGTTAAACTGATAGAAGCACCCCTGTTCATCTGGTGCTAAGTTTTGGGGGACATTTAGAGTTTGGAAAGAATTTGAATTCATACTTGAAATGTATTGATTAGCGTGAGTTAATTTTTCTTGAGCTCTCTCTGATAGTGCTGTAAATATTTTCATTTGTTACGCATAACAAAATATTCATTAATCTGTCAGAATACAAATGGCTTTCTGCTGGCCACTGTGGCTTGAGGGATTTATTCCGAGTTCCTCGTGCTGCCGTTCGCCCCCAGGATATATAATGTATATTTTAAGGGAGTGTGGATTACCGCAAGACACTTATATTATTTGTGTGATTAATATTAGTGTTACAATGAATGAGGTCCCGTGCTCTTACTTTGCTCTTCGAGTGACTTAATCATTTCTCACCACGGCGAAGTCATCTTAATAAAACATTCCAGCCGGCAGTTTGTTTTTGCCTCGGCTGTGACAAATGCGGCTGCGGCAGGACGCGCAGATCACGCGTTCGCTGTGATCCAGGGTGCAGGGGTGTGGATTTAATTTCCTGTGCCACACGTCCGTGTGTCCTCCCGGAGCAGGGCAGGCCCGGTCCCAGCCCCTCTGCCAGCGCTCACGCGGGGCCACGGCGGCACAGGGGCTGCTCCTAAAGTTCGCTCCCAGCAGCACCGACTCCTTCCCCCGGTTCTGGGTGTGGAGTTTGCAGGCTGGAAAGGTCAGGCCTGTGGAGGAGCAGTTAAAGTTTCATGGGTGCCATTTGCCAGGGACGTGTGGCAGCGCGGAGCGCGGCGCCCTCCTGGAGCCAGCGCTGTGTCCCTGCAGGGTGGCACCGCCCGCCCTGCTCCCAGAGTGCCAGGTCCCCTGGGCCAGGGGCCCTTTGTGCCAGGGTCCCTTGTGCCAGGTCCCCTGTACCAGGGTTCTCTGGGTCAGGGTCCCTCTGTTCTGGCGTCCCTTTGTGCCAGGGTCCCCTGTTCCAGGGTCCTCCTGTGCCAGGGTCCCTTTGTGCCAGAGTACCTCTGTGCCATGGTCCCTCTGTTCTGGGGTCCCTCTGTGCCAGGGTCCCTCTGTTCTGGGGTCCCTTTGTGCCAGGGTCCCTTTGTCCCAATGGCCTCTATGCCATGGTGCCTCTGTGCCAGGGTCCCCCTGTGCCAGGGCCATTCCATGCTGGGGACCCGTCCCCCTCCTGCCAGAGCCCAGGTGAGCCCGTGGGGCCCCGGTGGGAAGGAGCTGGAGCCCAACTCTTCCCTGACCCTTCCCCAACCCTTCCCCTCGTGCCCTGCTCCCCCTGCCCTGGCACAGCCCCAGCTCAGTGAGGAGCTCCTGAGGCTGGGAGGTTCCCAGATGGAATCTGGACCTCGGCAGAGGCTGGGAGGTTCCCAGATGGAATCTGGACCTCGGCAGGGCTGGGAGGTTCCCAGATAGAATCTGGACCTTCGCAGAGGCTGGGAGATTCCCACATGGAATCTGGACCTCGGCAGGGCTGGGAGGTTCCCAGATGGAATCTGGACCTCGGCAGGGCTGGGAGGTTCCCAGATGGAATCTGGACCTCGGCAGGGCTGGGAGGTGCCCAGGGGTGCTTTTCCCATCACCTTTCCCAAACCGGTGGATCCCTGTCGTGGTCCAGGCGTGTCCCCGGTGCGTGAGGCCGTTCCTGCTTTAATCATTTAATCACATCATTTTTAATTGCTGTCAAAGCCTGCATGGCCAGGTCCTGAGGGAGCTGCTCCTGGGGCTGCCCTTGTGGGCTTGCAGAGATGGCCCAAACTGGAGCTGGAGTGGCCAGAGGCTGAGCTGCTGGCTCTGCCCTGGCAGGGGAGGGGCAGGGAGGGACCAGTGCTTGAGAAAACAGGATTAGAGAATTCTAGAACCTTGGGGGAAAGGAGCTTAAAGCTCCTCTCGTCCCACCCCTGCCACAAACAGGTCACCTCCCACTGTCCCAAACTGTCCCCAGCTCGGGAGCACCCCGGGTCAGTGCAAGGTGTCCCTGCCCATGGCAGGGGTGGGACAATCCCTAACGTCCTCTGCAGCCCAGGCCAGCCCCTGGTTCTGTGCCATTGTCCCTAAAACGTCCTCCTTGTCCCCGCGGTGCCACCAGCCTGTCGGTGCCACTCCCCAGGGAGGGACACTGGCCAGCAGAGTGCCCTGTGCAGGGCTGGGGACACACTCCTGTGCAGGACAGCCCCAGGTGAGGGGGCAGCTCTGGGGCACGGGTGAGCGCTTTACACCTTAAAGGATTTGAAATGATTCTGGGCCAGGGAGAGTCCTCTGCAGCGCCAGGAACAGTGCTGGCAATGACAATAAATTCATCCAGGATACGGTGGACAAGGGCTTTAAAAACTTCAGAAACATCAATTAAAGCCCAAGTTCCGTGCAATAAGCATCAAAAATTGATAAAACCTCAAATTTAGGTTTTTAGATTTAGTGTTTAAATCAATCAACTGCAAACAAGATTTAATTAAAGAATATTATTTCAAAGTGTAATTACCTACTGGGATTAGAATGAACCTCTATTGCCCATAATGTTCTCCTACTGTGATCCCACACTGAAAAATGTTGAGTTTTAGATTAATATGCATCTTGTAAGTACAAGTCCTAATCTCAATCTTAAAGGACATTTAAAACACACTTGGAACCTTCTATGCAATCAAGCACAGTGTGACTACAATGTCCACCATGCTAAATTTGTGATTACATTTTTTATGTGCATGATTTAAATCGCTTTAGCAGCCGTCCGGGGAGCATTTTTCCCTGCATATTAATTACACAAAGGCTTTGTCACGTGGGGGCTCGCTGGTCATGGTCTGTAATGCAGCTCGGTGGGGCTGGGAGCGGGCTCTGCCCACGCTGGGCACACCCACAGTGGCCCTGGGCACCAGGGAGGGACCTGCCCAGGGGATGCCACTCGTCTGGGGACATCTGCAAAGGAGCTGCCTGAAAATCTGCAGTGGCAACAGCGTGGAAACAGCCCAGTGCTCCAGCATCCTGCAAAGCCTGCCAAATCCCAGGGGAACGACCAGAAACCTGCCCCAGTCCTTACTCAGAGAGAGACTTACCCTATTCTTCTGATATATATCCTTCCTTCCAGCTACTGCTAGTCAAAACTACTTAATAATTACATTTTTAGTTACTTATTTTCTCCTTTCCATCTAAATACCATTTTGGGGTCCTACAGAATTAACTCACCGGTCTAATTCTCTTTTGTTTTTCTGTTCCTCTTAGTGGGATCATCAGCTCCCAGTTTGCAGGGGATTTACTGCACAATGCTGTGAATCAACCAAGTGTCCCTGCAATGAATGAGACACGCGCTTTTTTGGAATTTACTCTGGCAGTTTTAAACCCTGTTTTTATATAACCTAAGAAAATGATATCTGAGGGTTAATTGTAGGAATTTGGGGTGCTGGAGTGTCCTCGCTCACCAGGCTGGATCCTGCTCACCTCACAAGAGAGAGCCCAGGGTTTGCTGGTTTCCTTTAGGCAGAGACCAGATCCTGCAACCCTTAATTATTTCTCACTTAGGGAACCTTTAATTGAAGCCATAACCAAGCCGTATTTTTGTTATTCTAATGATATTCCTGGGACTAATCACATCCCACAGACAGCCCTGGAACCTCTGCTCCCTCTCCTCTTGCACAGGAACAACGTGGGGACACCGAGACCAGAAATGTGCTGAGAGCTCTAAAAAAAAGCACTTTTGGAAACCCCAGACTCCCCGGGGTTGGGAAAGCCCTCGGAGAACATCGAGCCCAGCACCCTCAGCAGTGCCCAGGCCAGCACTGCCACTGTCCCCAAGTGCCACTTGCACAGGGCTGGGACTCCCCAGGGATGGGGCTCACCCCTGCCCAGTCTGATATTGAAAGCTCTTCTTCCTCCCAGTTTCCCCTCTTGCTACGCTGGTTTCTCCAGAAATTCATTCTCCAGAAATACCTTTTGTTTTTTCAGAAAAGGAAAGCAAACCCACGTGGAGATGGATTTGTGGGAATGTCCTGGTGGTCTGAGCCCAGAGGGGAGGAAAGCCCCAGACCCTGTCCCACAGAACCTGGAGCAGGATTTGTTGTGGCTCTTCCTGAAGGCTGAGGAGCGTTTGCAGCACCGATGTGGGGAATTCTGGGCTGGGTCCAGCTGCTGGAAGGAGTCAGGGAGTGATGTGTGGGCTGGATTTCTCCATCACTGAGCAAACTCAAAAAGAGAAACAACTTCAATTATATCATTTTAGTGGAAATTCTTCTTAGTGGAAGTTCTTCTTCTTCTTCTTCCCTATTTGTAAGGTTTTTGAGGCTGCACCAATAGCAGATTGGGAAGGAAAACATAATTTCATTGTGAAAATCCTGCTTTGTCTGGCTTTGAAATACCCAGGTTTCGTATTTGATTTTTTTTTTTTTGCCACATTACACATTATTCTTCAGTTTGCCACAACTGTGAATTTGGCTGTTATTTTGTTTTTCCCCAAAATAAGATCAGACCAACCATCACACACAGGTGTTTAACATTTATTCTTGGTAATTCCTGCTTTTCTTGATGTGAACTTCAGAGGAACTGGCTGCGTCCCTGTCTGCCAGGGATGGCTGGGATGCCAAAATCCCAAAATCCTAAAATCCTGGAGGTTGGAGAAGACCCCCAGGATCACTGAGTCCGACCTCCTGCTGCAGAAGGCCCAGCCCAGGCAGTGCTGCTCTCCTGGAATTCCAACACAACTTTCCTTCCCTCGAAACTTATGCTAAAAAGCCAGAGAGATTTTTGAAGTGAAAATGCCATTTTCATGCCTCTAATGTCTTTTATGGTGCCTTCTAATAGAGGTGCACATTAATGAAATCTCTCCTCGCAGGTTGGGAAGCGATTTTTCTTGCCAACCCACCCCAAAACGTTGGCCTTTTCCATTAAATTTTAATCAGTCTCGAATTTTGAAATCTCAGCATAAAGCTCTTGATATCGGGCTCCTTTGATAAATTATAAAGGTAAACTTTAATGAACAGTGAATGGGATCACCTTTGCTACTTGGGGGTAATAGAATAAAAAAGCAAACAAACACATTTTTCTTACTGCCACATGCCTCTCCTTAATAATAAGTTCTGTGTCTTCTGCAGAAATGGATGCTGGATAAAGTCTCATTAAATTAGCTGAGTGATGGAATAAATGCACAGCCCGTGGCTCTCCAGCCCAGAGCCAGCCGAGCACGGGGCTGATATCTCCGAGTTCTGCTTATTTACACATGCCTCGGACTCTTCTCACAGATATGTAAATTATCCTGGTTAAAACTAAATGCTAAAGTCTACACCATTAGTCTTCCACTTCATGATCTCCACATGGGGCTGTTAGAGGGATAATGTACCATACAATACACGGTTTACTTTTAATTAATAGGAAAAAAAAGTGAAATGAATATTAAATGTAGCTTAATGTGAAAGAAACCTCAAAGCAGTACGGTTGTTTTTTTGTTGGTTTTTTTGTTGGTTTTTTAAAAAAATATTCAGCTCTGCTTCGGCAGCAGGAAATAAGAAATGTGGTAGGAGGCTGGAAACATCCTGAAAGCCTGGGAAAAGGAGGAAAAGCAGGAAAAAGCACTGGAAAAGGGAGGCCAGACCCTCCTTGTTTGCCTGTCCAGGGGGGCTCTGCCAGAGCTCCCAAAATTCCAGGGATGGAAATGCTCCCACTCCCTGTGGGAATCCTACCCCAGCACCTAAAGCAGGAACTGAGGGCTCTGCTCAGAGCTCCCAAAATTCCAGGGATGGGAATGCTCCCACTCCCTGTGGGAATCCTACCCCAGCACCTGAAGCAGGAATAGCAGAATCTGCTATTAAATCTTTATACAAAACCACCTCATCAAACAGAAGCATTTAATTAAAACACAAGATCTGTTTGTCTGCGTTATAATTCAACGTGTCAGAATTAATGCCCCTGTTTTTAATAAATAGAATTACCAATTCACAAACAGTTTATCACACCGCTCCCAACGCCGGGATGGAATTTTAATTACATCCCATTATTTATTGCGGCCGAAGGAGCGCAGTGTTTGCCCAGGGCACGAGCCGGGCTTTAGGAGGAAAAGCCCTGTTAAGTCGCGCTTAAGTCGCGCTTTCCTCGGTGCGTCCCCGTTGTCTCGCAGGGCTCACCTGGGATCAGGTGGGGATGTGGGGATGGACAAAGGCTGCGCAGGCTGGAGGAGACAATGGGGCCCTGGCTGAAGGCGCTGGTTTGGAGATTAAAGGGTTTGAACTAAAGCCTGAAATTAGCAACTTCTCAGCCCTCTCCTGAGCCAAACCAGGGCTCTGCATGGAAATAAAAACCCGAGCTTTAAATCCTCTTCAGCAGGGAGAAGGGGAAACCCAAACAGTGCTGCTCAGTGCTGAGGGATTCACGTTCCCCACCGGGATGCTGTCCCTCCAAAGGGTGGAAATAGCACCAGTTAAACCCTAAACCCGGCCTGCCCATGGGAATGGCACCAGTTAAACCCTAAACCCTGCCTGCCCATGGGAATGGCACCAGTTAAACCCTAAACCCGGCCTGACCATGGGAATGGCAGCAGTGAAACCCAAACCCACCAGCAGCTGCCAGGGAAGGGTTTGTGCCATGCTCTGACTCTGGCTGGGCTGGAATTCCCAGAGCAGCTGGGGCTGCCCCTGGATCCCTGGCAGTGCCCAAGGCCAGGCTGGACACTGGGGCTGGGAACACCCTGGGACAGTGGGAGGGGTCCCTGCCATGGCAGGGGTGAAATGGGATGATCTTTGGGGTTCCTTCCCACCCCATAACCATCCTGGGGCTCTGGGTTCCGTGGAGCGGGTGTCACGTCCCCTCTCAGACTCCTGGATTCCCACGAAGGGCTGACCTGGGGAAGGGACCCACCAACATTCCCATTTCGGAGGGGTACGAGGGGTGTTCAAAGAGGCACCTTCCCTTTTGGTGGATGGAAATAACACCACTGTTTCAAACCTGCACTTCCTAGGGATTGGCCATTGTGAAAAAACAAAAACAAAAAACAAAAAACCACCAAAGATCAGGATTTCAAACATTCATTTAAATTATTTAAACTGTACAAAACCGTGTTTGTTTGAGAACTTGAGGAGGTGCAGAATTGGATTTTTTTTTGTGAAATCCAATGATCAGCAACAAAGCATTAAGCTGCATTGATTTCTCTGGGGTTCCCGAAGCAGGTCACAGTTTGGGAGGCTTTTAAGGGCTTTTACACCCCGGTGCTCGTTGCAGGCAGCCCCATCAGGTCACTCAGCTCCAGCTGAGCCCGGCTCACGCCCAGGGCTGCCCGCAGGTGGTGGCAGTGGCGGTGCCACCCCCGCCTGGCCTAAGCGGGGCCACCTGCGAGGAGGAGGAGCAGGAGGTGCCTGCGGGGAGGAGGGACCCCACAATTCCCTTTATCAGGAGCAAAGCAGCCCTCGGGAGGGCAAAGTTCGGTGCTTTAGGGGCAGCCCCGGGGACAGCAGGAGTCAGGTAAGCTCGTTATTTTGCTGTGGAACGTTTGTAATTATTTGTGGGTTGTTTTTTAGAAGCGTTGGTCAATAAGTCTGTTTAAAAGTTAATTTTTCTGCTGAGATGTGTTGCTGAGAGCTCGTGTTCTGCTTGGCTCTGGTGAAAGTAAAGCAGAGTCACTGTTTGCTTGGTTCCAGGGAGCCGGGCCGGGGCTGGCGCTGCCCTTGGGGACAGCCCGGGCTGTGGCTCAGGTGCTGCCCTTGGGGACAGCCCGGGGTGTGGCTCAGGTCCTGCCTTGTAGGAGTTGTTACTGCTGGGTGCTGAAGTATTACACTGGGGATGAGGGTGGGGGGCTCTGAGTCTGCTTTGGTGCAGGCTGAGATGATTTGAAGCACTTGTAGAGGCAAAATGAGATTTATGAAACTTCACCCGTTCTGTTTTCCATGCTCTGTGCAAGTTCCAGGCTGAGCTGGTGCTCCCTTTTCCCGTGACAATTTCTGGATGCTCTCTTTGGCTGGGTTATTGGCTGGGGATCCTCTGGGGCTCCAAGGTTGTGGTTTAGGTGACGTCCCTGAGCCTGGTGGTGGCAGGGGATCTCTGAGCCTTGGGTTAAGGCTGTGAAGTTAAGGAAGAGCTCAGACTGTGCATTGCTTTTTGTTTGTCAGGGTGCAGTGAGACTTTTAAACTGCTGGACTGCGGGGGGTTGGACTGCAAGGGCAAGGTTGCCTAATTAATCTGTAATTAGCTTCTGTGCCTTTGGGAAGCATCTTCTGGCAGTGGTTTGGTGGTCAGAGTTGGTGTCTGGAGCCTCACCTGCAGCACAGCCTGAGATCTGGGAGCCTTGGTGGCCGGTTCTGAGGAATATTTTGACTGAGAAGGAACATTCTGAGCAGCACAGTCTAAGGGGAGGGGGCAGACATGAAGAGCTGGCTTCTCTCTGGTTTGTGCAGCCCTACAGTGGGTCTGCACTCTGTGCCTGGCGTTTCTGAGGGCTGTGGTGCACTGGGTGAGGGGAGCTCTCATTCCCTTCTCCAGAGGGACAGGACAAGAGGAAATGGCCTCACGTTGTGCCAGGGGAGGTTTAGGCTGGATATCAGGGAAAATCCTTCTCTGAGCAGGCTGCCCAGGGCAGGGCTGGAGTCCCCACACCTGGAGGGATGTCAGAGCCCTGTGATGTGGCACTGGGGCCATGGGGCGGTGCTGGGGATGTTGGACTCCCTGGTCCTGCAGGAGTTTTCCAGGGGAGCCTGTTCTGCACAGTTCCCTTGCAGCCTCCCCTGGGCCAAGGACACCAGCCAGGGCTGGCAGCCCCCGGGTGCCTGAGGAGCCCCACAGGGAATTGTCCCTGGCAGTTTGTGTTTTCCTCGCAGCTGCAGGCAGGCAAAGAGAGAGGTGTGTGCAGCCCAGGCGTGTGCTCAGCCAAACCCCAGCCAACAGAAATGCTCTCCTGTTTGACACCACGCTGAGGAGAGGCAGTCACAGCTCCCTGCCAGCCCCTGCCCTGCAGGAACGCAGGGCTCTGTTACAAACATCCCGTTTCAGAACTCCCCAAAGCCCCAGAAAATGTATTTACAGCTGAGCCTGTCCCAGGGCTGTCACAAATGCAGCAGAGCCCCGTGGGGCTCCCTTTCTGTGCTGCCTTCAAAGCGTGAGGCACAGACACTTCTGTGTTCGGGTTCTGCCTCGGGCACTGTTGTTGGGGGGAGGAAGAGTGCATTAATTCACCTCGCCTGCCTTCCAGAGCTTTCCTTCTGAGCCTGCTCTGGGTAGAGTTTATTTCCTAAATAACAGGACCCAAAGCTCTGGCCGGGGAGCCTCCTCAGTGCTGCGGGGTTTTTAACTTTTGCACAGAACAAAAACCCTTCCTGCTGGCTTGCGGTGCTTCAGCTGGTTGGGTGCTTTCAGTCTCAGCAGGAGGAAGAGCCCAGAGGGCAGGTGGGTGAGGGAGGAAATGGAGTGAAAGCTGCATTCTGACACCTGTGACCAGCCTGTGTGAGCTCGTGGAGTGCCCAGGGCAGGCAGGGCGCCGGGCTCTGTCCCCCAGCCCTGTTCCTGGGTTAGCAGGGTGGCAGAGGATGGCAGAGGCTCCTGTTCCCCGGGCAGGACAGGGCACTCTGCTGGCCTGGGGGCTCTCTGGGTGCTCATCCCCTTCTCAGCCACGGCTGTGGCCTGAGCCAGTCCTGGCTGTTGTTTGGTCCAAGCCCACCTCATGCAGGATGGCTGGATTTCCTTCCAGCGAGGAAAATAAATCTGTTTAAACCTGCCTTTTGGGGAAGCTGAGCACAGAGGTGTTCCAGGCAGCAGGGCAGTCTGAATTCTGTAGATGGGAGCGTTATTTGCAATAAATGCCCTTCGTAGGCTGGCAAAATTATTATTCAGGATGTCTTCCCATCTCACAGGTGAACTATGAACTAATGGTTCCTCTTTGCATAGTTCACTTGACAAAGAATTGGTAGATTTTCTGTGTAATTTGCTATTATCCTAAAACTCTCAGCAAACCAAAATGCCAACCTGGGTTTTAAAATGTGATGTGTTTGAAAATGGAAATTTGACCACTCCAAATAGCAAAATCTTCATTTCCATTAGGATTTTTATGAACTGTCTGATTATGGATCAGGAAAACTCACACTGTTCTCCAGCCTCCTGCGATGCACAGACAAAATGGTGAAAACAAAGGCAATTATTTGTCCTGGGAGTGGTGTGTTTCATTTGCAGCTTTCGTGGAGAATTTGGCTACACTGAGGATGTTACAGTGCCGGGGATTTATTTACTTTGAAAGGCCAGAGGTGTCCCTCAGCCATTGGAGTTTGAGTGGGAGCTCCCTCCCCAGAGTGCCAGGGTGGGATGTTGTTAACGCTGGGATGTGTCCACAGACACGGTGACAAGCCCAAGGACATTGGGATGTCCCCGTGGGAAGAAGCAGGGGCTGGGCAGTGCCACGTCCTCCCCTTGAGCTGGGTTTTATTGTACCAGCATCTCCCGAGGCGTCGGCAGGGGCGGGACCGAGCCCGGGGACAGCAGCGAGGAGTGTCCGGGCTCTGCGGGGACAGCCGCCCAGGGGAGGGACAAGGGACAGGGCTGGAGGGACAGGACACAGGGAATGGCTCCCACTGCCCGATGGCAGGGATGGATGGGAGGTTGGGAATTCCCAGAGCAGCTGGGGCTGCCCCTGGATCCCTGGCAGTGCCCAAGGCCGGGTTGGACACTGGGGCTGGGAGCAGCTGGGACAGTGGGAGGGGTCCCTGCCATGGCAGGGTGGCACTGGGTGGGCTTGGGGTTCCTTCCTCCAAACCATTCCAGGATTCTGTGATGTTGTGGAGACGTGGATTCCTTCGCTGAGCGTTTTTTGTCTTTATCCCGTGGATTTCATCCCGGTTTGCTGGCTGCAGGTGCCATGTGCAGTAACTGTTGTTCCCTTTGGGCTCCCGCCGGGGCTGTTCTGCTCTGGGTGTGCCGCCTGTCGCAGGGTTTGTGGCAGTGTCCCGCGGTCCCGGGGCTGGCAGGCAGCGCCAGCCCGGCCCTCACTGTGCGGCCCCGCCGGACCATGTCCCCAGCCGCTCCTTTGTCCCCGCCGTGTCCCCGCCTCGCCCGGCGAGCAGCAGCGCTGCCGAGCCCCGAGCTGCCCGAGCTGCTGCCGCTGGTCCCGGAGCGGTCCCGGGCAGGCTGCGGAGCTCGGGGCTGGCAGAGGAGCCGGGAGGAGAGGGGAGCGCGGCTGTGCGGAGCTCCGAAAGCTCCGTGTGCATGGCAGCGCCCCGGGCTGGGCTGCCACGCGTGGGGCCGGTCCCGGACAGTCCCCCCGGGCCCTGGAGGGAGTGGGGATTTGGTGAGCAAGGCTCGGGCTGCTGCTCCTCCTCTGCACCCGTTCCCCCAGAAAGCTGTCTTCGTTTCTTAGGGCTTCACGGTGGTTGGGGCTGCTGTTAATTATTAACTCTGTCAACAGCTGGGCACGTTAATTCTAGAGAGATTTCATTTCTCGTGAACTCTTGAGGCTCTGCACTTGAAGGGTGCTGGCTCTGCCCCGGCTCCCCAGGGCACGGGCACAGCCCGAGGCTGCCGGGGCTCCAGGAGTGTTTGGGCACAGCTCCCGGGTGCTCGGGGGGAGTTTGGGGTGTCTGGGCAGGTGTAGGGGTTGGATCAATGGGCCTGTGGCTCCTGTCCCGCTCAGGGTGTTCTGTGAGTCTCCAGAAAAGAATTTCTGCTTGTGCCTCGAGCAGGGTGGGCTCTACACCAAGGTCAGGGCTAGCTAAACTGGAGTTTTTGCAGGCTGTGTGCGTTTCAGCGGGGCTGGAATCAGCTGTGCTGGTGCTGACCTCCCGCCCTGGCTGCTTCCTCGGGAGCCCCTGCCAGGAGCAGCTGTGGCTCACCTGGGCACGGCTCTGAGCTCCCTGCTCTGAGCTCCCCTCTCCAGCAGGGCTTTGGGAAATCCCAGAACAGGCACTGACACCACAGCTGGGGTTTCCATGCACACAGAACCTCCTCAGGGCTCTGTGAACCTGCGTGTTGTCCTGCTGGGCCCCACCCTGGCGAGAAGGAAACTCAGCAGCTGCTCCCCCGACCCCTTCCCACAGTGATGGGGCTGCTCTTGTTTTCTCTAAATCCCTCTGTTCTGACCCTTGGGAGAGACCCAAAGCTTCATCATTTAATCTCTGGCAATTCCAGAATAATCTGTGTCCTCTCCCCTTCCCCCTCCACGTTTCTGGGTTTCCTCTCCCCTCCCTTCCCAGCTCTGGCTCCGCACAAATGCCAGCGAGGGGGGTGGGTGGATGTGGCCGAGCTGCCCTTGGAGGGGCCGAGTCCTGATTTCAGACAGAGACATTATCCCACATTAAACTGGGATTTCCTGGCTGGGGTGGTTCCCTAGTTCACGTCTCACTGCTGGTCTGGGATACAAATGCATTTTGCAAATAATTGTTGGTTTTTGTTTTTTTTTTTTTTTTAAATAGGTGTGATGATTTGCATGTCAAAGTATGAGCTCTTAAATCTCACATTTATTCTGTCAAATTTTTCTGATAATTTTTTTTTTCTGAGAAAATATCTTAAAAGATTTTGTTTTGAGTCCTGTGCTTTTTAAAAATTTAATTAAGGGCTTAAACAATGAGTTTCTGTTTAAGCAGTCAACAGAAAAGATAAGTGCCGCAGCTCAATCTCAGAGAATGAAAGTGATTTTTGCCTTTTAGGGAAATTCCAGAAATAAAAAACCTGAGTATTCCTGCTATTTATTATTTTCATATCACTACTTTTTTTTATTTTTTTATTTTTATTTTTTATTTTTTTTACCCTGTGTGGTTTTATATAAGCAGAGTCCTGATAATCTAAACACAGTGATGCTCTTCCTGGGTGAAGAGAGGCCCTGCAGAGTGCTGGCAATCGCCGTTTCCAGTACTACAGTGCTGTTCCCAGAGCAGGACGCAGTAGTAATGAGTGTAAATACTTCAGTGGTGTCAGGCAGGCTCTTCCCCTGTGCATGCCATGACCTGTGTCTGCCCTTGGCTCCCACTGCTGATGGCCAAGGAGCAGGGAGTCACTCGGGGCTGTTGGGAATGTTCCGGAACGTGGAACTGTGCAGGTTTGTTCTGTGTCCGTGCCCAGAGATGGGGCAGGTCACTCCCGTGGAATCGGGCTCTGTGCTGGTCCCTCGTGTATTTTTAGTGGTTTTAGCGTATTTTCCTGCTCTAAGCAGACTCTGTGCCCGACGAGTGCTGGGTTGGGAGGTGCAGCCCCCTCCTGGGGCCCAGCAGACACTGTCCCTTTGTCCCCAGGGGCACAGCGTTGGCGTTCCCGTCCCGCCGGAGCGGTGGCAGTGCCACAATGTGTCACTTGTGCGCCTGTGACTCAGTGTCACCCGCGGGGCCCGCCCTGGCGTGTGCCCGTGCCACCCCCGGTGTGCCCTGGCAGGAGGGACCCTGCCCAGCTGCCAGGGGAGCAGCCTGGGCCCTGGGCGTCTCCTTGTCCTGATGGAACAGCAGCAGGAAATAGGGTCGGGAAGGCCCTTGTGTCCCACAGAGCTCCTGGAGGGGAGCACGAGCCGTCACTGGGGACCCTTGGCCTGGGGCGTTGGCCACTGAACCCATGGCTCCATCCCACTGTCCCCATGGCCCCAACCCTGTGTCCCTATGAGCCCACAGCCCCATCTCTGTGTCCCCATCCTGCTGTCTCCAGTGTCCCTGTGTCCCCATCCTGCTGTCCCCAGTGTCCCCATGGTCCCATCCTGCTGTCTCCATGAGCCCGTGTCCCCATGAACCCAAGGCCCCACAGCCCCATCCCTGTGTCCCCATGATGAACCCAAGGCCCCACAGCCCCATCCCTGTGTCCCCACAGCCTCATCCTGGTGTCCTCATGATGATCCCACGGCCCCATCCCGACGTCCCCATAATGATCCCATGGCCCTATCCCAGTGTCCCCATGATGAACCCATGGCCCTGTCCCCATCCCAGTGTCCCCATAATGAGCCCATGGCCCTATCCCAGTGTCCCCATGATGAACCCATGGCCCTGTCCCCATCCCAGTGTCCCCATAATGAGCCCACAGCCCCATCCCTGTGTCCCCATGATGAACCCATGGCCCTGTCCCCATCCCAGTGTCCCCATAATGAGCCCACAGCCCCATCCCTGTGTCCCCATGAACCCAAGGCCCCATGGCCCCATCCTGCTGTCCCCACAATGAACCCACGGCCCCATCCCGGTGTCCCCACAGCCCCATGCCCACCCCGCTGCTCCCTTGCAGGCTCTGGCACTGCTGCTGCCATGGAGAGATCCCCTTCACCGAGGGACTGCGGGATAGAAATCCCAAAGGTTAATCTATCCATTATTATAAATATTTATAAATGGGTTGGATAAATCATACTGTGTAATTATCTACCTAACTAGTCAAGCCATTAGGACATTAAATAGCACAAATCAGAACTCATTTGGTTCATCATGAGCCTGATATTGTTATGGAACAGCTGAGCAGTGCTGTGAACCTTCCAGGGCAGGGAACTTCAGCTGTGAGGGGTGGTGGCCCTGGAAAACTGGGAAACCAGGGGAGTTTGGTTAAAAACTGATTGTCTGCAACAGGAAATGAAAGGTTTCATCAGCGCTAAGTCAAACGTGAACTGACCAACAAAACTGAAATGTGCTGTTGGAACTTCTACATCCTCTGTTTGCAGCATTTTATTGCTGCTGCTCACACGGAGTGCAGCCAACTTTAATTGATGCTGTTTGGGGTGATGGATTGATTTTTGGAGAGGCAGCACCTTGTTTTGCCTCAGAGGCTTTCGGGACTGTCCCAGCCCGTTGCAGCCCCTGTCCCTAAGGAGAGTTTCCCTGTGTGCTTTCCATGTAGCTAATTCCTGAACTCTGATGGGATTCTCCAGCTATTCCTTTAAAGCTCCTAAAGTCACGTGGGCAGCACCCAGCAGTGTGCCTGGTGCTGCTGTGGGTGGCTTCTGGCCCGTGATTCCAGCATTCCTGGCACTGTAAGGAGCCTTCTTTCCAGCCTCATCCCACCTTCTTGTCAATGAGCCCCGTGGGTCCCTTCCAGTTCGGGATATTCTGGTCTCCTCTGCCTTTTCCATCCCAGGAGGGAGAGGAAATGCTGGGATTTCGTGGTGTTTGTTGGTGTTGTGCAGCCCAATGGGCTCCTTGGGCAGCTGAAGGAGACCCTTCAAACCAAGCTGTGCTTGGGCTTTTGCATTTCACACAACCCCTGGCAAGAGAAACAAACCAAAACCAAAAACCCCTAACAAAACAGGAGGAGCATTGTGGGTCTGGAATTTTCCAGAGCAGCACAGCTCAGGTCTCGTGGGTGTATCAGTTGGGGATGAGGTGGAAGTTGGATTGCTGGGGCTGGATTCATGGATGTGGCAGAGAAAAACCCGTGACAGGAATGTGTGGAAATGATGCTGGAGAGGATGAGCAGGATTCCTCAGTTGGAGTCATTGGACACTATTTATCTCGTCCATTAAATTTTATGGTGTTTCCACTCAAAGCTGCCTTTTGTAAATGAGCAAATTTTGGGTTTTTTCAGACCAAGCCGAAGTTTCCTCACTCCTGGCTCAGCTGGGTGCTGGGAGCCCCTGCTTTGGGAGTGTCCCTGGCAGGATGTGTGCTGTTCCTGAGCTCTGTGTGCCTTGTGGCTGCTCCTGGGGACTGTCCCCGTGCAGAGCAGGGATGTGAGGTGTCCGTGGCAGGGACAGCCCCGGGGTGGCAGGGAGCTGCAGGAGGATGCTGCTGTGCTGTGTTTGCAGAGCTCCCCTCCCCTCGGTGCCCTTTAAACTCCAGCTTTGCGCACTCGGCGCCGGGCTGGGATTGGCAGGGCGGGCACCCAGGGCAGGAGCAGCCTGGGGGTACCGGCAGCTGCCGCCCCCAGGCAATGCAGCTCCGGGCCGAGATCTGAGATCCCAGCCAGCGGCTCGGGGGTGCTGCCTTCTGTGTGCGGGCTGGGGAACGGCTCTGCGCTGACATTTAAATAACAGCGATGAAAAGTGGGCAGGAACTCCTCGGGAGCGCGTTCTGCTCCTGGTGGCTGCGCGCAGCTCCCACCGGCGCTGCCGGGGCTTTGCAGATGTGTCTGAGCAAGGAAAAACCTTTTGCGTTGCATAACCAGCCCGCATTTCTCTGGAGACCGGCGGCTCCTGAAGCAGTTGGCAGAAATTGCTGCATTTCAGAAGTTATTTGTTTTACCTGCACATCAAACTCCAACTTATATTTTTATTCCCCCAGTATATTGCACATCCTGCTTCTGGGAAAAGGCTGCCTGCACATTCCAGTTAAATTGTGTTTCACACCGTGCCTAAACACATTTAGTGAGATGAGACTCAAACAATTAAATACGTCTTCCATGATCTTCCCTCCGTTCGTCCAGCAGCCTAATAATTCTCCCAACTGTTTTAATATGACTTGCACGGGGTTGTCAATTTATTTAGTTGGAATTAGTTTTCTATTTCTTCTTGTAAGTGTTGCCTGTTTACTTAACAATATTTGGCTTTGCCTAACGATATGTACAGAAGACAGGGCTAAGTGGAACATCAGCTGTTTACATCAGCTCCAACAATTAATGCATGTTAATTTTTAATTACGGCGATTGTACTGGAGGCAGAATGTATGTTTTCTCAGAGAACAGATGTAGCAGTCAGCTTTGCTGGGAGCAGGCAGATCGATGGGCCGGGGCTGCTGCCAGCCCTGCCAGGGGTGGCTCGTGGCGCTGTCCCCACTGTCCCCAGGGGCCACGGCAGGGCCCTCACCCACAGGCAGAACTGGCTTTGGGCTCTGGGAAAAACACCTTTACTTTTCCGTGGGAATTTAAAAAGTTTAATAAGGGACAGTAGGAGATAAGGACCATAGAGTAAAGATTGTGGTTGGGTGTGTCGTGGTGCTTAGTTAAGAATACACTGTTACCTTTGGAGATACTCTTTAAATACTTTTTCTATCACATAGTTTGTTGTATATTCATAAACAATTACATGTAGTAATTTTTTTTTTTAAAAACTAGTTTATGTATTTTAAGAATTGTTTAGTATGGTTCTTCTTTGGTTTTACTTTTTAGAGTATGTGTGTTCTTTGGTTCCAGTTTTATTTTTTATTATTACTTTTAGTTTTGGTTTTGGCTTATGTTGTTTTTAGATGGTGAGTGTTGATAGGTGGCATATTTGTAGTAGGTGTTTTCATTATATGTTTATTGGATGTTATTTTATTTAAGTAGGTACTTTAACACAAGTATACTTAGTTATTTTACTATTATGCTTAAGTGTAATTAACAATAGACATAAAAACTATATCCTTATAACAAAGTTCCTTTAACACCACACATATAAAATATGTTTTACACTTGCAAAAAGCCAATATTATGATATGTGTCTGTAGCAGGCTCCCCTGGCAGTTGGTTCCCCAGCAGGCTGGAAGCAGCACCCGTCCCCGTGGGTTCTGTCCCTGCTCCTGAGGGCTGTGAGGGACCTGCAGGAGAGCTCACTTTGGGTGGATTCACTGGAAACCCACAGTGGCAGCAGCAGGAGAGCTCAGTTTGGGTGGATTCACTGGAAACCTCAGTGGGGCAGCAGCAGGAGAGCTCACTTTGGGTGGATTCACTGAAAACCTGCAATGGGGCAGCAGCAGGAGAGCTCACTTTGGGTGGATTCATTGAAAACCCACAGTGGCAGCAGCAGGAGTTGGGGTGTCCCTGTCTGGGCAGACTTTGCCCAAATCACAACCAGGGCTGTGTTTCTTGGGCACCAATGTTTTGGAGGATTTTGTTGTGGCTGTGAGCAGCTGGAGAGGGCCAGAAGCTGTGGGCTAGTGGGAGTCAGGGTGTGGCAGGTCCTGGGGAACGATGGCCCCAGAGCAGCTGGGGAGGTTCAGGCTCACAGAATCCCAGATCACTGAGCCTGACCCGGGTAATTTCACATCCTCAGCTCTTCCATTCTCTTGTGTCAGGTTGCTTTTGCCTTCAGCACATTTGAAGTTCTCACCAGACTACTGCTTATAAAAAATAAACTTATCAGAATTAAATTTTTTAAGCGGAAAGCTGGTGTAATTCCAGGGTGGTTTAGGGAAATAAGAAGCAGAATTAAAACGTGCCTCTCCTAATTGGTGTTAAAATCATTTCCATCAGCAAAGCAGAGTTGCCAGGCTGAGCTTAATGCTGATCCTGTTGCACAACATCTTCACCCCCGTGTGCACTCTGGCATCTGCTGGGGACCTCAGCAGGTATTAAAGAATTTAAAGAGTACAAATACTGCAGGTAACAGACTTCTCATGTGTAAACCACAGTATTCCTCACAAAGCCACCTCATGAGCCATAAAAATGAATCATGGTCCTCTCACAAGGCATTAGGAGCGAGCTTATCCTGGCTGTGAGGAGAACCTGCTGGTCCTGGGGTCTCTCACGGGCCTCACACACCAGCAGTTATTGGGGGAAAACCCAGGGAATGGCTCCGAGGGCAGAGAGCAGGGTTAGGCTGGGTGGGTGCTGTGGGAAAGCTCTTCCCTGTGAGGGCCTGGCGCAGGTTCCCAGAGGAGCTGTGGGGTTTGTGCCCATGTGCAGATGGAATAATCCCAGAGCCCATGGCAGCTGCAGGACACAATTCCCTGGAGAAATCCCCCATTCCTGGCTAGAAGCTCCTGGAGAACCTGGCTCCCTGTCCCAGCAGCAAGAGGTGAAGGGGAACAACGCTCTGGTGTTATCTCTGTTAGAGGAAGGACACTGAGGAGTTGATTTCTTTATTTACCTGGGAGCCCAGCGTGCTCGCTGCCTGTCAGGGCTCTGGGGCTCCCTCCCCTCTCCCTGTTTTCCTGTTTTCCCCTTTTCCCGGCTCCGGCAGGGCTCAGAGGTGCTGCCGGGCTCGCACGTTTCCCGGGCACGGCTGGGCACACGCTGAAGTGCACAGAGCTGCAGAGCAGCATCACTCAGGGAGACAGCTCCTGCCTCCCCTCCCATCCCCGGGCGCCTGGCGGAGGGCAGAGTGCTCCGGGCACTAATTGCACTAATTGGCGTCCCTGCCAGCCTCGAGCTTGTGGGGTTCCCGTTCCCTCTGGCCGGGGTGCAGAGGGAGCAGCCCCGGCACCCCCGGCTGGGCTCAGGAAAACAAATGGAAATATTCCCCAAAGAGTTTGAGCCCGGGCTTTTGCAGCCTGCAGCTTTGGGTGCCTCGCTGTCCTTTTCCAGGAGCCCTGGTTCCCTGGCACAGCAGGGAACTGGCCGTGGTGCCCCAGCCCTTCTCGGGTGGGTGCCCCACCTCTCTGGACATACCTGTGTGCTGGGAAATAGCCTTTAAAAGAAAATCATAAGTCTTACGAGTTTTTATAACCCCTGAAATATTTGGGGGGTTTGATAACCCAACTCCCTGTGCCTGCAGTTCCTTTATGTGGTGCAGAAGTTTCATGCACAGCTGTGTATTAATAGTTACTAAAAATAATTCTTTCCTGGTGTGCGTTCTTTTCCCGAATTTTATCTCAGCCCTTCTAAGCTTCACTTCCCCGATGTTTCACCTGTTCCATCCTGCCCCAAAGAGCTGTGCAGGGCTGGCTCCCCCGGGGATGCTGATGCTTCCAAAGGGGAGCTGCTGCTCTCTTCCCTGCCCTTGGGGCTGGATTAGCAAAACTCCGGCCTCTGAGGGGGTGGGCAGAGGTGCTCAGTGTCTGCAAACAGCTCTGCATTAAAAAAGCAGCAGCATCCCCTCCAGCCAGGGCAGAGGGCGGTGGCACCCAGGGCAGGCCGGTGGTGGCCCAGCCAGCTGCCGCCGTCTCCACGGCTCCCCTTTCCCGTGCTCAGTGTGAGGGATCCAGTTCCCGTGTGAGGTGTTGAAGTGACTCCTGCAGCAATGATTTGGAGCAGAAGTGGGGGGGTCATTCCTCACTCTCAGGGAAATCCTCCCTGTGGAGGATGCCCCTCACCCCAGGGCTCCAGGATGGAGCAGCCACTTGGGCTTTGGTGCCTTTTGGGTTCCCCGTCACGAGAGGAGCGTTGCTCATTGTGCTTTTACATAAAACCCAAATTGTGTGAGCGTTTGCAAGAGAGATGATGCCTTTTTGCTCTTTATGGCAAAACATTGCTCTAAACACATAATTTTTTTTTTTTGTGGACTTCTTTCAAAGTTATCATTCTGAAGCGCCTGTTTTCATTCTTGACTTATATGAGCTCAGGCACAGAGATGAGACTGGAATGATTAAGGTTTTCTCTCCAGCACAGGAGTAGTTTGCATGTCTGGGTATCTGGGCTTTTTAAATGGTGCTGGGGGATGAGGGACACACGAAACCACTTTGGGGTGGGTTTTTTTTTTTTTTGAGCAAAGCAACAGTATCTAAAATTAGCATCCTATAATCTATATTTCAGAAAGACAGCAAATACATTAGTCCAGGGGGAATGCATCATTTTAAATGAAAAATCAATAAATAACAGCATTTGGTGGGTTTTTAATGTTAAAATATGTTCCTTTTTAATTAGTCATTATATGTATTGATTGATGCTTACTGTACTTGTGATGCCTTTCCTTCAGGGCTTTGTGTATTTCATAGATTGGGAGATGTAAAAATACTTTAAATCAAAGCAGTAAAATAAGCGCAGTTAGAGGGAGAACACGGGGGTTTTTTCTTCATTTACATTCATTACATATTATGAGTTTAATTACCTCCCTCAAATAATCCCAGGCTGAGGGGATGATGCTGGAGAAGGCGTACTTCCATGATGATTTTATTGATTGTGACTGATGGATGGCATCAACATTTCATAGTGAAGAATCATGGTTTTGTTACATCAGGAAAATTAAATTGGGAGAGTTATTTTCTTTCCCAGTGATAGTGGCAGTTAGAATATTTCACCTGTAATGAGATGTGTGCGTTATGTGCCATAGTGAACCACTGCTGAGCCATTAAATATATGTAAATGAAGAGAAACACAAGAGAGCCTGGGCATAATAACGTGCAGAACAGAGAAATGGATCCTGGAAAGTGATTAATTTATTTGATGATGCCTCAAGTGAGGAATTTTAGGTCACAAATGAAGTGACAGAATGACAAATTACCATTTTAAAGAATTTACTGGGCATCATTACTGAACAATTGTCAGGTAGTTTATGGTGGCTGAGAAGATGGTATAAATATAGATCTTTTCCTTATCTGAGATGAATTATTAATCACCTTTTTAAAAATCTTTGTGAGTGATGGTTGGCTGTCTGATTGGAAATAATGTGTTCTACAATTTTAACTAAATTCTAATATGATGTGTAACAGGAATCTTTACAATTAAAGTCTCAGCGGAGAGTGGTAGGAGGTTTACAGTCAATTGCAGTTTTAATGTGATGAAAGAGGAGGAATTCTCCAGCATATTTCAATAGGTTTCCTTAGGTATATTATCCCTGCTGTGATGTTATTCAAATGTTTACAGTTTATTTTCCTTTGAAAAATGACATTCAGATACTCAAATTGTTTTCCTGGGTTTATTAGTTAATGAAAATGAAATTCTGGTAATTACTCCGTTTGTGCTGCCTGCCATGTTATCGGGGGCACAGAGTGGCTTTGGCAGGCGGGCTGGGAGCGCGGATTGTTTTGTGTGGAGTGGTGGCCACCGTGTCCCTTCTTTCCATGGCTGCCGTGTCCCTTTCCTGGCAGTGTCCCGTGTCCCTTCTTTCCATGGCTGCCGTGTCCCTTTTCTGGCAGTGTCCTGTGTCCCTTCTTTCCATGGCTGCCATGTCCCTTTCCTGGCAGTGTCCCGTGTCCCTTCTTTCCATGGCTGCCGTGTCCCTTTCCTGGTGTTGGCCTGTGTCCCTTCTTTCCATGGCTGCTGTGTCCCTTTCCTTGAGTGCAGTGTCCCTTTCCTGGCAGTGTCCCGTGTCCCTTCTTTCCATGGCTGCCGTGTCCCTTTCCTGGTGTTGGCCTGTGTCCCTTCTTTCCATGGCTGCTGTGTCCCTTTCCTTGAGTGCAGTGTCCCTTTCCTGGCAGTGACCATGTCCCTTCTTTCCCGGCGGTGGCCGTGTCCCTTTCCATGGCCACTGTGTCCCTTTCCTGGCNGCTGCCGTGTCCCTTTCCTGGCAGTGTCCCGTGTCCCTTCTTTCCATGGCTGCCGTGTCCCTTTTCTGGCAGTGTCCTGTGTCCCTTCTTTCCATGGCTGCCATGTCCCTTTCCTGGTGTTGGCCCGTGTCCCTTGTTTCCATGGCTGCTGTGTCCCTTCTTTCCATGGCACAGTGTCCCTTTCCTTGAGTGCAGTGTCCCTTTCCTGGCGGTGGCCCGTGTCCCTTCTTTCCATGGGAGCTGTGCCCCTTTCCTGGCGGTGACAGCACCCCTTCTTTTTTTGGCCACCATGTCCCTTTTCTGGTGATGGCCGTGTCCCTTCTTTCTGTGGGCACAGTGTCCCTTTCCTGGCGGTGGGTGTTGTGTCCCTTTCTGTGGGTACAGTGTCCCTTTCCTGGCAGTGACCCATGTCCATGTCCCTTCTTTCCATGGTGGCCGTGTCCCTTTCTGTGGGTACAGTGTCCCTTTCCTGGCAGTGACCATGTCCCTTCTTTCCCGGCGGTGGCCGTGTCCCTTTCCATGGCCACTGTGTCCCTTTCCTGGCGGTGGCCGTGTCCCTTTCTGTGGGTACACTGTCCCTTTCCTGGCAGTGACCCATGTCCCTTTCCATGGCCACCATGTCCCTTTCCTGGTGGCGGCTCCAGGGACGCGCACACAGGACCCGCGCGGGGCTGGGATCCATCCAGGTGCTGTTCCAGGCTCATCTCGGGGCTGGAGGAGGAGTCCCCGTCCCTGTCCCCATCCCTGTCCCTGCCAGCAGAGTTCTGGGGGCTGGAAGTGTTCCCGAGGGTTTGGGAATGCTCCGTGTGCTCTTTGTTGGCTCCTGGGGATCTGGGGGATTCCCTCCTTGTGTGCCCAGCTATAAGCAGCTGGATATTCCCACACAAGCTTTGGAAAGAGCTGGCTGAGGGGACGGCAGGCACTCACCCAAGTGCCCAAAAGTGGATTTACTCTCCATTTCTCAAGGGAATTTATTAATCCCTCTGCTTCTCACACTGCTAAAATTCCATGATTTTCTAACCACCCTTTGAATTCAAAAGTACTGAATGAATCAGGATAAGTACAACTGTGCTATCACTAAGAATAAGGGTTTTTTTCATTTAAATGAATTAAAAACTAATTGAAATTTTAAAAATTAATATTTTTCCCCAATATTAATAGTTCACGTGCTGACTGATTTGTAAAAATCCCTTGCTCTGGTGAGGTTCCACCAGTGCGTGGTTGTGGAGCTCTGGGTGTTAGCTCCCGTTTTGGGGGCTGTGTGCAGCCTGGGGAGGGGAGCAGGTGCCCAGGAGGTGGATGCAGGGCTGGAAGCACCCCTGGAATCTGTCTGGAAAACTCTGGTTAAGCCCTGTCCTTTTGGAGGCAATTTCCTTTTCAGTTGATAATTTTACACTAAACTTTTTAAGTTTTAGATTTCATTCGCCGCCCATTGAAAAAGCAGCTCTGGAATTAAAACAGAAATAAGATTAAGCCATGTTGACTTTTGCTATCGCTATTTTACATTGCCAAAGGGGGAGTAAATCCAAGGAAAGTTATTTGAGTCCACTTGTGAGGATTTTCTCGGGGTTTTTCTGCCTGGCAGGGGGCTGGCACTCAGCTCTTTGCTCTTCCAGCACTGGGCAGTTGGAGCACATTCCCTGCTCCTGCTGTAATGGAGGTTTATTCTGCTCCAGCAGAATTCCAGGAGTGCCTGGAGCTGCTGCAGAGTCGTGGCTCCATTTCACTCTCCTCTCTCTGTCAGATGATCTGCTTTGTTTTCCACAATTTCTTTAATTCCCCAAAATGTTCTGTAGCAGTGTTAGATTTCTGATACGTGACACTGTGTTAATTTGTGGTTTTTTCTCTGTAGGGAAGCCTTGATGAGGAATTATTGCAATTTGTGAAAGCTTTATTTGTGCTGCTGATGACTCAAAAGTTAGAAATGCTGCTCTGCTGTGATTACTGGCCTTAAAAAAATGGCACAAATGAAAGTGGGACTTTTTGATTCCACCAGAAGGACTTTGTTTGAGGCAGAGAACAGAAGTATTTTTTATCATTAGCTTTCACTCATTTCAGAGGAGCTGGGCTTGTTAATAACTTTCAATGACACAATGAATCTGAAATATTAATCCACTTAGTGCTCTTCGAAGGGCATGGATAAGCAAATGCCAAGCAAGAAGCCCTGGGAAAGCAGAGAGTTAAAAATACAGAACTGGGGACAGAGGAAAGAGACAAATACAAAGAGACAACACAAAACAAATGTTTTGTGTTCTGTACCTGAATATCCTGGGAAGCTGTGACCGAAAGGAATCCACATGCTGCCTGCAGGAAATGCTTGGCTGGGACACAGGGATGGCTCCAAAGCAGGATCCCCATCCCAGATCCCTGAGCAGGGCATTTTGGGAAGGCCACAGAAAACTAGAGACTGAGGGGGAAAGTGCTGGAAGTTTCTCCTTGCAGTTTACTTTTTGGGTTTTTTTAAGCAGTCTCAAAATGAATCTGGGAAAATTAGAAGGGGAATTTACATGGTATTTGAGGGATTTCCTTGGTTTTACAAATATTTTCTTTTCTATTAAAAAAGCCATTAGGAGGTGTGAAAGGAAGGCGAGAAAAGGTCAGGCTGTGCTCTCGTTTGCTCTGGTCTAAGTCCAGACCAACGCCTTTAATATCAGCGGAGCCGCTCTGGGTTTGTGGGAGCGGGGTCTGTGCCTGGCCTGGCTGCTGTTCCCAGCCTGGAAACACAAAAATGGGTGGGCTCAGCTTCTCTGGGACGTGCTGCAGGGCCCGGGCAAGGAGAGGGTGTGGGACACCTCCAGATGTGGGAGGTTTAGAGCAGAGAGGGGGCAAAGGGCTGAGATTGCAGCTGGGGTTGGATAAAGGGAATAAACTCGGTTTGGGGAGAGCATGGGGATCGTGGGGACATGGAGTGGCCTGGGGTGCAAGGGTCCTTAGAGGTCACTTCATTCCCACCCCATCCATGGGCAGGGACACCTGGCACAGTGCCCTCACCTGTGCCACCCTGAGGGACTGCTAAAGGGAAAACAGGATCAGGACAAAAACTGTGCCCTGGATGCTATTTTCAATTTTAATTCATTTTTAACATGGATCACCATGGAATTGCCAGCCTTACACCTTGTCAGGCAGACCCAGCGAGCTGAGGTGCCCCAGAGCCCCTGGGCACGGTGGTGTGGATGTTTGGGGGGGTTTGGATGCAGGCAGGCAGCACATCCCGGGCTGAGCTGGCTCCTGGCTCCAGCAGGGATCCCAGGGGAAACCCACAGTGTCCCGGGGAGAGAGAAAGGGGGAAAGCAGCAGCAGGAACTGGTGCAAACTGGGCAAACTGGAGGGTTTGGGGAGCCCACACTGCAGCCTCTGTTTTCTGCTCTCCCTTCCCTCTGCCTGGTTTTCCCTGCCCTGGGTTTACATTTTTAAGGAGTATTATTTCTCTGGAGCAGCAGTAATTCAGTTGGTGCGTCAGGGGTGTTTCTAAAGCTTGTGCAGTGCAGTTGGTGTTATCTCTGTGCATATCAGAGAGAGAAACTGAGGGACCCCTGCCTTGTTTTAGTTTGCTGTTAGGGCATGGAAGGTACACCTGAGCTGGGCCTTTCTGTGGGTTTGATTTGTGTGGGGGGGTTTGTTCATTGGGGGTTTTGTTGTTTGTTTTTTGTTTGTTTTGTTTTTGTTTGCTTGTTTTGGGGTTTTTTTGTGGGTTTGTTTGTTTGTGTTTGTTTTTGTTTTTAAATCTTGGGCTATATGTAGCAATATCTGGTCCAAGTCACAGAAGCAGAAAGCCTGTGAGTGACCATGTGTGGCCTCACACTTACAAAAGTATAAAATACTGGGTTTCTAAGTAGGTTTTCCAAGTGCAGTTGATTTTTTTTTTTCTTTGGCTGCTATTCATGGTTGTGTGAGTGGCACTGGTGACGTTCCCAGCCCCCAGCTGCAGAGCTGAGGGTGTCTCTGGATGCTTCCCAGTTCTCCTTTCCTCATTCCCCATTTCCTCCCCTCTGTCCCATGGCCTTACAGCGCTCATCTGTGTTTTCCAGCTGAGTGTCCCTGGTGTTCCCAGTGGCACCAAGTGACACAGTGGCACTCTGGTGCAGTATTTTACCTCTGTCACCCTTTGTGGTGCTGACGGGAGCCTGAGGAAGAGCATGGCAGGAATGCAGTAATGTCCTGGATGAGCTTTTCTGGCAACCCCAGACTGGCTTGTGTTGGAAGGGACCTTAAATCCCACCCAGTGCCACCGCTGCCGTGGCCAGGGCCACCTCCCACTGTCCCAGGGTGGCCTGGACACTCCAGGGCTGGAGCAGCCCCAGTTTCCCTGGCTCGGCCCTGGAGCTGCCTTTAGCACTTATGCAAATGACAGCAGAGAACAGGACAATAAATAAAAGCATTTATTTTTCCTCTTGCCCAGGCCGTGCTGGGGGAAGGTGTGAGCCCAGAGCTCTGGAAATAGCGTTTGCAAAGGTCAAAGATTGCTCACAGAATTCATAAATGCCCCAGCTTGGCACAACTGCCCGATCACTCTTCCTGGGTAACTCACCAAACCCTTCTCGTCTGTGTCAGACAAACTGGTTCCATTCAGAAATCCTGTTCTCCCATTTGCAGTTCACCCTCCTCCTCAGGCTTCTGCCTTTGGGAGAACAAGTTTTGAGACCATAAACACCTTTTGTTTGCAGGCTGAGTTAGAAATCCTCCCGGTGGCCTGGGCAGTGCTGGGCTGGCGCTCAATGGTTTTAGGGGTGTTTTCCAACCCAAATGACCCTGATTCCATCTGCACCTTCTTGGAACCAACAGTTCCCCATGGCTCAAAGGGCAGCTGAGCAAGTTTGTTGATGAGATGAGGGCTGGTACCAAGGCCAGAGGTTCAGGAATTCCCTGAACCCTCTTTTTTTGGAGAATTGCTGGAGGTGAGCTCTGCTCAAGGTTTACCTATCTACTCCTGGTCACTGATTCCAGTGGAAATGAAGCTGAGCTGTGTGGGGTCCACCAGGAATTCCTCATTTTCCTGGCTGAGAAGGAGTAATTTGACCACAAGTTTTTTCTCTTTTTGCATTGCTGGGGTTTTCCCTGAGCAAGGCCAGCTTTCCTGAGCTCACTCTCAAAGCACGAGCCCCAGCACCTGCATGAGGGGGAGCGTTGGAATGGCTCTGGAGAGGGGGCAGTGCAAGAAATAGTGGCAAAATTGTATTTATTGGAATTTTTTTATTTCTATTTATGCGTATTGGTTAAAATAGGAGTGACTGTAAAACATGACCAATTGAAGACAGGTTTGAAGCCCAGGGCTCAGGGCTGTAGGGGTCATCTGAGGGAAGGCAGAGCTGCTAAAGAGCATCAGGAGTGTTTTGTGTGCAGTTTGTGCGGAGGTGGGAGGGAAGAGCTCCAGGTACAGGTGGCTGTGATCATGGCAATGCCTTGAAAATCGCCCATTAGTTCTGTCTAATAGGCTTATTCTGAGAATAATGGTTCTGCATATCTTTGGAAGATTCACTCCAAAGTCTCAGCATTTTCCGTGTCTCGCCTGGAGAAAAATCGCTGCGCTCGAAAATCAGGAATTGTCAGTGAGCGTTGTCAAAACAACTTTATTTTATCAAGTCAAGATAATGTTGAGAGAAGTCTATACCCACTTTAATTGCTTTGACATTCAATTAGCAAGACATTCTACTCCTCTCCAATAGAGTGAGCTTCTGCGTGGCTCACAGGAAAACCCGGCTGGAAAAGCACCAGGGGATGTCGTGGGGCCTGGCCCCGCTCCTGCTGCTGGGCTGGACCTGCCCCACTCCCCACGCCTGGAAATTCCCCAGAAACTTAATCCCGCGCTTAACTCTCCCATGCTGGTTTTTTTTTTTCTTCTGCATCTCCCTCGTGGCAGTTTAATTTTTTTTTTCTTTCTCTCAATCCACCATAAACATAAAAAACTGATTTTTCCTTCCGTCTTTGCTACAGCTGTCGCCATACTTGAAAGAAAGTTGTTATCGTGTCCTCCGCTAAGTGCTCTTTTTTTAGGATAAACAACCCCAATTCTTTTAATCTCTGCTCAGGTGTCAGGTTTTGCAGGCCCTGATTAATTCCGTGGCCTTGCTGGAGGTGCTTTATGCCGGGTGACTAATGGCCCTTGTCCCCCAGGATAGGTCATTGTTCCCGTGGCCTGATATTTATTCATTTCATCAGCACCCAGAGCCACGGGAAACGAGGATAACAAACCCTGAGACGCGGGTTTGGCCCTGGCTGGGGGCAGCCTTGGCACCTGTGGCACACTGAGAGCATGGGATGTAGCATGGTCACTCACTGAACTGTGAGTGCTCCCGTAGAACACATTCCCCTTTGACAAACACAGCCAGCCGAAGGAATCTGTCAAAATGCAAAATAATTCCCAAAAAATAATGGAAAATTTTAATTTTTTATGATGGAACCAGAGTTTCATTCTGTTAGTGATGCTCTGTAGCATCTTCTCTGTAGCATGAGAGTGACCCCAGGGGGGCAAAGCCCTGGCCTTGGGGAGGAGTGGGAGCTGTGCCCTGCCTCTGATGCCCAGCCTTGCCAAACCCGGCCTAGAGGGAGCTTTGCCCACCCTGGGAGCCCTGGCTGGAGGCTGCTGAAGCTGTGTCTGAGTGAATGGGTTGGTGTCAGTGCTGTGAAGGTGCTGAGGAGGCTGCAGTGAGAGCTCTGCACCTTGCAGGTGCCCGGGAGCTCTCAGGTGTGCTGGGATTAATGCAAATGTCACAGGTCCCTCCAGTGCCTGCCCTTCCTCCCCCAGCCTTCCCTCCTCATCCTGCAGGGCTGGGAGGTGACGGCCTCCAAGGTGCAAATATTGCAAGTTCTAATAAATGATAATAAATGGAATAACAAAGCTAAAGAGGGGTGTAGCTCCTGCCCTGCTCTCCGTGCCCACAGACCTTGTCAGTGCTTGCTCTGGCACACTGGGAGCAGCTCCAGCGTTCTTGGATTGCAGTTTTCCCTCTCTCTCAAAGGAAAGAAGGGGGTGACTGCATTAGATTAACTCCCTCAATGCAAAGTACCTGAGCTTTCCAACGGGAGGTGGGGCAGAATGGGAGAGGGAGGCTTGGATGCAGACTCTGCACTCTGTTCTTTGGATACCCTTCATATGCTGTTCTGACAAAAGCTCAGTTTTAGGATTTTAATTTTAAGGTAAATTTAAAATTTAGCTTTAATTTTAGGAGACTTAATGATTTTCTTGGATTCATTAGAAATGTGATATTTAAAAAAGCTACCACAGTTATCCCAAGGAGCAAAGTCAGTGGCTGAATGTTTTTGTTGCAATTTCTTTTTTTTTCCCAATCAGTCAAAACCTGAGAGAAGTGAGACGGGGTAGAAGCTAAAATAAAATGCTTGGGTGTGATTTCTCAGTTTCTTGGAACTGAAACTATTTGCTAGAACTAAAGTAAACTACTTCAGTAGTTTTGGGGTTTTTTTTTAGTTGTTACATAACTTACTTCAAAACTTTTCTCTGTCCCTGCACATGCAGCAGGGCTGGTTTGTCACTGGGACCATGGAGTGGTTTGGGTTGGAAGGGACCTTTGAGCCCTTGCAGGGACACAGGGGCACCTGCCGCTGTCCCAGGTGCTCCCAGCCCCATCCAGCCTGGCCTGGGACACTCCAGGGATCCAGGGGCAGCCCCAGCTGCTCTGGGAATTCCAGCCCAGCCCCTGCCCACCCTCCCGGCAGGAATTGCACCCAAATCCCTCAGCAGGCTGGGCTTTCTCCTCTCTGGTGACAGACAGAGGAGTTCCCGTGCTGGGTGAGGGTTTCCTGCCCTGCAGTCCTGCAGCCAGGGCTGCCAGGTGAGGGACACACCCGGACACCTCAGCTCATTCAGGCACCTGGGGCCTGGCTCTGAGAGTGCCAAGTGCCTGCACTGTGCAAAAAGCAGGAGGGAAGCGCATGGAATGCCAGACTTGCAGAAAATAAAGAGCAAAACTCTTTCTGGAAAACAATGTTTTCTGCTCTAGCTCTGCATGTGTTAAATATTTGATATTTTGAGCTGGAGAAGCCGAATCTGCAAGTGGCAGTTGATACATGTACGTGTAAAGCACTTGTCTGTCTCCAGAACAAGCCCATGGAGAAGGATGGGGTGAGGCAGCATGAGAGAAGCATTGGGAGAGATCTTCAGATTCCAGAGTCTCTCCTTTTAACCCATAAATATTTACACTCCACTTCTCTGGCAACATCTGTTCCGACCGCGCCAAGGAGTAGCCCTGGAACCGTACATCTGACACGAGCACTGAAACTGATAAACAGTAATAATTAATGGGGAATTTGCAAGAAATTAGCTGGCTCATTTGCATGTTGAGGCTGTGCCATTTCAGAGCGAGCTGGAGCAGGGCAGTTTGTGTGGCGAGGTGAGCCCAGAGAGCTCCTCCCGCAGTGTGGGGGCACTGCCAGACATTTCCCAGGGCCCAAACCCTCCGTGCCTCCAAACCTGACATCTTCAAAAGCCATTTGGCAACCGAGTTGTGCTTTTTTTTTTTTTGGTTGTTTTTTTTTTTTTTTTTTTTTTTTTTTTTTTTTTTTTTTTTTTTTTTTTTTTTTTTTTTTTTTTTTTGTTTTTTTTTTGTTTTCTCCTTTTGAAGCGTGTAAAGCGATGGAATGCCTGGGATGTAAATGAAGTTGTGGTGAGGGAGAGGCTGCACTGAAATGTCCCTGTGCTCAGTGAATCCCGGATGGAAAGGCCACCTCACAGCCCAGCTACTGTGGCCCAGAGGTGATCCAAATCTAGTTACTTTTGAAATTTTTTTTGAGATTATTTTAATTTATGGGCACGCTCAGAATGTTGGGACAGGTGAGCTCCTCTTCTGGCTGGGCTTCCCTTTAGTGTGAGGGGCAGTGGGAAGAGGGAGAAGTGTGGAGAAGCCCAGATGGCCCCAGGGGTTTTAATGCAGCCTCATCTCGTTGTCTCCAGAGGCTCCAGTGCCCCTGGAAGTGACAGTCCCCCTGAGCTGGCACTGCTGGGGTCACTGGGGTCACCTCCAGGGCTAGGGACAGCTCTGGGACAAGAGGGACCCTGAGGGGCTGGAGCTGGGAAGGGAACAGAGCTGGGAAAGGGCTGGGGAATTGCTGAGGGAGCTGNCAGGGTGGTTCCAGCAGGAATTTCCCCATGGAAAGGGAGCTCAGGGTGGTTCCAGCAGGAATTTCCCCATGGAAAGGGAGCTCAGGGTGGTTCCAGCAGGAATTTCCCCATGGAAAGGGAGCTCAGGCCTTGGCAGGGGCTGCCCAGGGAGCTTTGGAGTGCCCATCCCTGGAGGTGTCCCCTGGAGGTGGCACTCAGAGCTCTGGGCTGGGGACAGGGATCAGGCACAGCTGGGACTCGATCATCCTGGATGGATTTTCCAGCACAAAGGATTATGGAGTTCTGGGATTTTGGTTTCAGGCTGCTGGGGCCCAGCTGTGGCCTGGCTTGGGCACAGCTCCCTGCAGGTGTCACAGGAGGTGTCTCCTGGGGCTCTCCCAAGGGTGGCACCATCCCCAGAGCTTCTGGGGGAACGGGGCTGTTGCTTTGCTTGCTTAGGATACCAAAAGCACAGCCAGAAGGAAAGGCTGTTGACGTGTCTGATGCTCTTGCCTTCTCCACAACCCCCGTTCTGTACGATGTGCTCTGGGCAGCAGATTTCCCAGCTGCAGCTGTGTGGGGCTCTCCAGGTAAAGGCACCTCTGAGCTGCAGCAGGCACTTCCCGGCTTTTTCCTATTTATTGTTAATATTTCCCGTCGTGGCTGGGCTTTGCAGTTGTTTTAATGATAAATTGTGGCCACTGTAAACAGAAGTGCTCCAATCATGGTCTCACTGCACGTGTCTTTCATGGCTGTGCTGCCACAATAATGAGGGATGGGAGATAATGACTTAAGGAAAAAGCTCTGGATTAAGTGGGACAGTAAATTAGGCATTTATCTCTCTCCATTGGAAGCCTGTTTCCAGTTCCCTTTGAGGTCTCAGCTGAGCTCTATTTAAAAGTAAACCACGTCGTATTTCACCGAGCCAGCCCACTCCATAGAAATCAGCATATAAGCACTCACATTAAATTACCATATTACCCAGGAGGTCCTGGTTTTCAGGAAGGTCAGAGTTGAGGTGTATTAGCAAGAAAAAATAAGGCTGTACCATTCCATCATTTTACTGTGCATCCAGAGGGTGGAAAATTCCCACTTCCTCTGTGGCTCTGGTTTGTTTTTTCCCCTACTGGGTGTTTTCATTTTGGGTAGTTTCTGGCCAGGGGAAAAGTGGTGTGTACAGAAAGCACACACCTGCAGTTCCCCTGGAGGGGAAAGCTTTGTCCCCACTGAGGTGGCTTTGGCTGTGCATTCCCTCAGCATTCCCTGGGAAACTCTGCCCAGGAGGGTTTTCAGGGATGCAAAGTCACGGGAGCCTGGCTTTGTTTGGTTTGGGAGGCTGAGCTGCTTCGAGGGGGATTGGGGATGCAGGGTGGAGGGAACTGCTCCCCACTGAGCACATCCACCATGCTGGAGAGACAAGGAGGCTCCTAAACCTTGCAAGGGCTGGGATGGGTTTTGTTGTCCGCCAAACAACTGGGCCAGGATTTGTTATCCACCATTCTGCTGAGCTGGACTAAAATTAGGCGGCGTTTTTGGGTTTTTGGTTCGTTTCCAGTCCTGATTGCAGCCTAGTTTGGGGGTTGGACCAGGTGGTCTCCAGAGGCCCCTTCCAACCTGAACTCTTCTGGGACCCTGCAGTTGTTTGGGGGCAGCAGGAGGGAATTGGCTCTGTGTGTGTGAACCCGAGGTGATGCTCTGCCCATCCCCGTCTCCTCTGCTCCCTGGGAATTCTCGGAGTTCCCGTGTTCAGTGCCTATGGATCTGCAGAGGGAGGGCACATTTGGCAGCAGTGATTAGGGATATGTTTTTTCTGTGCTGGCAGAAGTATCAAAGGATGTCTTTAACCAAGGATTTCTTGGGTTTTCCACCCTAAGTTCCCGTTTGGAGGGATCTCAGGCCATGGTCCTTCTGTCCAGGCCTCCCAGCTCAGCCCTCTGGCCCTGCTTTCAGTGAAAGCTGAATACTGGCAAGCTCATTCCCAGAAGTTTGTGCTGGAAGTTGATCTCCCAGTTAGTTGCTCTGTAGGTCAGAACACCATTAATAAATTGCATTAAGTGTTGAGGCAAAGGTTGGAAAAGGCAGAATCCCAATCAGTGTTTTACTGGGCTACAATATTCAATTAAAATATGTAAAAATATATATTTCTGCATATATATTTTCTCTCTGTGATGTTTTCTCGAACAAATTTTCTCTGACTTGCAAAAAGTAATGCAGAAACATATTCTCAACATTACAGAATCCACAGCTGAACCCAAGCAGGGTCAGAGGGGCCAACTTTTGAGGTGTCAGCACCATGGAAGTTGATAATCAGGAACAGGAGGCTGATACCATGAAAATATCAATGATTCTAATTGCTGCCAATTCAAGTCCTGACCTTCATTTCTAACAAACTTTGCAGATTAATTCAGACCTGAGGTATTTATACAGCGTGATCTGAACTGGTTTATAACTAGCAATTTTTCAAGTCCAGGATAATGTTGTGGGTGAAACTTCAGCTGAGCAGCTCCTGAACGCTGCAGCCACAGCTGGACCTGCCCAGGGAGGTGTCCTGGCTTTCCCAGGATCCCTGAGGCTGGAAAAGCTCTCTGAGGCCAAATCCCCACCTTGTCCCCAGCCCTGAGTGCCACCTCCAGGAATTCCTGGGACACCTCCAGGGATGGGCACTCCAAACCTCCCTGGGCAGTTCCAGTGCCTGAGCTCCCTTTCCATGGGGAAATTCCTGCTGGAACCACCCTGAGCCCCCTTTCCATGGGGAAATTCCTGCTGGAACCACCTTGAGCTCCCTTTCCATGGGGAAATTCCTGCTGGAACCACCCTGAGCTCCCTTTCCATGGGGAAATTCCTGCTGGAACCACCTTGAGCTGCCTTTCCATGGGGAAATTCCTGCTGGAACCACCCTGAGCTCCCTTTCCATGGGGAAATTCCTGCTGGAACCACCCTGAGCTCCCCTGGGCTAGGGCAAGGGGGTTCTGTTGCGGCTGGGCTCCTCCCAGGGTGCTCAGAATGCTGAGTTCCCAGAACACAGCTCTGAATTCCAGTGAATCCAGGTGCTGCCAGCAGCAGATCTGTGTCAGCCTCTTCCCTCCCAGGAGAGGAGTGACCTGTGTCAGCCTCATCCCTCCCAGGAGAGGACTCCTCTTCCTCTCTGCATTTCCTGAGTGCCCCAGACCCGAGCTGCCCACGTGCCCTGGAGTTCCTGAGCTGCCTCTCTGGCAAGATTTACACCCCTAACCTTTCTGCTGGCACCTGGGACTGAACTCTGCTTCTGGAGAGAGGTGATTAAAGCCACCGTGCCCGTTCTGCTTCACTTTGGAGAAGGGGAAGGAATGTCTGTGCCGGAGCCAGGGCTCGGCTCTCTGCTCAGCTCAGCAGATTTTTTAATGTCAACAATTAAGAATTGCCATTAAAGAGTATCACAATCAGAGAGTATCTGCAATCCAGGCCGAATTAATGAGGTACACTAAAACCTCCTGCCTTCCCGTGTTCCTGGAGATGTTTCTCCCCCCCTTCCTCAGTGAGCCCACCTGTAACCACTGCTGCTGCTCTCCGTGGCTTTAAATGGAATTATTCATTTTGCTCTGGGGATGAAGCGTGGGCAGGGGCAGCGTGCTGGCAGTCAGGGTGTGGGGCATGGGTCTGGGGCACAGCACCCAAACCTGCTGCTGTGGTGGCACCTCGGGGGCTTCCCTGGCACTTCTCTGCCTAAGAGAGCTCCAGCAACCAGAGAATTCAAATCAAATGTGGCGTTCAGGGTAAAATGTTCAGTGCAGTGGTTTTATTGATTTCTACAGAGTCAGGGTTTGGCTTCCATGCTCTCCCTAATTTCTGCACGGATTGGGATCGCTCTGTTCCCATCCCCAGGACTGAATGTGTGGCACTTCTTCAGTAACTCAGGTGTAAAGCTCAGTTCCTATTTTTATTTAAGAAAATACCAAAGGAAGCTCCAGAGGTTTTTTTTTTCCATTGCATGTGATATTCCAGCAGCTCTGCTTGGCACTGGTGACGAGCAGGACTCAGATCCCACTCCTTCTGGGAGGCTGCTAGAGCAGCAATTCCTACCTTGAAATAGTTTGTTCGAGTCAGTTTGTTTGAGCTCAGTTTTATTTTTTTCTGTGTCAGAAAAAAAATAAAAACCACCCACCAAATCCCAAACAACAAGAAGAAGCCCCGAGTGCTTTGCCTGCGAGGTGTGAACTGCGTTTCCAAAGGCTTCCATGTGAAGCCATTTGCTTTTTAAATTCCTGCCTGCGCATTTTGCCACTCTCCCTGATTAACACAGAGCAGAGTTTCCCACCTCCTCTGCGCTTGTGCCTTTCTCAGGTGTTTGTCCTGGCAGTGAGTGTCACTCTCGGGAGTGAATGAGCGCTGGCAGGGAGATTGCATTCTCAGAAAAACTTTGTTCTGTGAATTTCTGGGCAGCTTTGTGTTTGTGCTGCTGAGTTCCTGAGGGAGTGACGTTTGTGGGGAGGGAAGGGGGTGATGCTGCTGGGGACAGCCAGGGGAAGGTGGGCTCAGACTTGGGATCAGACTTGGGCACCTTCACTCCAAGGGAGCCGTGGGTTTCATTCCTGGGACACCTGCAGGGATGGGCACTCCAAACCTCCCTGGGCAGCCCCTGCCAAGGCCTGAGCTCCCTTTCCATGGGGAAATTCCTGCTGGAACCACCCTGAGCTCCCCTGGCCAGCCTGAGGCCGTTCCCTCTCCTCCTGTCCCTGTTCCCTGAGCAGAGCCCGACCCCCCCCAGCTCCAACCTCACAAAATTCCATGGAACAACCTGGCTGAGGCATGGACCCAAAAACCTTCATGGAGCAGCGCTGGCATTTGAGTAACCACAATCAAATTTGCATTTGAGTTACTGTAACCAAATGCTTGGATTTGCAGCAGTGACCAAAGTGTGTGGATGCACACTTTGCTTTCCAGGGAGCCCTGAACTTAATGAAATAGTATGGATAATTTTTTTTTTTTTTTTTTTTAAGTGAAACGTGGGCCATAGCCCACGGGTGAATTTTGACCCAGAGTGGTGGGAGATGGTTGCAGTCTCATCCCAAAGCTGGCAGACTGGAATGCTTTTTTGAAAGATAGGAAATACTTATTTTATTATCAAAGGATTTTGGAAGAGGGGGAAAAAATTTTTTTAAATTGTCTTTCAGCCTTAAAAATTGTGTTTTGTTTCGTGTCTGGGCAAAGGGAACATGTAGCCAGGCTGGGTTGGTTTGTTTTTTTTTTTTATTATTATTATTATTTTTTACTCCCCACAAAGCACTGGCAGCTGGATTGCTCTGATCAATAAAATTACAGCACGGGAGCAAGTCCCAGTTTGTCTGCAGGTTCCAATCCAGCTCGAGGGAGGTAATCAATAACTTTGTTTATAATGACATCTAGCTGGCAGCGCGGGGCTGCTGCTGAGCAGCCAGGCCAGGCAGAGTTTGGAGGGACAGTGGTGACACTGGGATCCCCCTGCGAGGCTGGCACGGCCGTGCCCAGCAGATGAGAGAAAACAGCCAGGCAGGGAGGGTGCCCAGCTGGGAGGGGTTTCTTGGAAGAGAAGGGCTTCATTTTGTGATTTTGTGACGCTTCTGGAGAATTCCAGCCCGTGTTTGTGCCTCGCCTTGCCCGGGCAGCGCAGCCCCGGGGCCCAGGAGGGTCCCCTGTGGCTGGCAGGGAGCTCTGCTGCTGCTGCCTCTTGTTGGCAAAATGCTTTAAGTGTCCACACAGCCCTGGGTCTGCTCTGCTCAGCCTGTTCTGGGAGCAGATTGAAATCCCCATCTCTGCCTGCTCTGGAGTACGTGGGGGTGCTGGAACAGACGTCTGGGAGGGTTCTGTGGAGAAAGCAGTGGCATGACAGGGCTCTCTGAAAAGAGTTCTGCTTTGAACAATCAGAGATCTTATGGAGACTTGTAGATAACCTGGCCACCCCAAAAACTCGGTAGTTTTTATTGACAGTGTGGTATAAACCCAGCCAAACGCAAAGTGTGCCGTGGCTGCTGGGGGCTGCCTTGTTCCTGCTGTCTCTGATCACGTTTGATGGAGAGTTTGGGCTGGGCTGGGAGATGATGATGAGGAGGAGGAGGAGGAGGGTGATGATGAGGAGGAGGATGAGGCTCAGGCTCTGTACCTCGCCTTGGCTGTGGCAGTGCTGGAGGGAGGAGCAGAGCGTCTCGGGGTCACTGAGTGGTTTTGGGCTCTGCCACTGCCGGCCCGGCTGACTGCAGGGGCCGGTGGCAGGGCCGGGTGGCGGGGCCAGGTGGCAGGGCCGGGTGGCACCGTGCAGGGGCCGAGTGGCGGGGCCGGGTGGCACCGTGCAGGGGCCGGGTGGCAGCCCCGGATTGCCGGCCGGCCCCTCTGCCTGTCCGGCCGCAGCTGCAGCCCAGGCCGGCCCCCGGCGGCTGCCGCGGCTCGGGCAGCGGAGCGCGGGGCTCTGACAAGAGATCAATACTGTCCTCCCGGGCGGGAGCGGCTGCCGGCCCTGTCAGAGGGATGTGTGCCGTAATTGGATCAGGGATGCGGGAGCCATCCCAGCCTCCCGTCAGCACTGTCACAGCTGTCAGATGTCATCCCTCCGTACAGCTGTCACCGCGGGAGGGCCGGGGCTCCTTCTCCCTGCTAACCCAATGCAAATGTCCACTTAGCGGATGAATATTGAAGATATTAGACACTTCTCTATGCCTTTATGCAAAATAAAGATCTGTGTCATCTGTGAATTTCATGGAAATAAGTTGCAATTTATTCGCTGTGAGAAAAGTGAAGTGAAGCCTGTAAAAATGAGAAATTATTTGGTTCAGGCTATTAAAAAAAAGAATATTTTCCAGAATAAACAAAATATGCAGATTTTCTTCTGAAGAGTAAAAACTACCGGCTAAATATATTTTCATGAGAATAGCAGCTTTATCTTAGGATATTTTTTCATGCACATAAAAATTTATCATTTCTAGATATCCTTCGTGCGCGAGAGTGATTGGAGTAAACTTTGATTTCTCGGCGAGGGGAGGGGCGGGAATCACTATTACAAATTACTGAGAGATATATTCTTAATATTTGTTTTCCGATGGCTCGGTGCCGGGCGAGGCTGGCTGATCGGCAGCGCGGGGCTGCTCTGCCGCTGCCACGGCCGGGGATGGAGCCGCGGAGCATCCCTGCGCTCCCACAAAGGCGGCGGCTCCAGCCGGGAGCGCCCGGCTCTGTGCCCGGCTCTGTGCCCGGCTCTGTGCCCGGCTCTGTGCCCGGCTCTGTGCCCGGCTCTGTGCCCGGCTCTGTGCCCGGCTCTGCCGCTTCCTGGCCCCTCCGTGCCCGGAAACTTTGGGGAGAAAGTGCCCGAGCGATGCGATTGGGAATAAACGCGGCGGGGTTTGTTTCGCTTTCTGCTTTCCCCCGCTCCTGTCAGCCCCCGGAGCGGAGCGCGGCGGGTCGGGGACAGTCGGGATTTAGGGCAGCAGCAGGGCCGGCGGTGTGGGGCGATGCCGGGCAGAAGCAGTGCTGGCAGTGTGGGGNGCGGTGTGGGGCGATGCTGGGCAGAAGCAGTGCTGGCAGTGTGGGGCGAGGCTGGGCAGAAGCAGTGCTGGCAGTGTGGGGTGAGGCTGGGCAGCAGCAGCGCCGGCGGTGTGAGGCGATGCCGGGCAGAAGAAGGGCTGGCAGTGTGGGGTGAGGCTGGCACAGATCCGGCGCTGTGGGGCGAGGCTGGGCAGCAGCAGAGCCGGCGGTGTGGGGCGATGCGAGGCAGAAGAAGGGCTGGCAGTGTGGGGCGATGCCGGGCAGAAGAAGAGCTGGCAGTGTGGGGCGATGCGAGGCAGAAGAAGAGCTGGCAGTGTGGGGCGATGCGGGCATAAGAAAGGCTGGCAGCAGCAGAGCCGGCGGTGTGAGGCGATGCCGGGCAGAAGAAGGGCTGGCAGTGTGGGGCGATGCCGATGCCGGGCAGAAGAAGGGCTGGCAGTGTGGGGCGATGCCGGGCATAAGAAAGGCTGGCAGTGTGGGGCGATGCCGGGCATAAGAAAGGCTGGCAGTGTGGGGCGATGCCGATGCCGGGCAGAAGAAGGGCTGGCAGTGTGGGGCCAGGCTGGCAGCAGCAGAGCCCTCGCTGTCATTGCTCCCCGCGGCACGGCGGGCTGGGGTCTCGCCGGTGGCACCGGGCAGGAGCGCGCTGCTGCTGCTGCGCTGTCGCCTCGGGAATTAAAGCCCGGCAGCGGCCCGGGCTGTGCACCCCGCCGGTGTCGGCACATCCCTGCCTCTCAGCCTTGTTTATTTATTTAAGTATTCCGTGCCTTTCTCTGCCCAGAGCTCGAGGCTGCCCCTGTCCAGCGGTGACAGAGGAGCCTCACCCCGATCTCCACCCTGGGAACCTTCAGCCCCTTCTCCAGCCCACCCCGACAGCTGTGCCAGCTCAGAGCCTCTGCCAGCCTTGTCCTTATGGCCGGGTGTTATTTGCAACGCAGGAATAATAATAATAATAATTACAATAGTAACAGTGCCAAGTGGAGGCAGCAGCCGCGGTGGTCCAGCAGGGCAAAAGCAGACTCTAAGGGGAACTTAGAGAAGGTGGCCTGAATATTAATTTAAAATGCAAAATTGTCATTGGTTTCAGCAGCGGCAGGATCAGGAATTAATTGTTTCCTGACTTGTTCTGTTTGGGAAGTTAAGAACTAACCAGGCTGTGCTTCACTTTTGTTTTTTTCTGGTGGAATACTGATAGAGCCAGAGGGATGATCCAGGCTCAGGGAAAGCAGGAGGCTGAGGACAAGTGCCCTGCCACGTCTTCATGGCTGCAGCTCTTCTTGGAGCATCACTGGCTTGGACTGGGCAGCCCTAAAGGTCTTTTGCAGCCTGAAAGGCTCCTGGATTCTGTGATCTCTATCTCCACGTGCACCTCTGTGCTCAGCCCTGGTGACAAAGGAAGTGCTCTTTTTCCCCCTTTCCTTTTAAACGTGGTTTATGGCTAATTACATCAGAGATCCCAAACAATCCTTCTTACATTTGCATTAATAAGGTGTCTCACGTGATGCCTGCTGAAGGAGGAGTATACATCAAAGGTAGATTAAAGGTTGGTTAGGCATCAAACTATGTTCTGTATGTAAATTTATAGCCATGATGTGCTGTGCAAAGATAGCTCCCCCTCTATTCCTGTGCTCCTAAATAAAATTAAAAATTCACAACTCTGGTTTATGGGATTTTAAATGAATTTGATCTCTCTTTTGGGCAGGGCAAATAAGTGTTTTGTGATGTATTATTTTACAAAAAAAAAAAAAAAAAAGACGACCATCGTTCTGGCTCATTTAATTTTGCAAGTGAATGATCTAAGATTAACTACAGACTAGTCAGTGCAGTTTAAAAGCTGAAAGCAATTTTCAGCCATAGATGGTAATGCCACATTTAGTCCACAACCGAATGACTCTAAATGACTGAGCTGCAAGGTCTTTGTATATGACCACAGGGCCTGATAAAGCCGTAGGAACACAGTAAAAGCACAAAAATAGTTCCAATTTATTTGGTGCCATCACCTTAATGAGATTAATACAGACGTGTTCATGTGCCTAATTGGTGATTTTGTTTTAACTGGTAATGAAGGATTAAATCTTCAGGCAACAGGCTCCTCGCAGGAAAGGGGATTGGAGAGAAAAGTTTTTAATTATAGCAGGCAGCTAGTGAAATACACCACTGCAGAGTTAATAATGCATCTTTAATAAAACACAGATATAATATGTAATAGATAATCGATGTGTGTTTGTTGTGCTGGCAGCTCCCTGCCTGTCTGGCGGGTTCAGGGAGCGTTGCTTTGGCAGAGCGCGGCGGTGCCGAACTCGCCGTGCGGCGTGGGCGTCCTTGGATGCAGAGGAAGGGATTCCCACACTCAGGAAAACCCAAAACCCACCTGGTCCGTGGGTTGGAAATGTTCCCCCAGCCCTGCTGCGTCCCCTGGGGCTGGAGCAGGGTTTGGGGAATGCCCCTCCCGGGCCTTGTCCCGGCTCCCAGGCAGCTCCGGAGGGGGAAGTTCAGCCGGCGGCTCTGCCCTGCCGGGGCCAGTTGTGAGCAGGGAAATGTTAACACCATTAACCCGCTGCCAAAACACAAACACCCAGCCTGACTCATTAAAATCTAATTACGAGGGGGCAGCTGAGCCTGGGCTCGCTTTTGACTCAGAGGAATCTTGCAAAAGACACCAAGGCAGAAACGCGGCCCCAGCCCAGTGTGGGCCTGGCACATTCCTTGCAGGGAATAATCCTGTCTGTCTCCTGAAATGGCTCTTGTGGTCGTTTGAGTACATTTAGGGGGTTTTTGGTTTGTTTTATTGGATTTTTCCCTTTCTTACGCATCATGTATGGATGTAGAGCATGGGCCTTATGGTACTCTTGAGTTGAACTTTCAGTAGAGACAATGGCTAGGTCTTTAACACCTTTGATTGAAGATACTCTTGCATTTTTTAATTGTTTGCTATATTAAATTGCGTGTGAATATGGTGGATTTTATCAAGCAAATGGCTTTTTTTTTTTTTTAACAAAAGAAAAGTAGCTTCTGAATTTGTCTTGGCAAAAGAGCAGCTCTGTCACTGTGTTTTATCACCACTCCCCTGTTATTTGTAAAACCAAGATCCTCTCAGTTTTCTTCTGCTTTCCACGATTTTATTTTGCCACTAAGAGGGGGGGGGAAAACCAAAACCCAGACCAAACCCTGAAATATCAACAGTAAAAAAAAAATAGAGAAAAGATGAACCATCAGAGCATCCTGTAGCAAACCGAAGTCCGTGCGCTCGTCCCTTCTCTCAGCCTCTGATGATATATTGGGAAGCGCTTTAAGGGGACTCTGGGAAGCTGCAGGATTCTCCCTTCCCGTCGAACGGAGACAGGAATATATTTTACATTCCCTGTCAGGTTGAACTTTAAGCCATCTCGCCTGCTTTCTGTGTAATTTCAGCATCCAGCCCAAATGGCACCACGCTCCGCTCGGTTCCGGCTGCCTGGAGCCGCGGTGCTCCAGCGGCTCCGGCGGCGGCTCCGGCCCCGCGCCGCGTCCCGCCGTCCCCGCGGCATGTCAAGCCATTACAGCGGGGCCCGCAATGTCACCCTGGTCTCAATGGTTCGTCAGCTGAAGGATATGGTTAACAAATGTAAACCCAAACTTCAGAGGAGCTGCTTTTCTGTGCTAAGTGATCTGTATTCCCTGTGAATTTACTTTCCCCTAACCCCGTGAAATTAACAGTACTTTCTGACATTCGACCTCCTGACCTCCCATATAATAAGAATTTAAAAAGCACCATGCATGAGTGTGTCTGTGTAATGCAAAACTGGGAAAAATGACCATGTCACCGTTTTATTATACAAAACCTTCTCCATCTCCATTGCATGCTTCATATGTGAGTGCTCGGTTCGGAGTTATTATAAAGAAAAACACAGTTTTAGCCGTAATAACTCACCGCTCCTGACTTTTATAGACAATAAATTGTAGCAAACACACATTGCTGCGGCAGGGCCCCGCACTCCATTAATGCAGATATTTACTGGGATAAGTGTTAAAAATAGGCTGGGGGGAGAGGCCGGAGCAGCGGCGGCTCTGGGGGGCCGAGTGCCGGGGGTGCGGGTGCGTGCACAATGTGTAGGTCTCGAGGTTTAAGAGGCAGAAGCAGAAAAGTGTTATGTGGAAATGATTTTGCAGTTATCAGGCTCAGGGGATGACAGCCTACAAGAGTAAGAACAAGGTGCTATGTGGCTTTTTCTTCACTGTGAAGTAAAGATTGGCAGCTGGAAGTAAGGCTTACAGGCAGACCTGCACACAGGACCTCTTCACCCAGGACTCATAATCACTACTCAAAGGAAAACGCATTTACCAGTAAAAGGCGGCTGTAGCCATCAGAAGTGTGCTTAAAACACCACTTAAATATCACTTTATACGCTATTACTTGCAAACTGTGGCTTGGTATTAAATTATACTTGCATAGGCTTTTGCTTAGGTGCTGATAATGCTTTTGAGGTTGCATTGGTGAAGAAGAATTTAGGCTGCTTTACAAGAGACGTGACTGGAATATCCCCCGGTGCTGACAGTGACAGGGTGAAAAATTGCAGAACTGTACTTTCTTTCCCCATATAGATTGTAATTTTAATTGTCATTGTGGCCCTTCTGTTTTAATTATGGGACTTCTTTGATATATACCAGGACATCGTATTGAATGAAAATATGGTGCTATAATAGTCTCTTTATAATTAATGACCACATGTAGATCTTGGTGCATAAAAGGAAAGGAATAAATGAACAATTTATTTAACTAGGTTTTGGATTTCTTTCTGTCTTCCAGTGAATATAAAATGATCCTGGGGCTTCTGAGGCTGTTTGATGTAAGAACTGCACTGAATAGCTAATAAAATTACATTGGTGTAGATTACTAAACATATTAGGTGGTTTTATTTAAAAATGTTCCCATTACGGATGGTAAATTTCCCCTATTTACCGCGTTAGCCTCCCTGGGCTCCCGATTCCGAAACAAACGAGCGTTTTCTTTCGTTTATTTGCGAAAGCCCTTAGAAAAATTAATGCAGCTCTGGCTGGCGGGGGCAGCAGGGTGGCAGGTGAGCTCTGACGTGGGCTGCAGGTACCAGGCAATTTGTGCATCCTCCACAGGCTGCAAAGGGCCCTTCCTCCCCCCAGCTTCTGCCTTCGGAATAGGATGGATTCCCGTTCTATTAATTTCTGGCTCAATAACTCGTCCTGCGCGTCCAGGCTTACGCAGGGGTGGGTGTAGGAAAACAATAAAAATAAAACCGAGTGGTAATTTTGGGGGTTTTTCCCCCTGACCCAGGGAGGGGAAGCGAGGCGGCCTTCGTGGGGTGCCACGTGTGGGCCCCCGGCTCCATCCCACCGCTGTCCGTTCCCGCAGCGCAGGAGCCTCGGCGGCTCCCTGAAACGCAGACGTGTTTGTCCAGTGTCTGTCAGCGTAAAAGTAGAAAATATCCCCTGACAAGCTTCTGCTAATTTTATTGCGGCGCGGCGCAGCGTGCACGCAGCCGGGGCGGGCGGCGGGGTTCAATCGCCGAGCAGCGGCGAGCGCGATCGGCAGAGACAGCCACTACCCTGGGGTCAGCCGCGACCATGCCACTTCCATGTGATGTCTACTTGGGGTGATGGCGTGTAAATAAACGTGGGGAATTGCAAATCTTGTCATGGCCACGCAGAGCAGCTCAAGCATTTAAAGATGGTTGCCCGCAAACCTGACTGGGAGGTGGTTGCTCTGTGTGGTGGCTGAGGAAAAACTCCCCTCTGCGCCCGAGTCTTCTCCTGGCTGACATCTCGGGGAGCACTGACCCAGCACGGCATCGCTGAAGGGATTAATCACCAAATTGTTTCTCATTTTAGCGGAAAGTAAAGAAACCAAGCGCGCTCCAATATTGGTCTTTTAAAGCCGGGCTCTGCCGGCGCTGGCTTTGTATTTATGTTATCTGACTTGATTTATTTGTTTTTTAAAATGAGGTGAGGAATCTTAATGTCCTACTGTTTAATGAATTTGGGCGCATTAAAGTTCCATGAGGTCTTTTCATTATTATGAACTTTGCTAATGTTAGAAAATAAAATATTATAGAATTCACATTTTCTGCTTATGAAGCTAATTTTATTTAAATACCCCTTACAGTGGTCATTAAAACACACTTAGATTTTGCTGTCTTCGACCAGTCAGATGTATTTTTTGCCAGTTTTACATTTACACATATCTGTTTTTCTGTTACTTTTCCCACATGACAATTACCTTTCATTACAAATTTATAAAATCATTTACATTTGAGCAGTTTAAATGTTTCTGCTGACATTTTGTAACTATTACCCTCTCCTAGAATGGCATATGTTCAGGCAGTTAATAAAAAATTAAATGGAATAGCACCAGACAAGGTGAAGCTTTGTATCAGAGTGTTCTGCACATTTCTGGAAATACCATCTTTGTGTTGCAAACTGTGAAGTGAGGTTAGGGCTGTGCCAATATGTGTATTTGTCAGAACTGTCACAGAGTCCATGAACCAGCCAATCACTCCGCTCTTAATTAGACAGTTACACTGGGCTTTTTAGAAAGCATCCTCATGTAAAATGGTGTCTGAGCTTCCAGAGAGGTGCGGGGAGCACCGGGGGCACGGAGCAGCAGCATCACAACACCTCCTCCCCGGGCGAGGCAGAGTTTGCAGCTGCTGGCTCCTTGTCGAGGGATGGAGACTGCGGATTGCAGGAATCCTGCTGGATTTTAAACGGGGAATGTTGTCTGAGACTTCTCGAGGCGGCAGGGTGTGGGGGATTTGGGTGCAGGGGTGTGCATAGCACAAATAAATTAGAGTGACCTCTTGGGAGATATAAAATTAGAGGAAGTGTGCCTGGGCTTGCCTGGGGGCTGCTGGGCAGCGTGGGTCGTGTGTGCCCGTGGGAGGCTGGGGAAGCTTCTCTGAGCCACGCTGTGGCTCTCAGGAACATCTCCTCATAAACCTGACCTGGCTCCACAAAGATACCTACAGAATATTCCACCAAATGCAGAATCTGTGGCCAGGCTTAGACTGAATAGAGCAAAAAATAGGGGTGAGAATAATCCTGCCTGCCTGCTGTATTTCAGTTTCCTTTTTGGTTCTGGATCAAAAGGCATTTGGGAATTTATTTTTTTTTTTAAACAAACCCCAAAATTGCAGTTCTCCATTTCTGACCAAATGTGCAGTTTACAGCTATATCATAATCCTGTGTTTAAACACGAAGTTCACAAAGATCCTTTTTAAAAACACACGTAGATTTGCACTGCTGGGAGGCAGGGTTTGCCTAATAAGTGTGGAGTGGCCAGGAGGGATTATTAGTGTTTGCCACGAAATTCACCTTGGGATACGGCTGGGATAAATTCCTCACCTCCTTATTTAAGCAAAGCAGGGCAATATTGAATTCAGAATACCAGAGAAATTCTATTTCTTCTCTGTCTATGCCCACACTGCTTTGTTTCCCAGCACGAGTGCTTTGACGATGTAGAAAATATTCCTGAAAATCCACGATTCCCCCTCTGCCCAGGGCAGGATATTCGCTGTGGGGCAGCTTGGAATGAGCTGTTGATGGCCATCAAAGCCCGGGGAGTTGAGCAGAAAGGAGGAGTTCCTGTGGGGTCCCCGAAGTGCAGCCCAGAACGGGGGTTCAGCTCTGGCTCTGCAAATGGAGATGTCGAGGGCCGGGCCAGACTTAGAGGAAGAGGATGAGGAAATAGTTTGGGGTGACTGGCATGGCTGATCCTGGTGTAAATCGTTATTCCAAAGGCATCTCCGAGAAGTTTTAACAGTCATAGCAGATTAACCTTGCCTGGGCATTGGGAGGCGAGTCAGCTGATGAATTTACATGCAGCCGGATGAAAATGCTATTTGGAGAGAGATTGAGAGTTTATTTGATTAAATCCCTTTCTCCAATACCTTGACCTCTTTCTTGTGAAATAATCAGAACTGTTTAGCAAGAATATTCTGGCATTAATAATAAATTGCTTTGGAGCAGGTTTTTCCTGCTCTGGACCCAGCCCATCGGTGCCCATGCTTTTGGGGGGACGCGGGGATGCCGCCGCGCGGAGCGAGCGCCGCGCGGAAAGGGCTGAAGAAACACATTTTAATTTTTCTTCTGGAATTTACAGTTGGATGGACAATTTACAAGCCTATGTATTATTTAGGAAGTGCATTCTCCTGGCACGTCTACCGGCAACTCTTGTTTTTCGTGCCTCGTGGATGGAAATGAGGAGGGAAAGCTGTGCCTGTTGGGTGGGTCACAGGGTCACCGGCACGAAGGGTGGCTGGATCCAGGGGAGGGAAGGCTGAGAGGGGATCTCATCAATCCGTACAAATAACTCCAAGGGCTGGCACAGGAGGGTGCCAGAGCCTTTCCAGTGGTGCCCAGTGACAGGACAAGGAGAGATGCCCATAAAATAAAGCACAAGAAGTTCTGCCCCACTGTGGGTGGCAGAGCCCTGGAATAGACACTCAGGGTGGCCATGGAGTCTCTGTCTCTGGGGACATCCCAGACCCACCTGGATGTGTTTCTGTGTCACCTGCTCTGGGTGACCCTGCTTGGGCGGAGGGTTGTGCTGGCTGATCCAGAGGCTCCTTCCAGCCTGAACAATTCCAGCATTCTGTGGCTGATTCTGGAGGGTGTGGAGACTCATTTTATTGTTTTTAACTCTTGTGTCACCTCCATGTCCCCCCTGGGTCCTGAAGTGGCAACATGAGCCCAAACCTCCCTCTGTGGGAGCAGTGTGGAACACAATCAGCTCTGGGTGATTCATTTTGGAAGGGGTGTTTGGCAGTTGGGATCTGGAGCCACATCAGTGACTTTACAGCATTCCTTGACTCCCAGGTCACGAGACCAACGTGGGCACTCACGGGCAGGGAGCTCTTACCTGAGCAGGTCTGTGTGGAGCTGCTTGAGGTGCCCCAGCGTTGGTGTCAGAGCTGCCTGAGACACATCCTGGCACTGGCACCACCATGCAGTGACAGGATCTTGGCTCCCAACTAAATTTAGCTTCGTTATAATTTGTTTCTTAATAACCCGCACTTCACCGTAATGTGTAAAATGCTCGGCTCCAGAACAGCCCCATGCCAAAGCTGTACAGTAGCTCATTTGCATTGAGCAATTATATTATATTACAATATATTAAGCTGCAGAAAACCTAATCTAACATGATAATTTCAAATCATAATTTACAGTGCTTTACACAGAGCATACAAGGCAGGTTACAATAACACGTTGCTGTTCCACAGCAGCCAGGGAAATTATTTACTCATCTATTATTTCATTTTCCAAAATGTTCTGGGTGCATTTCATTTATTTATTTATTTATTTCAGTCCTATTTACTGAATTTTACACTGGATAAATAACAATTTTTGCTTGTTTATTTCAGTAATATTTACTGAAATTTGGTGACGGGTGTTTTCCCTAATAATGATTTAGGGGGAATATTTGAATTACACAGGGAGTGGTTTCTGGAAAGGAAGGCTGTTCCAGCAAGTGTAGGTTTATCCAGATATTCTTTGCTGCTAAAAACAAAAGGAACGGAGGAGGGCCCTGTGCTTTAAGGACTTTATCCAGGTTGTGACACAGCATTTGATGAATCATTTAATATGCAGCCCGTGACGCAGAGTGTCAACAGCTGGCTCCTGTTGCAGCCTTTGTTTGGATCTGGCTCCCAGATAAACTTCAGGGAGCAGCAGCCTGGAGCTCTCGGTGCTCCCAGTCACTCCAGCATGGTGAATAAGCTTTGTCAAATGTCTGCTCTTTCAATCTAGCATGAGGAATCCAGAATTAAAAGGAATATGGGCTCCTTAGCTGCTGATTTAACAGTTAATGGTTTCATTCTGGTGAAATTTATTCCTCCAGGTACCAATATTTGATCTGAGTGAGTATTAAATACTGGGACTGAGTTTGCAGCACGGAGGGGAGCAAGGGGCCTGTTTTGAGTTTAGAGAATCCAAATCTTTTACATTCAGCATAGAAAGGAGGAGGCTGAGGGGAGACCTCATGGTGGTCTTCAACATCCTTATGAGGGGAAGGGTGGGGACAGCTCCAGTCTCTGCTCTGTGACAGGGACAGCCCCAAGGGAATGGCTGGAGCTGGGCCAGGGCAGATTTAGGTTGGATTTTGGGAAAGGTTCTTCTCCAGAGGGTGCTGGCACTGCCCAGGCTCCCCAGGGAATGGGCACGGCCCCGAGGCTGCCAGAGCTCCAGGAGCCTTTGGACAGCACTCCAGGGACGGACAGGGTTAGGGGGATTGTTGGGGGTCTGGGCAGGGACAGGAGCTGGATCCATGTTGGATCAGTGATCCCTTCCAGCTCAGGATAGTCCATGATTCTGTGGTGTTGTAAAGACCAGAAGGAGAATCTTTTTACCTTCAATAACACAAAACTGTGTGAAGCTCCTTGTTGCTCTCATCCCTCCCTCCCCAGTCGGAATTATGGAATGATTTGGGTTGGAGCTCTCGTTCCACACTCTCCAGTTGCAGTCCCTGCAAGTCAGTGTTTGGGTGTTGATGTGTCCCATCCATGTCTCAGGGCCCAGGAAATGCCTGAAAATAAAAGAACTTTAAGTTTTGGGTTGTTTGGGGCTGTTTTAGCTTTGTGTTTAACAGCACACTGGTACAGTGATGGTTTGCACTGGAATAGGATCCACCTCTCTGGAGGGGATTTTCTCCGGGAATTAGCCCCTGTTAGGAATGTCAGGAAAAGAGAGAGCCTCAGTTTTGGATGACAGGCCTGCTGTGTAGCAGGAGTGGCTCTTTTCTCTCGAGTTCCTGCTCTGGCCTCGAGGCAGGGCCTGCACTGGTGAGCGATGCCTGGGCCTCTGTCCTGCTTTCCATAAACAAAACCGCTTTGGATATTTTAATTAAACTGTGCTGGATCACTCTGCACAGGGATATCAGTGCTGCAGCCCTGACACTGCTGTGCTTCCCTCCTTGGGAATATTAATGATGGCACTGTGCAGTTGCAAGGGATGTTATCAGTTCCTGTGGTAGTTGTGGAATTCCTGAAAGTAGAAGTTCTCCTGATATTGTGGGATGCAAAGGCTGCAGGGTTTATTTGGTGCTTCTGTGAGGAGCGTCTTATTTGGCATGACTGTGTCCATGTCATGGGCTCACCAAGGCATCACTCTGGAAGTTTGGGTGACTGGGAGAGGTCGCTGCTCTTCCTGGTGGAAGTGGTGGGAGCTGACTTTGGCAGAGCTGGATTTTGGAGGACCCAGCTCAATGCTAGAGGGTTAATACAGATCAAATCTTGATGTAAAAGATCACCATCTCACCATGAGGCTATCCAAATTCCCATCTGCTTCATTTTCCCTCTTCCACTCTCTAGCTGTGCATCATACCATTAATTACCACTGGTCTTTTCTGTAACCCCTCTCCCTGACCTGACTGTCCCAGGACGTTCTGGCCCTTCTCTCTTCCGAGGTGCCTGTGATGGACAGTGTGAGAGAAGGTCCAGCACTGCATGAGAGTTGGGCTTGATGAACTTAAAGGTCTTTTACAACCTTAATGATCCTACAATTGCTCTCTCCTCATCAGCCTCAGGTCTTCACTCGTGTACAGCCTTTTCTTCAGAGCCTTTGAGTTTTCCCCCTTTTCTTTCAAACATGATTTTTTTCCCAGCTTTCCTCCCCAGACTTTCCTTTCCCACCTTCCTTTCCCCACAGAGCTGGTTGGTTGTGCCCTGCTTTTCTTTACCCAAATTTTGCTCTGCTGTGTCATCATGTGGAGCCATGGCCGAAGCTCATCCTCTGGGCACCCCATGAACCTGCATCCCCACCCCTGTGAACTCTTGGAGCTCAACCAAAGCTTGCTTTGCAGTTCCAACGGCTGCAATGGGGACAAAGTCTCTGACTTTGCTGGCTCCTGAGCCAGTCTCTTAGCACCTGGCAGGAAGAAAGGCGATGCAGTTTTTCCACCTCGCGCTTCCAGGCTCATCTTGCGCTGAATCCCAATTGCAATCTGCAGCTCGCTCCACGCCCGGAGCAGAGGCAGCAAACAACAGCATTTCCATGGAAAGCCTCTGCTCCTGGTGTCCCAGGAAGTTGTCACTCTGAGCAGGCAGGGGTGCAAATTGTCACCTGTTTTTAAACACTTGGTGGATTCCATGGCTGTGGGTTGTAAACCAGCCCCTGTTGTAAACCAACCCCGTGTCTCCCGCACTGGTCCTTTCCTAGGCTCTCTGCAAGTACAAACAGCAGTTAGGGAATAAATGTGGAAGAAAGGAATAAATCCTGGAAGGAGATGCATAGCTAATGAGCTGCATTAACCTCCCAGTACCAGTGGAAGCACAGAGCAAAGTCAAGGCAAATACTCCGTCCTGCCGTGATGCTGGTCTGTGATAAAGCTCACAGATGAAGCCAGGGCATGAAAAGATGAGTTATGGCTGAAAAAAACATGAAAATTTGTCCTTGCCTCCAAAAATGTTCCAATTCCCACTGCTTTTCCAGGGCTTTTAGAGCATCGTTCCCTGAAATGGAAGGTGTCTTTTTTTCCTGATCCTGATCCTCATCCCTGATCCCAGGGTCTGCAGGCTCCCCCAGACTCCAGCAGGTTGACTTCCAGCCATAGCAAAGCCCTGGGTGAAAAGTCCTTGAACTTTCTATTCATTGTCTGTCGTCGTCTTTATTAGGTTTAAATTGATTGACTCTGCAATGCCGTTACAAGTAGAATATTTCCCGAGTTATTTAGCTGGGCTCTATTTTTCCTGGAGACTTGTGATATATTGGATCCTCAGCCCTGACAGAGCTCCTGTTGGATCAGGGCTTCTCCTGACCGAGAGATTTTGGGTCATGGCTGCAAAGCTCTCCCTGGTAATACCTTTGGGTTTGGGACCCTGCTCCATGCGTGCCCTTAGGACATGTGAAAAGTCGGTGGAACAAAAGAGTGACATGTTCTCTTGAGCTGAGACTCAGGGAACAATCGAGGCTGGAAAATACCCCCGAGATAATTATCAGTGTAATTTTCAGATTGTTGGAGAGACAATGCGGGTGCACCCGGCAGATCCCTGCGGCCAGAGTGGAAATGCCATTGCACAAATAAAGACCTCGGAATACTTTTGTTTCCTCCCAGGGCTCAGACAGCCCCACTTCAGAAATTACTGCTGGCTGGGGGTTGGTGTTACATAAATGACAAGGAGACACTGTCCCCTCTGTGTCCCCCAGGCACAGGGGGCTGCTGACACCCCAGGCAGGGCTGGGGGCTGAACCAGCTTAAATATCCCAGGGTTTTAAATGTCCTGGGCTGTCCCTTCCTTTGCCTTCCTGCCTCATTTCCTACCTGTGCTTCCTCACTTCTGGGCATTGACAACACTAAAGTGATCAAAAGACATTTCTTTGGGGTTTTAAAGCCAGGCAAGGGCTTCAGTTGTTCTCTGTACTCTCGGATCTCCAGACCCACAGCACCTTTGTAGGCTTTGTGCCGTTGGCAGGGAGAGCCCTGCAGGCTCCTGGCTCGGCCGGGGAGCTGCAGGTGGGGACGGGAGGTGCCGAGTGCCTCGGTGTGGGCACACAGATCACTCAAGTCGTGAGGAACTCAAGTGCTGCTATTTCAACTCAGAGAAGAAAAAAAGAAAAGGTTGCTCTTTTTCTCACGCATGTTTTTCTGCATTTCCATGTGTTTGAGGGTGAGGGTCTCCGGGATGTAAATATTCCTCTTCTGGCTCCCAGACAAAGCTGACGTGGGGATCATTAAGGATCTCCTGGCATTTTTGTAGCAGGGCAGGTGTTGACATTTATGTCTGAACTGGGGGCACACGTGGGTAATGCCATCATGAGCCATCCTGGGATGTGCCAGGGGCTTCCTGAGAGTGCCCAGTGCTCCATCCCATGCCAGCACTGGGCTCTGCTGGACCTGACAGACAGTAAAGAGCATCACTGGGGGATTCAGCCCCAATGGTGTGGTCACCTCCAACAGGACAGTGAATGTGTGCTTAGTTTAAATGTTCTCTCTGCCCAGAGGGCGTGTGGGCTCCCTGGCAGTGCCCAAGGCCAGGCTGGACAGGGCTTGGAGCAGCCTGGGATAGTGGAAGTGTCTCTGTCCATGGCAGGGGTGGGATGAGATGGGCTTTAGGGTCCTTCCAACCCAACCTGTTCCAAATCCTGGGGGACAAGAATCTCCTGTGGAAAAGGCCCCAGTGCTGAGGAAATGCCACCAGCAGCCTGGCAGCGCTGCTGAGGAGCAGAGTCAGCTCCTGTTATCGCACAGCGCCGGCATCAGCCCATCCTATCAGCAGGGTGGGTGAGATAGTGCCGATAATCTGAGTTCCCATCGTGGCGACGTGTTGGTAACACCTCACGGAGCTTGGAGGCGGAAGGGCCCACGAGGCGAGGGAAGATATGTACATATATCTGTGTGCAGAGGAGCTCTTACCCTTTATTATGCAGGTATTTTCGGGAGTTTGAAATGCCACCTTTGGAACAGAAGATTCTGATCGCACGCGGAGGGAAGGGGGAGAAGCTGGGGGGCCCCCCCCTGCTCTCCCAGCTCACTTTGAAAGAGCAGGCTGGAGGTAAATTAATTGCCACAACTCTGCTGAGATGAGATCTCGGTCTGGCTGAGGGGCTGGGAGCCTCTCCGGGTGCCGTGTGTGATTGAGGGGATCCAGAAAGGCTTGTCCCATCGGGAGGAGAGGATGCACGAGTGCCATCGCTCCCTGCCGCCCTTGGCTCCAGCAGCTCGGTGTTAATTGCACCCCAATTCACAGAGTTCCCACTCTTGGCCCCACTCAGGCCTCACCCGTGTGAAAGCACACTCGACTGCTGCCTTCTTGGGATAAATTAGGAGTGATTTTAGTCGGGTTTCAGCAGCGACTGAGCCCGGTCTGGGCATGGCCGTGGTTGGGAGCTGCTGGCAAAGCCACGCCAAGGAGAAGCACTCTGGAGTTAACAGCCTTTCACCACAGCCTTAAATTGAGATGTTTTTAGCCTCTGTTTTCTTTCCCATATTTTATTTTATTCTTTTCTCATAGTTTCCCCATCCCCACAGTGATCAGCCCTGATATACGAGAGGGATTTTCACTTGAAGGACTGTGCATCTTTAAAATGTCTTCCCTTTATTCTTCCTAGTTCTTACACATGTAATTTCCCCTTTAATTTGACATCATTTAACGGCACATTACACGTCAATGATGTGATCTGTGAATATTTACAATGTTCGTGTCATTTTTATTTTCTAATCCAATTTAAGTAGCTCTGCTTTTTATGACATCATGAATTCTTCAGTCTTTTTAGTCTTTTTGGAACTAATTATTCCATTAGTTCCTTTGAACGGGCTCCGCGTTGTCAGTCATTTTCTCCCCGTTTGATCACCAGACCTTTGCTGCCCTCCTTTGCATCCGCAGCCGGAGCTGGAGGAGGCTGTGCCCAGTGCTCGAGCTGTGCCTGTGCCTCACCCTGCCCCCAGCACGGCTTTGCTGCTCTAAATAACCCTGCAGAAAGTCCTTCAATACATCCAGCCGAGCAGCTTCCCCCCGAGCCCGCTCCGTGTCCCGGCAGGGATGTTGTTGTGTTGTGCCTTGGTCTCCGGGCTGGACAGGACTCCCTTCCCAGCTCCTGGCTGTCTGCTGCTCCATGTCCCAGGAGCTGGAGCAGGAGTGTGAGGGCACCGATGGGCCAGGAAACACCAAGTGGATCCAGCTCGCGGCCCTATGGTCCACCCTGATCTTGTGGCTCATGCTTTAGGGGAATTTTTAGTATCTGGCCTTGCTGAATCGACAGGAGATGGGCTCAGCTCGTTGAGCATCCAGGCTTCCCAAAGGCTTTCCCAGCCCGCCTGTTGCCATCCCAAGGAGGCTGGAACGCGGGACAGGCAGATCCCAGCCTGGCCTCTCCCGGCTCCCTTGTTTACTGGGAATGTTAAACATTCCCTCTGTCATGCTAAAGAGCTCTGTTGTCTGTTGCTGCCCTCTGTAGTGATAGAGTAGAGACCACACGGTTCTCCTGTGCAGCAATAATTCTGTTTATTGGCAATTGTGAATGCGTTACAGAAATCAGTGTGGCTGCAAACCCAGGGCTTTCCCAGATTTTCCTTCTATTGATTCCTTTAATTTAGGATTATCTGATCTTCCCCAAATCATCAGATTGACGGGTTTTCATGGACTCTTTATTTTTATTTCTTCCCAATTAATGTTTAGAATGTTTCAGGATAACCTTGTGTAGCTGACCTGCTCAAAGTGCAGCACCTTAAAAGCCATCAAAACTCAGAGCTTGTACCCCCAGAAAAGAGAGAGGCTGTTCCTTTGGATTCCACAGCACAATTGTTTCTCTCAAAGGGCAAATTGAGAGAAAATCCCAAGCGTTGCTCATTGTCTCCTTTCTTTGAAACTTTAGATAAAGCAACTTTTTTTTTTTTTTTTTTGGGTACAGTCGATTGTAAAATGCATCTTACTCGGGGAATAAAAAGCCAATGTTGGCCTGTGTCTGTTGTCCGGCCTCTTCCATTGTTATGCAGATTTCTCCTTAGTGTTTTATGGCAATGAGTGCAATATAAACTGTGATTGCTGAGCAAATAATGCTAGAAAATAATGCTGGAATTACCCTGCCATGTTGATGTATTTTATTTTATCTTCCTCTTGGTATAAAAATTCAAGTAATGAACCTTTAAATATTGAAGAATTTATAAAATTTCAAGTAAAACGAGGCTGTGTGTTGTAGACAGTAACCCACGTGCTTTAGGTGGTGGAGCAGAAGTCGCTCACACTGGTGTTTTGGAGAGGGTTTCACTCAGCGGTGATTGTGGGCTTTGTTTTCATTTTGATACAATGAAAAGTAACTAATTTGTAAAAGGCTGTCTCTAAAGCTGGCCCTGGTCACACAAAGTGTTGAACATGAGGGAATGGTCCAGTTTGGGAGTGTGGAGTGTGTGGGATCTGATATTTGGGGTGCAGCTGCTTTGTTTGAGGTGGCATTCAATGAAGTAGGGAATTTCCCCCTGGAGATCAGCAGGACTGCACTGCTCAGAGGGAATTGTGTTAGTGCTGGCTGGAAGAGATTTCCATGGGATATTGGGAAGGAACTCTTCCCTGGGAGGGTGGGGAGGGGCTGGAATGGAATTCCCAAAGAAGCTGTGGCTGCCCCTGAATCCCTCAGAATGTCCAAGGCCAGGTTAGGCAGGGCTTGGTGCAACCTGAGATAGTGGGAGGTGTCTCTGCCCATGGCAGGGGTGGCACTGGAGGGGATTTAAGGTCCCTTCCCACCCAAACCGGTCTGGGAGTCTGGGATCCATTAAAGATATTGAGCTGTCCGTGGTGTCCGTGTGCTGCTGGAGCTTGAGGCTGTCTCTCAGTGCCTGGTGTAGTTCAGGTGAGGAGTTCAGCTGTGGCGGTTCTCCATCTGTGCATGCAAGCATGCATCCATCCATCCATCCATCATCCATCCATCATCCATCCATCCATCATCCATCCATCCATCATCCATCCCTCCCTCCATCCATCATCCATCCATCCAT
>VWZV01010911.1:9026-54129 GCA_013397155.1 Irena cyanogastra | reverse complement strand
CAAGTTTACTACATGGCTATTTTTTTCTTGTCTCCTTATAGAGAATGTTACTGAACATACACTAGAACACCAGTCCTAAGGCTTATTTATGTGTCTTAGATATAACAAAAAACCTGAAATGGTCTAAGACTTTTGTTGGACACTAATTAGNNNNCATGAGATGGACATTTTGATTTTTTATGTTTCTAATGTCTTTAAAGTTTTGGGGTTTTCACATCTGACAGGAGTAACTGATGCATAGGTAAATAGATAGTGCTCGAATGCAATAGACATTTAATTGCTGCTCTACTTCTTTACTTACAGCAGGATTCTTCCTTTAATAAACAGGCAGATGTAAAGCAATTTCAGCTTATGGGCAACAGGTAAACAAACAAACAAACAACCAAACAAGAATAATGACCTAAAAATGCCTATTTTTGGTTCTGTGTTCAAGAAGAATATTATTGTCTGAAACCCTTGCTTTGCACACTGACATCCAGTGTAAAGAACACATAAACAGATGAACAATCATTATTAGAAAAGGCATTCATTCACCTCACCACACAGTTAGTTTTGAGTGTAGATTGTTCACACTGCCGTTACAGCTGGGTTTAATTTTGCATGAGTCCTGTCCTGTTCATCTATATTTTGATGATGTTGATTTTTTTTTAAACAATCAAACTTTCAGTCAGCATATCAGTATGCAATTAGCAGATAGCAGACTTAGACTTCAAGCTCCAAAGTCCCAAGGCCTTCCCAAAAACTCCATGCATATCTTTTATGTGGCTGTCACAACTTTGAATAACCAACCTTTTTTGAATTGTTTAAAAAAAAAAACAACAACAGAAAAATAATCAAAAAACAAAAACCAAAAAAACACAACCCAAGTAGTAAAGATTAGATCTTAAAACTCAATTTGCAAATTAAAACAGCTTTAATGGGAGAGTCATTCCATGTTTATTTGTTGCAGCTACATTTGCTCAGCAAGGATATGTCTAATAACTGCTTGAACTAGTATTCAAAACCGGTAGAAAATAGTAAAAAAAATTTGCAGAAGACCACATTTTTAGAATTTATACTCTTTCATTGTGAGACATGATGCAGTTCATATTGAAATAAGCAGATTTTAGGTATATTCTCAGACTTTTCCAATCAGACNGGACCTGGAATAAGTTAATAAAATTTTTGAAAATAATCATGTGAAATATAAATATGAAACCTTAGGGTAATCTGTGGTTTTTATTTCCTAATAATTTAAAATATGTTGGACTGTTGCCTTCATTCTTTCCCTTTGATTTTGTTTTTGGGTTTTGAATGTTAACCAGTTGTCTTTTAAGAATGTTTTTGAAAATAGGTAAAATTATAAGCTGCAAATCACAGATTGCCATGCAAAAAAATCCTTCAGTTTTGTGATACATATTTATCTCTTCATCAGTATTGCTAAAAAAAAAAGTAGATAAACAATTAAAGTTCCCTAAACAAACAAAAATCAGAAAAAAATGAGCACCTTAAACTGGACATATGTCAAGGCAGAAACTCTTCTAGGATCAGTGAAAGAGATAAAAATGCTTATAATGGATTTTTGGTTTAGGTGTCATAAATGTAATGTCTGATGTTTCAGAATTCTTAGTAATTTTCATATATCTATGACACTGGAACTGGGTTGGTTGATCAATTTCAGTAGTTAATTGAATTGTTCAATGCTTATTTCTGTGAATAAAAAATCACTCACTTTCAGATCAAGTTAGTCAACTGTGTTTCCTCTCATCACAATTATGGAAAAAAAGGCAAAAATAATTCTACTTTAGCCTGGAGTCATCTACCTATTATGTCTTTTTATGTGTCACAATTCACAGGTTTCTGTTTCCGTACACGAAACAGTAAAAGATAACTGATTTCAGTGTACATTCTGTACACTGATCTGCAAGTTCCACAAGAAAAAAGCTTAATAAACGCATTACCAATAAGGTGAAAACTTAAACAAGAATTAATTTTTGCGCCTTTGTTTCCAGAACTACCCTTTGTCTCATCACCTGTTTCTTTCATATTTTATTTTTCTACACCAAAGAGCAGATATTTTTGACAGTTAAAGCTTTGCATATCTTCTCAGGTAAACTAATGTTAACTCTACTGCTTTGGTACCATTTTTCTTGATTTAGAGTAGCAACTGCAAGGAGAATGGGGTCTTACCCTTTTTTACTGCTTTAATGTCAAAGACATTTTCTTTCTGTCCCTCATGTTATATTTTTACACTTTCTCATGCTGCTGTCTTTTTCAGGATCTTATTCCACAAACTGCCTCTCACAGCATGTTGCTGAGCTGGACAAAGATATTTTCATCACCGTGTCTACACCTAATGTCCTAAAGTCATAGAAGATTGAAAGGAAAGTTGTGAAATAATTGCTCTGACCTATTTACTGCAGCCTCCTACTCACTGCTGTACTCCTGCAGCAGTGTTGTCTGTAGGGTGAAATAACGAAAAAGAAATGGACTCGTTACGGTGAGAAGACCAAAAACCACAAAAAACATTCATTCACTGAAGTATGGGAAGTAGTAGTAATATAGCATGTGAAGTAGTGAAGAATCTGTACTAATACAGAAATAGGCATTTATGTTTTGACTGCAGCTTTTTAACTTTCTGCCCCCTAATTAGATAAATTCCTTTTTTTTTTTTTTTTAATTGGTCCTTTCTTTAACATGCATGTCCCAGTGGGGATATAGTGAAGCTCATAATCCTGTACCACAGTTCTCTTGTTGGTAAAGCAGTACCACTCACAAAGGGTCTAATGTAATAAATGGGTAATGAAAGAGTGCCAATGGGCACATATCTTCAAAATTAATTGTTTTAAATATTGTTATATTTTACAGAATTTTGAATGCAACATATGACAGTGCTTTCATGGTCACTCCCTTTCAACTAGAGCTGGCTACTGTTGTCACTTAAAAATATTGAGCCTCTAATTACTTAGTGTCATATAAACAAAGAGTAAATGAGTGAGCATCCTTAGTATAAGAGCTTATAATCAAGAAAGAAAGAAGCAAAATCAAAACACCTCTTATTTTCCAGGATACAGTGTAATTCAGTTTTTCTTTATTCCATAGGAATGCACGCCTTCAGTTACCCTTGTCTGGAAAGAAAGGGACATAGGCTTTATAGAGAACTCAGAAATGAGCAGGGGTGCTGTGAGTGGAAATCAATATAAATACAGTATGGAACAAGGAGCACAATGGTACTTTGGCAAAGGTCATCTGTAGACTGGAAAATCAGACGACCAACAGGATGAGCAGTTTTTCTAGCACTCATTTCTAACAAGAGTGGTGAAATTGTTTTCTGAGCAGTGAAAAAGGTGCAGCTGATTTCCTATAGCTTGCTGAACTGTGCTTCATCAACAGAACAAATTCGGATTCCCTGATGTATGTCCTGTATCTGTAATTTCCCTTGAAGTACTTCTCACATTTTCCTATATTTTTGCTCTCTGACGTTACACATGCTTCTCAGGATCACTCAGACTTGCTCATTCACTCATTAATTACCTGTTGCATAAGAAGGGGTCCATTTGTTATTTTTTGGCTGCTAACAGGCCAAACAGAGAAGAAAATTGATGAGCTTAAGCCTTTCTCAGACTGCAAATATACAGGGCAGACTTTCCTTTCCAGCCACCTGGAAGATGAAACACAAAATAAATAGTCTTTGAGTGTTTCACTCTTCTCAAATGTTACAGAAATTATCAATCATTTTGAAAAAATATTGTGAAACAGATGATAAACAGATGGGAAGATAGATAAGTAATCAAAGCTTCATCTAATTAAGGTTTTTTTTTAAAAGAGACTTTATTTTACTCAATTTTAACAAAGCCAGTAAACACAAAAAGTCTCATTTTTGTGCCTTGTGTAATGTCACTACAAGTGATACGAAATTATTAACATTTGAAATAAACAGTTACCTGAACTAATTTTATTTAAGATCAACTAAAACTTCAAAAAAGCCTAGGTATTAATATATATCCTCTGGCTACTCTTGCTGTGTGAAGAAAGCAGGGCTTTAAAGCATGGTTTTCTATATTTATTTAAAAGAAAGTCCTCCAAAATCTATAGAATTACGAAAAAATAATACTAGAGATAGCTAGATGTGAAGTATTAAGAGCTGGGAAGTTTTGGCAAACTCAATTTAAAAATCTAGGAAAAGTCCAATTCTGAAATCTGCTCTTTGATTACTGGGATAGAAAGGGTATGAGGGGAAAAAGTAAGAATTAGCAAATTGTAAATACTTCGAATCGGAAACTTGAAACTACCGACAGATCAAGGTTTCCTTCTCAAGAAGCACTAGTTATGAAACAACTCTGAGTCAGAGAGCAGATCTCCACTTCTTCATGGTGCAGAGAGAGACTGGAGCCAAATTTCCCTATGTCTTGGATTCCTTGTAGTAAGATAAAACTGTATTATGGACATGTTTATATGTGTTAGTCATCTAGAAACGTCACTGTGACTTCACTTGTACCACCTTTCCATAAAAAGAAAGCAGTTCTTCCAAGTAGAGCTATTGATTTATGTCAGTTAATAGATCATCATATGATACTGTAACTAAAACAGCAAAGAAGATTCTTGGATTAAAAATGTAAGACTGTCAGGTAGGTGTAGAGAGGAATTCATATGGAAATTACTAGGCTATTACTGATAGTTCTGGAGCATCTGTTTGTTTAACAACTAACTACCTTTTTTTTTTAACATACCAAATGCTCCAATACAAATTGGATACATAAAATCAACTAAACAAAAATACTTTTATTGTGTGTGTTTAAAATGTCAAATAATCACAGAAGACACAAGTGAGTCTGATTATGGAGAAACAATAATAATGTCCACAGAAAGTAAAATAGTAATCATCACATTAAGCAAAATTTGGCAATCACTTCTTTGCAAGCAGATAATTTGTTTGCACACATAGTTTGTTAATGTAAGACAAAAATATACTCAAGGAAGTATTAATGTGAAAGGAAATTACAGTCAAAGGGTATTATAGTCATGCAACCACCTGTGGGCTTTTATGTGATTATGCCAAGATTTTTTTTTGTTAGTGTCAGAGGACTCTTAAAGGAAAGCTACAAATAAGGATGCACTTATAGATCCTTTTCTGGAGGGTTGCCCCAAAAATGGGAAGCAAGAGAGCACTGAAGAAAATATTTCATTAAATGAAAAATACAGCTAAGCCATAATACTTCTCTGTTTTATGATCTTCAAGTACTTCAGTCTTATATCCAATATTAGAAAGAAAATTTCCTTTAAGCAGCTGTCTTGTTATGTGCTGCAGTTTTTCTCTTCTGTGAATGAGGCAGAATGGCAGAACAGAATAGAAGCAGAAGCACAGAAATGTCAGAAAAACCTGATTACATCATATATACAATCCTGTGCGAGGTTTTTGCATGGAGAACAATAATGCTAAAATCTGTTTTAAAAATTTTTGATTAATTTTAATGATCAACACAGATGTTCTGTCTGGGTGTACTAATGGTTCTTCAATTAAAAGAGGCAAACAAGCAAACAAAACCTTCAAAAGTTCCAGCTGAAACTATCTCTTCACAGCTCAGACATTACTTACACAGTTCACTGCTTTATTGTTCTCATCAACTATGGTATGTCTGTAATATTTTCAGTTAATTTCTTTGCTGGATATTGAAGTAGAAAAGTGCAACAGTAAACGTTGCATATTATAAAAAAGCAGAGGCTATAAAGGCACCAGCTATAAAACATGACATTAAGCATCTTTTACATCACTGTGTGCTCAGCAAAAGTCACTCTGTAGCAAATGTTTCTAGAGTTATTGCCTCATAGCATGAAAAATTTGGCTCATTGAGTTTAAGACCAAAAAACCAGAAGACTTCTCTGAATGACAAATTGATGGAAGCTGCTAGATGGTTCTCATTGGTTGTAAAAGGATCAAAAACAGTGTTCCAATTCAGGAGCAGTACACCGACTTCAAAAATTGAAGTGCTACTACCATTTAAAAGGGCAAAATTCTGAACAAGGTATCATTAGATATGAGGCAGCTTGATCTGTGCTTATTTGGATAAAAAGTAATTTTAGTGTCTGTGAAGGTTTCTTGGATTCTGCTGATTTAAACACACTGACAGTAAAGAAAAATTTGATGAATGTTGCTGAGATACAGGCATACAATGCAGTGGATGCTCAAAATCCTGAGGAAAATGAAAGGTAAGCAGCTGAGAGACTCTCAATAATCTATACGACTTAATGGTGTTGGTCACAACTATAGTAAAGCTGAAAATTTATGAACAATCTATTCATCAATTAAACAATCTCTAAAGTGATAAAATATGATGTAACTGTTACAACTTTACTTACTGCCATGTTACATCACCACTGCTAGTCACAAACCCATTCTGCAGCTGTGGGTCAGGCAAGAGGCAAAAGTAATGTGAAATGTGGTATCAATTTTGGGCTATTAAGGTACTTCTCATTGAACTGTTCCTGAATGTATTTGTTGAAATGAAAACCAGAGGTTCTACCCTTGTTGCAGGCAAGTTCCTATGTGTCCACTTGTAATGACACAAGGACAATGTGTACACTTGTAATGACACAGTGCAAAATGGGCTATGCTGGCCAAGGTATAATTATCAGATATCAGATACCACGTCCATGGTATGCAAAGGCACTGTCACCTTAAAGGCTTGTGTGCACAATGCTGCACACAACTCCAGTATTATTGCCTGTGGAATCACGGTCTTGTAAGGCAAAGGTTTTGTGTGAATACCCAAATTAAGAGCAGGATGCACCAAGTGGGATTGAGTGTATCACCAGATGACACAAGTTGAATGGTGCTGTTGATCGCTTGAGAGACAGGATGCCTTCCAAAGGGATGTAGACAATCTCAAAAATTGCACCCGCGGCTACCTTATGAAATTCAATGGCGCCAAGTACACATGGAGTGGGTTAATTCCCATTCTCAGTGTGGGAAGGAGGATGAACAGATTGAGAGAAACACTGAGCAGAAGTACTTGGGAGAAACGGTCAATGAAACCTGTATGTGGCACAATGATATGCACTTGCAGCCAGGAAAAAAAATTGTATCCTGGGCTGAGTCAAATGCAGCCCGGCCAGAAGGTTCAGAGAGATGATTCTTCCCCTATTCTGCTCCTCTGAGACCCCACCTGGAATTCTCCATCCAGATCTGGTGCTTCCAGCACAAGAATAACCTGGACCTGCACAAGTGCATCAAGAAGAGGACTGTGAGGATGNTATAGACTATGTTCCCTCTAGGTCAAAGAAATGAGACAGATTATCTTCAATTTTCTATCATATAGCAAGTTTCTAAGAAAAATAAGATTAATTACTTCTGGAAGATCTTATCTACATCTATTTGGTAATTTAGACTAGAAGGCTGACATTCAGATGACCTAGAGTAGAAAATATGAATACCATCCTTCATTTTTAAGCACCCCAGGTGTGCTTTCTGCTTTCACAGGTGCCCAGTGCCATTTGTGATGCTCTAAGCCTTTGTCTCCAGATCCCACATGATGACATCCAGCCCTGAGCAGGTGACTCAAAGAAGTTCTACATTTCAAATATTTAATTCCCATTTTTCAGTCCTATGCCACATAACAGCAAGGTCCCAAGCTCTGTGTCTGTATGTTATCATAGTTTTCATTGACTTCACAGGGATTTGTTTCCAAGGATATGAGACCAGAGTTTGTGGCTTCCTTTTTAANGAACAGATTGAGAGAAACACTGAGCAGAAGTACTTGGGAGAAACGGTCAATGAAACCTGTATGTGGCACAATGATATGCACTTGCAGTCTGGAAAAAAAATTGTATCCTGGGCTGAGTCAAATGCAGCCCGGCCAGAAGGTTCAGAGAGATGATTCTTCCCCTATTCTGCTCCTCTGAGACCCCACCTGGAATTCTCCATCCAGATCTGGTGCTTCCAGCACAAGAATAACCTGGACCTGCACAAGTGCATCAAGAAGAGGACTGTGAGGATGATCAGAGGGCTGGAATACCTCTCTTATGAAGACAGGCTGAGAGAGTAGTTCAGACTGAAGAAGAGAAGACTACAGAGACCTCCAAACAGCATTCCAGTATCTAAAAGAAAGCCAGAGTGGGACCTTTTACAGAAGTAATGGATTTAAACTACAAAAGGATGGATTCAGACTAGAAATAAGAAAGAAACTTTTTGCACTGAGGGTGGTAAAATACTAGAACAGATTGCCCAGAGATGTTCCATCCCTGGAAATATTCAAGGTCTTGTTGGACAGAAATCTAAGCAACCTGGATTAGAAGATATTCTTGCTCATTGCGGAGGGGTTGGACTAGGTGACCTTTAAATGTCCCCTCCAACCAAAACTATTTTTTCTGTGATTCCATGAGACAGTCCCTCACATGAAAATGCCATTTTTATGGTGNTGACTTCACAGGGATTTGTTTCCAAGGATATGAGACCAGAGTTTGTGGCTTCCTTTTTAATTTTTTCTTTTCTTTTTTATTTTTTTTTTCTGTAAGAATTGAGGGGGTTGGATCTACAGCTATAGCTTAATTTCTTTTTTAGTTTGTTTTTTTTTTTTAAAGTGAAGCCTTTTTTCTTGTTCTCTACTGCCCTTCTGGTGCTAAGATAGTCTGATTTTTCATTGTAGACAGACATCTATATCTATCTAAAAGAACAGTTAGGTTTTCAAGCAAGTTTTCATGAAATCTGTGTATCTTCAATAACCATTGGTTTGTGTTACAGCATTACTTATGCAGGTATCTGAGTCACGGCTGACCTGTGGTGCTTGCAGGTCCTTGAGGAGCAGCACGCCCATGGTGAGTGTGGATTCCTCAGGCAGGGCCTTGCATGGGTTTCTGGGGTTGCATCTCTCCCCTCACTCTCTCCTTTGTCTCCTCCTGGGGCCCCCATGGGGGAGGACAGGGTGTAGAAGGCAGAAACCCCACAGTGCCTGGGGCTCTACTATGGCAAAAAGTCAGATTTATGGTGCTGAAATTTCTGCTACACACTTTGTATTTGATGCAGCAAACAGGTATGACAGAAACAGAGGAGAATGCTGTACAATGATGCAAAAAGCAGGCTTCAGAATATGCAGGAGAGGCATATTGAGAATTTTAAATTATTCATCAGTGTCAGCACACTTGACTGCTTCACTAAAATGCACAGGCATGTATGATGAAAAGAAACATCAAACCTGAACAGGAACAAGCAAATAACAAATCTAAGAAGCAAGTTTTCACACAATTTTGCAGGCAATTCAGACACAAATTCCTGAAGCAGAAAAATTACTGCTGAATGAAATAAAAAAATAAGAGTAAGGGACATGTAATTGTTAAGAAATAACACATTCATGTGCACTAGCAGTGAAATTACATTGGCTGTTATCTCAGAAGTGTTCACTAGATACCTGACTGACTGCAAGACAGGGACATTCAGAGTAGATATGCATTTTACCTTTTTTACTGAGCTTTTTGGTTTTTTTAGTGATTTCCTCAATTTTCTAAAAAAAAAATCATGCCTGTATATCAGTGAGTTGATGGGAACTGGAAAATAACAAGAATATTTTATCAAAATTTTTAATGAACTAGAAACAATCTGTCACACTGTTGAGACTCTTGCTTTTATAGGTTTCAGTTGAAAGGAAAAAAATTCTTTGAAAACTGGGGTAACCTGAAACAGTTACTTTACTTAGTTGTACTAGAAGATAGCAAAATCCATAAAGCTTCCATCTTTTCCCACGCAAAACTTCTTTTTGCACAATATGTGGGCATACCTTTACATTTTCCCCACCTTTCCCACCAAATCACGAGACCGTTCTCGGAGGCAAGCTTTGAGCAACTCGTTTAATTAGCACAACGCAGCTTTGGGTCTTCTTCAGAAGTTCCATTTAAACTAAATGGCTCTGACATATTGATAAATGAGCTATACTAGGTAGACAGAAAGGAATTAATTTTTCATTTGAGATCTTCCAGTAAGATGTCTAAATGAAAAGAAAGAGTTTTATCTTGTACAAAGCCATGATGACCAGGTACAACACTTAGGCCATGGAGGACTCTCCCCTAATACCAGGCATCCCAGTACCATAATAGATTGAGTTGGAAGTGACCTTTAAAAGTCATCTAGTTCTCCCCCCACCCTGCAATGAGCAGAGCTATTTGTAACTAGAATAGGTTGCTCAGAGCCCTGTCCAACATGACCCTGAATGTTGCCAGGGATGGGGCATCTACCACTTCTCTGGAAAATCTGATCCAGTGTTTCACCACCCTCATCATAAAAAAAATATTCCATATGTCTAATTTGAAGACAGTATTGATGCAGGTAAAGATTCCAAGAAGTTTTAAGATCATGTGATAAATAACAGATGAACTGTAGTCAGTGGGAAATGTTATCCTTCAGATCACAGAAGTGTCACTAGGATTGACCTGGTCAAAAAACATGACAAGCAAGGAGCACTGAATCTATTTTAATATGGTCAGCTATAATTTTGTAAGCTGCAGCATGCTCTGGGGAGTGTGATGCAATGGCTGACTGTGCTGGGTATGCTCAAAATGTGTAGAAGAATTCAGTGATGTACAACATGAAGGATTCTATAAGAAGTGACGGATGATTTAGGAGTGTGAAGAAAAGCACAAAAAACGAGCAAACAGAAAATAATTTTTTGGTCTGACATCACTAAAGAATAGCACTAAGGGTTGAGAACTGGAGTAAAGCCTAGACTTCCCAAAGCATTTGCATAACATCTGATTAAACATCACTTAACCATGGATTTACTTATTTGTAGTAGATGTGGGACTGATCCGCTTTATCCCATATAGCTTCTAAATCCCACCGTGGCTATTACAGTGCACTTCTTTTGTAACTTGATATTATATGGCAAGCTGCAATACCTTCTTGTCCTGCCTGCAAAAATTCCTTTGCCCAACACCTTTAAGGATTTACTGGTGAATGAGCTCAAAGTACTCCCTCAGCCAGCCAGCCCTGTAGGTCACTGGCCATGCTCTTCATTTGGTGTGCAGTCATGCTGTTCCTGCACAGAAGGTATGCTCAGCTGGTGGTGGCTGGAAGTGCTTGAAGCAGTTGGAAGAGACTGTGAGAAAAAAGCAGACAAAAAGGCAGATGGAAGTTTCTGCTACTAAGCTATAGTAGTATATCCAGGTGAGGAAAACCAGTACATTGGACTTTGATGACTGTCAGTATTCTCCTGCCTGCACAGCAGAAGGATGAACAGCTCTAGTGAGAATTAGACTCTCCATCCTGAAGCAGTTGCAGGGATGGATACTTCTCGTTTATACCTTACCATAACTCAAATGTAACTCAATAACACTTCTCATCCATCCAGATTGTAATAAATTCACTTTTCTTTACACAGCTGAGAAACTTTGAGTTGGGTCTTCCTTAGGTGTTCATTCATACGTAGAAATATGCTTTGTATAAATGACATGATCTGACCTAGCTTTTAAATTTCCTGTTACTTTATTTATATCTCTTATAAGGTAACAGTGGGCTCAGAACTGACCATTGTAACTGAAATCAAAGACCTTGGATTTACTGTGGATACTTTTGCAAAAATATTAGCTCATTGCATAATGAAAATCAAAAAAGAAACTGGACATTGGGAATTGCTAGTAAGAACATCATCATGCCATTTTATACATTAAAAATACATAATCCGTTTGCTCTTCTCTTTTTTTGATCGCATTATATCAAAATATGCAGAAACGAAGAAGGATGAAAAGAAGCAAAGAAAATGCCAGCATTTTTCCTGTGAATTTATGGGTACACAGCCTGTCAACAACAATGGGAAAGCAGTTGTCATGGGTGCACTATGTACCTGCACAGCATCTGTGCAGGAAGTAATTGGATTACATCCAATGATAGCTTGCTAAAATACAGAAGGTGGTTAAATGTACTTCTGGTGAGTGTATTTGTAAATACTATTGCTATTTTTTAGTTCCTGTATATATTGTTTAGGACCGCAGCTAATCTATTTAAATTCTTGGCATAACATCACAAAACCTGTTATTTGGGTTTGTGGTACGAGTTGTATAGACTGGCTGTACAGACCATCCTGCCTGTTTTGCCCTTATTCACACTCTAGATTCCTTGTTTTATGTACAAAGTCATATACATCTAAAATGTGGTTGTATAATCTTGGGGTGACTCAAGATTACTTCCATTAAAAACAGCCAGAGGTCTCCATCTGTAAACCCTAAGTGAAATTAATTTAATTTATATTCTTATTTTTATTCTGTCTGGCTTATTTAATCTTTTCTGAAAATGAACATTTCAAAGAATTACCTCGTATGCTTCTTGCCTTGTATTTTATATTTTCCCAGGAAAAAACTGCAATCAGTATGAACTTTTAATTTTTTTTCCTCATGAACAAACAGTAAAAGATTACTTAACCAGCTACTAATTCATCTAAAGTGCTATTATAATTAGGGGCAATTCAGCCAATACAATTGTTGATTCTGAGGGCTGTTCTCCAATCGAGATGTAAATGTGTCTTGCCTGAAGAGCTGGATTGCTCTCTAGTCTTTACTGCCAGTACTGAGAGGGAGCTTGGTCCTCTTGCCTAAGTGTAGACTTCTAGTGTCATTTGAGGTGTTTCAGGTTGTCTGGGATATCTACAGAAGGCAAACAGGTATGATCCAGGGAGATCTTCATCCAACAAACTAGCAGTCACAGGCCAGACAGGTTTCCCTGAGGCAACTTTCATGGGGTTGTTTATCTTTAGGTAACTGATTCTTCCCTTAGCTCTCGCTTGAATTGTAGCAAGAACTTAGACCCCTTTGTGCACAAGTATCTTACGCCTTAATCAAAGGTTTTTAGTGCAGCTTGAGAGGCTGTAACATATTTTATATGACCTCCACCTGGTGCTCCAGATGGCTGTAGGTCTGCTGTAGGTTCTGTGTCAAGTCTGCCAACCACGTGCAGGTACTGTGGATTTCTTACTGTGCCTCATATTGCACTAGATACTAGTTTGAACTACTGGATGAATTAGTTTAGGAAATTAATATTCCATATAAAAAGGTATTTAGTGCTGCACCTGCTTTTCACTGGGATATCACTGATGCTTTGGATGGAAGATTAAGAAAAATCTTCTCTAAAAAATGCATAGGCATAAAGAGATCTTTTTGCTTCTACTCCAGTCTCAATTTTTTCTCTTGTAGTAATTGTTTCATAAGTTGACGACTGAGGTCAATATATCTGCTAAACTATAAGTAAATTGAGACAAGAAATTTTTTTTTGTTTCTTATTTTCTTCAAGTAATTAAGTCTTTCCTGCATGCATTTCCCTTATGCTGACTTTCATTTAGAGCTGATGCTGGTCTGCTGAATACAGCTTTATTCAAATCCAACTGTTCTTGGAATTTTTCTTGCTTTTATACGGAAGAACAAATTAAAGTACGTGTAAAATCTGCTGAAACACCCACAACTCCCACAACAACCCACACATGGCAGAAGTATATTTCAGAAAGCTACAGTTTAATGTTTAGTCAAGCTGCATAAATATTTTTATATTCCTTGCTGCCCATATGAAGCAGCAAAGGATTTCCTTTTCAGCCTTCTATTTTTTTTATCTGGGTGCATAATTCCTGCTTCTCTTAACTAAAACTTCCTGTGTATGCAATACAGAGTGGTTAGCAACTTAAAAGTTCATATTCATTCTCACATTTTTAGAGCACCCAGAAGCAGGGAGTGACGGGGCTTCCCTGCTTTCTTGTGGTAAAACATTTCATAGTCCATTTATTCCACTGAGGAGGATGTTACATAATAGCACCACTACCAAGGGCAATGGGATAATGAAGCAACTACACTGAATGAATATGTTTTTGGATTTCTCAATGAACCATTTAAATTGAAGGTAAATATTCCAGAATGTGCTTTTCACCTATTTATTTTAAGAAATATTATTTATTTAGGTTACTAAAATAGGGATTGTATTTATTAAGCTTGGCCAGCAGGGCTCTCTCTTGCATTATATTTGAATTCAATCAGGCCATTTTAATTTTGTGTGCATAGTGTCCTTCTCTAGGTAGTTTTAACCCTGAAATGATAGAGCACTAGTCTTATTTATGGAACCTATTAGCAAGGAATTAGAATGCCTTTGGATTCCAAGTTACAATAGAAAGATATTTCCAAGACTTTTTGCTTTTTATTTAATTTGATTCTTTTTAGTGATGATGTGTATATGCAGTTAATGCCCAACACCTTTAACTGCAATATGTCAGGTAATTTAAATAGCCAAAGTCGTAAAATTTGAGTAGTTGCCACTGAAACACCAAAATCTTAATGTCTACTTTCAAGACCTCAAGGGAATCCTGATGGTTGTCCAGACCCCATGTCTAGATGGATACTACGACTCTAGCCTGAACCTGTGTTGGGACAAGACTTAGGCACAGAACATTGCTTCATATCTAATGGTTCTCATGGAAAGAAAACTACATCAGAAGTTCAGGATTATACTCATAAAAAAATCAGACCTACTTTCCCCTTATACCAAACCAACTAGGCCCATGAACCGATCAAGGGCCTTCCTCTCACAGGAGTCAGGATTCCCACAAAACAGTATTCACTGTACATATATGCTGCCTTAGTAAGTAGGACTTTAATTTTTTTTTTTTTTACAACACTAATACCACCACTGCCAATGATATTCCTGTGTATTTCTATGTGGTAATTTTATAATGGTATTTGAAAATAAGTACCTTAAGAAAACATTGTACTTTTAAATGCACGTAAAGAAAAAATGCCAATGTGAACACAAAGATCTAGTGACTTAGTGGAAGATAGTTACCTCATTTATCTCAAATGCCTATCTAGGGCTTTTAAAAGTGCCTATCTCTCCTCAGATGCAGCAATACCTGGCTTAGACTAATGACCTATCTGTTTGCACAATGAAATTTATCGCTTCCTACAGAAATTTCCCTTTTTATGTCCAGAAACTATGTATAGCTTTTATAACTCAAATCCTTGTCATTTTCAGAAACATCTCTGTGATGCAACTGCAAACACCCGTGAGATAAAGGAGACATGGTAGAGAAGGAGACATATAGAGTCCCAAGAGTACCTAACTTGCTTCAGCACAAGAATGTTGCTTGGCAGCTGCTAAGACTGACATAAATTCTTTTGCTGGACTGGTGTCATTTTAATAGCTGCTGTGATAGAAGTGGGGTTTTTTTGCAGGTCAGTTTGCCCTATTTATTATTCCTATGTTGTTACTTTGAAGAACTATTTCCTTTGGGTTTTACAATGATGCAAACATTCAGCATTTGTAATGACTGTCCTTAAGTTTTCTTAAAAAATATTTACTTAAAGAGGTATCTGTTGTCTTTTTATGGGGCATGTGTATCTCACTGAGAACACAACCTTTTACTGTTGTGTTTATATCAACATCATAGAAAGCTTTCAAGTCAGAATTTTAGAGGAGAGACTTTCAGATATAGTTACATATTCATGTTCTAGAATACAATTATATTCAAAACCCTAGAAAATCTTAGGATGGATTCCAGAATCCTGAACACCCAAGAAATATTTTTGAATGTAGATGCATAAGAAATAATTTAAGCAATTAGTTTTCAAAGTCTGAGATTGCAGACTTACACATAGCTAAATACATTAACTGTATATAGGAGCAACCAAAGATCCAAGATTCAGCTCATCTAATTTAGATCAGTCATAAGTTAGATTAGAGAGCGACTCAGAACACAGAAGAAGATCAATATATTCTTGGTTTCTATCTCTTTCCATTGACTGAAGACAGAACCAAGATGACTGCCTCTGAGGCAACTCAAGACAAAAGAAATTAATCCTTTCCTGAGTGACTATACTGTAATATTTAAATATTGAAAGGATGCAACAAAGTTTCTTTTAAATACTGGCTATAATACAAAGACACAGGGTAAATTAAGATTGAACCAAAGTTTAAGTTAATTCTGAATCACTGGGCAGTCTGGAGATTCTCAATCCTTTGCCTTTGCTTTTAATTTCCTGTTAAGGATTATATCTGCAACCCAGATCCAGAAATGATAAAGTACTAATAGAAAGGCTTTTATTGCAGAATTTCAAGCTGTGAATGGGACAAGACCAGAGATACTAGTCTTTTGTTATTATTATTAATAAAGTGAAAGGAATAACAATATTTTATTCTCAGGATTTTTTTCTAATGGAAAGAAAATTAAGTTCCAATAAACCATGGACTTTTATTCAACCAATTGAAACCTGAATATTTCCTACCTCACGGCCTTCTGCCACAGCTACTGAACATAAGCTTAATGGCATTGATCAAAATGAAATTCCATGTAAATCGCAAAACTTTATAGCACATCAGGCATCTCTAGCAGAAATAGGAGTTGAGAGCAGACATTTTATTTAATTTTTCCTGCTTTCCACATCAGTGCTGCACAATGCTAGGATTAATTTATGATTCTTTTGTTCATATCCCTGTTCCTTCACTTCTACCAAGGTCAGCATGCTGTACTAGAGACAGTAACAACAAAACCCAACAGAAATCCCACAATAAATTTCATTTAGCAATCAATCTTTGTTATAAAATAATAAGACCATTTCTAAAGGCTATCTCTGTAAAAGTATGATTAGTATTTAAGGAAACACATGGATAGTTAAAGGTATACGTAATGAAATTGTAGAAGAAGCATAAAATATATATAAACTGTCCTTCTATTCTTATTTATTAGCATCAGTTATTCCTAGCATTTCATGACTGCAATTTTTTCTAGTAGAACTTTACACAAAATTGGTACAGGTTTATTTGAGTAAATCCATATTCATTCAGCAACAGTTTACACTTGCAAGACTGTGTTTAGAGAATTGCAGGGTTGCTGGAAACAACAGGAGAGTAATTAGGATAACAGTAAGATGAAGAACATCATTGTCAATTCATCATCCTTTTGCTCTTTCTGTGTTAGAAAAAATAAGAGTGGAGGGAAGTCTGGCATAGGTTCATAAGTTTAATATGGAAATTCAGGACTATATGAACTTCTGCCAGAAATGTGCACAGAGTCATGAGTGATTTTCATGTTAGACATATTTTTGTAGAAATTAGGTAAATAAGCAATTAGCATGATTAACCATTTCACTTTAGCTTGACATCTGCTCACACCTTTAATAATATGCTTTCTACCACGAGGGATCTATATACTGATAGATTGGGGTTTTTTTAAGTGCTTGTTCTTTTTAAGTGCTTCAAGTAAGAGATATGCAATTACAGTGAAAACACTAAAAATAAAGAAACAACAATCAGACAAACAAAATAGAAAATAATCAGCACCAGTAAACACTGCACAGTTGTTCACTGATAAAAGATATATAGATGGTATTGGAAATGTAAAAATTGTGACCAAATTCGTAATTTTCTCTGCAGAACAGTAAGGTCACTACTGTATACCAATGACTCTCCAGGTCATAACTTCTCAGATTGTTTTGACTTCACACATATGTCCTTCCAGGTCTATTTCTAGTAAATAGTTTCAGTTCTACCAAGATTTTACAAAGCGTGTTTTAGAGATAAAATTTATTTCAACTCTGACCATGGTCTGGCTCTGCCTTGTGGCTAGCACTTCAAAGTTCAAAGCTGATACCAACTTAAAGACAGATCATGCTTCTCTCACAGTGAATATGATCTACAGTTTTCAGCTAATTGTCTTTTATTTTATCACTGTGGCCAGGCAGGTCTTTAGCTATCTCCAGAAAAGCAGGGTTGCATAACAAGTAACAGTTGTCTGGGAAGACAAGCAACATCACTCCAAAGATCTTCTCTTCTTCTTCCCTAGCTTAATATGCTGAGCATGATGCCACATAGTGTGAAATATCCCTTTGGTCAGTTGGGGGTCAGGTCTCCTGGCTGTGTTGCCTCCTAGTTTCTTGTGCACCCTCAGCTTCCTCACTGGTGAGGCAGTATGAGACACAGAAAATGCCTTGTCTCTATGTCAGAGCTGCTCAGCACTAACAAAAACATCTTTGCATTATTAACACTGTTTACAGCAGAAATCCATAAAATAGCCTCATGCTAGCTGCTATGAAAAAAATTAAATCTACCTGCCCCAGCCAAAACCAGCACAAACAATAAAAAAACAAAACTAAACTAAAGCAGGTCTAGTAATAAGATATTGCAGAAAATTGGTTTGATGAGCAACTAATACAATTTCCAGGAAGATAATCTTGAGTATAGGTTATAGATGTCAACATGTGAAGAAGAGAGGTGACAGGAGAAAACAAACAAATAAACAAAACACACCAAAGACCTAAACAAAATAAACAATCAAAGAAACACCCTTCTCCCTCAGAAATCATAGCAATAGTCTATATAAAAGACATAAAAACTAGATAGAACTGAGAAATGAGATTATCAATAAAAAGGTAAATTAAGAGATAATTGGTTTATTGTGCCATTGACTCTTCAAAGGTGTTTGAAGGATATTTATTTATTATTCTTCAACTAAAACATAAAACTTTTATCTAAAATCAGCTCTCTGTAAGATAACAACATTTAGAGCTTCTTTTATGAAAAGCTACAACCAACAAATTCTTTGAAAAACAGTGGTGGGTTGACCTTGGCAGGCTTCCATACTGACACCCAGCTGCTTTCTCATCCTCTCTCCACAACAGAACAGAGAGGGAAAATAAATGGAAAATCCTAAGGGTCAAGATAGAGACAGTGAGATCACTTACCAATTACTGTAATAGGCAAAACAGTTGACTTGAGGAAAATAAATTCAATTTATTGTCAAATAAAATAGAGTTGGATAGTGAGAAACAAAGAAAATAAATTTAACACTTTTCCCAGACCCATCCCTTTTTCCTCCAGCTCAGTTTTAATCCTTCACTCCTGACTTCTCTACCTACCCTTAGTCTGAGCAGCACAGGGGCTATGAGAAATAGAGTGTTGTGATCAGTTCATTTCAACTCTACCTCTCCTTCCTCATAATGTTTTTTCCCTGCCCAAGCAGATGTCTTCTTCTTGATCCACAATTCCTTTAGGAAGTATCCACCTGCTTTGGTGTGGGAACCTCCATGGTCTGCAGTGTGAACATCCATGCTGATGTGGTCCTCTCCATGTAGCACCTCCTTCCCACTTCACCTCTCACCTTGATGTCTGAAGAGCTGTTTCTTTCAGGCTGTTCATTGGTTTCTTTTTGTTTGTTTGTGTTTAAATTTTCCACTCACTTCTCCCTCCTGGGGCAACATTTTACCTATGCTCAAACTGATTTTCCCAGAGGTGCCACCATCTCAGCCAAGGGGTTCAGCTGTGTCCTAGGATGGATCCGTTGGAACCCGTTGGAACTGTCTGTCCAGAACAGGACTTGGAGACTTGAAGTTGGGTGAGATAAATGCTATCCTTTACTAGTTTTCTCTAGACTCTGCTTTATTTCTACTCTATGTTCTTTTGGCTTTTTCTAGGTAAAACATGAATCATGGCCACTCCGATGCAGCCACTAATTAAAGGAAAGGAGAAAATAACCAAACACTTTCAAAAAATATTGATTGGCAGTATGTAATTAGTGGATATTTTCTAAAATATAGGTCTGTTATTGGGATGCAAAAAACAGCCAAGATGTGTTCAAATTTACTGGTGTTGTTTTCCCTGCTCCCTTAAGAGCAGGATTGAGCGTGGTACTCATAAAGAATAAGAAATTTGTAATTACAACATTTTCTAAGTCCATTATATCATACAAAAATTTTCTGTCTTAAAAGGGACCTTGTTTCCTTTAAAAGACTGAAAGTAATTATTAACCTCATCTAAAATGTCTTTTTAACTGAACCTGAAATGAACAGGAATTTTCAGTTTAACCAAAGGGAAGTAAGGTGGTTTTGGTTTTTTGGTTTTGTTTTGGTTTTTTTTTAATGTGAATTAAGGATCACCATAACCTTTATTAAAAATAACATGGGATTCTGTGAGCAAGGGATAACTAAGGGGAAATATGGAAAACAGCATTTCTTTTCTGTTTCTGTGCAGGATGCAGTGCTTTGAATGAAATTCTTCACATTTGTGAGCAGCAAAGTAGTGAAGGAATTACCTGTATGATGAATGCACTTAATTTCTCTCGTCTGTCTGCAAGTGGAACTTGTGGGAGACAGAATGACAAAATGATTGAAAATAAGGTCTGGGCCAATTTTCCACTGAATCTTGATCAAATGTGATTTTTTTCTTATATCTAAACTCACTGTGCATTTTGTTAGAGTTCTTCTGCCAAGCCTAATCCATGAGTCAACATTTTCAAAATGCAAAGTATTTCAGTGATATTGGAAGCTCTCTAACAAATCCATGAACAAAACTTCAATGAAAAATTTTACACACTTTCATAGAAGCCATAGGATTTATTGGAGTTGATAAGAGATCTGAAAAAATTAGTCTAGAAAAAATTCCAAATTTAACAGAGTGCTCTACTTTTTCATAGACTTTGTCATTGTAGCAAAATACCATTCTCTGTTATATACATAAGATGATCAAATATGTATAGAAATTTCTCTTTTAAATTTTAGACTTTTCCTCCATTTTTTTTGAAAAGTAAAACATTCCTCAGTTCTTAATGAATGTTGATTCCCTATCAATTTCCTAGATGAGTTCTTGACAGCATTTGGGATTTGTTTTGTTTTGTTTTTGTTCTTGCTTTTGTTTTGAGGGGGCATTTTTTCCATGTATATCTGTATATTTCCATGCATATGTCATTCCTTGAATATTGTATCTATTGTGCTCTTTTCGTGTTTGTTTGGGTTCTGTTTGTTTGTTTGTTTGTTTTATTTTATTTTTTTTTCCTCACCTTATGCTTTAGTATTTATCTTTGCAATGGACTTTTCTCAAAACACATCTCATTGATTCATTCAGGAGCAGCATGTTTTGCTGCCACTATCCCATGCTTTTCAGAGGGAGGGAACTGGTTCTGCTGCAGTGTGCCTCAGTAAACCTTCCATAACCTATGAGGTTACAGGAAATATTTATCTACTTGCCATTTCTTTAAAAAAAATAGTCTAATGCCAAAAGAATTCAGATCCTGCTTACATGTACAATAAAGACAATGAAAAGGAAAAAAAAAAAGAAAGAAAAAGATGTGGACATATTTCCAGTACTAGTTCTTATGGCAAGCTCAAGAAACATTTCTTTGCTGTGTTTTATTATTTAAAAGCTTTTCTTTCATAGCAGTATGTTAAAAGCCTTAATATCATCGTGGTGTAATGCAACAATAATTTGATGTGATTGAACAACACTAATAGAACACCACAGTTAATGATGTGATGTGATGGACAGTCATAGTTGTTCACATGTTATGTCGATGGGCCGGTCTAAGTAGTTAGTGTTTCAAAAGACATCATATCAGGAAACATAGGCTGCACAGCTTCTCCTGAAACCCTAAGACATGATTATAATAATCAGCTTACTGCTCTGCACTTGCTGGAAGCTGTTTGCTATTTCTATGGGTTCAAACTAGTGCTGTTATGTCATCTCAAAGAATTTCAGATGAGATTGCATCAGAAAGAGAACTTTTATTTGTAGAGGTTTTATACATTTATGCATCAACATAAGGTGCAAAAAGATATCTTCCAAAAACACATATTGCTTCAGAAATATAATGAAAGAATTTTCATGAGAAGAAAATATTTTTGAACTTCTCAGTGCATAACAAATCGTACAAATCCTTTTTTTCCCTGTAACATGCCAATGCCTTTTACGTCAATGTTTGAATACTTTTTTATTTACTAAGCTTGAATAATTATTTCATCATTCCAGGGAAAGATTCCCCAAAATCAGTTAACAGAAGAGTTTGGTAGGAGTTTATATTAATCTTATTAAAGACAAAGTATAAGTGATTTTTTTAAAAAAACATAAAACTGGAGGAAATAAATACAGCTTTATATCTTCTGTATATAAATAATGTCCTACTTTATATCTTATGTTACACTATTAAATGGAATATCAAATCACTATGCTACAGATTTACAGCTGCTCTGTCAGGGTCTTCCTCCAATGCCTGAATATCCTAGACTAAGATAATAATTCTAGATTATGTTTACAAATTTCCAACCTCTATGGCAATCGTCTGCCATTATTACTTTTCTGAGACCTCCGAATTTCTTACATTTTTTATCAGTCCATATTACAGTATGCTGAGAGCAGTGCCTTGGAAGGGGACCTGGGGGTCCTGGTTGTTGGGAAGTTGAACATGAACCAGCAGTGCCCCAGGAGCCAGGAGGGCCAACCCTGTCCTGGGGGGCATCAGGCACAGCATGAACAGCTGGGCAAAGGAGGGGATTGTCCTGCTCTGCTCTGGGGCTGGGGCAGCCTCACCTCAAGTGCTGGGGGCAGTTTTGGGTGCCACTATATATATATATATATATAGATATACATATAACAATTAGAGAGTGTTCAAAGGAGGAAAACAAAGATGGTGAAAGGCCTTTAAGGGAAGCCAAATGAGAAGTGGCTGAGGTCACTTGGTTTGTTCAGCCTGGAAAAGAGGAGGCTGAGGGGAGACCACATTGCAGTTATAACTTCCTCATGAGGGGAAGAGGAGGGGCAGACACTGATCTCTTCTCTGTGGTGACCAGTGACAAGACCTTCAGGAATGGCCTTAAGCTGTGTCAGGGGAGGTTTAAGCTGGATATTAGGAAAAGGTTTTTCACTCAGAGGGTGGCTGGGCACTGGAACAGGCTCCCCAGGGAAATGGTCCCAGCACCAGCCTGACAGAGTCCAAGAAGCATTTGGACAATGCTCTCAGGAATATGGTGTGGCTCTTGGGATGTTGCTGTTCAGGGCCAGGATGATGATGATGTTTATGGGTCCCTTCTAATTCAGAATCCTCTCTGATTTTCTGAAATTCAGCAATAAAAAGAAACATGAAAAATAAAACTAACATGTCAAAGCTGATAGTTGCAGATATAAACCTCATATGAATTAAATTCTACTTTTTTTTTGAAGGAAAGTTCGAAATATAACCACCAGTTTTCTAGAATGAGTAAAAAATTAATGGTGAAGGAATATTCTATGCTTTTTTTGGCTTTATTTTCTTAGGACAAAGGAATTAATGCCACTGGAGCATATTTTTTTACCTTTTATTCTCATTTTAACACATATGACTTGTGTCATATGCTGACTTGTGAGAAAAGCCTGTAATCTTTACAGAAACTTCCTTTAGCACTATAACTAAAGCTAGATTTATAGGTAAGTGTGCCAATTGTGCAGCTTTTTATCTCCTGAAAAGTTATAGATTATGCTTCAAATTTTACAGTATTAGTTGAAATAGATAAATCTTCATTATGTAGGTGAAATTGAGGAGTTCCGGTTTTGCCTGGTTCTTACTGTAGACAAGAAACTACCTATGAAAAACGTTTTAATTTTTAGGCTCTAAAATACTGAAAAGTCATAGAAGTTACTTCTAGGAATTTGGAAATACTCCTGCTTTCTTTCTTAATATTTACAAAATTGTTATCAAAAGATTTAGTGGTGACATCTTTTACTTTACAAGTAAATTTTCTATCTCTCTAAAACCTTTCCTTTCCTTTCCTTTCCTTTCCTTTCCTTTCCTTTCCTTTCCTTTCCTTTCCTTTCCTTTCCTTTCCTTTCCTTTCCTTTCCTTTCCTTTCCTTTCCTTTCTCTTTTCCAGTGTTCATTCCAGTAGCATGAATGTTTACTCCAACATTTCTTCTGTTTTCTCTCTTACACTTGGCAACCAAGAAATGAACATAAAGGCTCCAGAAATTGGTTAAAATTGTGGCACATACTTGTCATATATTAATTTATTTTTACAGTTGCAAAAATTGCAGAAATTTAATTGTCTTAGCTACATATGGCTTCCATTGTTCTAGCCATGAAGGTGTTCTGCAAAGTCTAAAGAGTACTTTTTACTTTCCAGAAGTTCTTATTCATAATATTTCTTATCAGTTTACTAAAGCCTTAATATATTCAAAAGTAGGGTTTAAAATACTATTCTTACACATCTGACTTTCTTTAATTTATATAGAATGAATTCACTACTATGGTTTGAGGAATTTTATGCAGTTTAAAACTCACAACATAAAAAGAACGTTTAGATATTATTCATAATATCTAAAGTACTGTGTTCTGGATATGGCTTTCATGAAGTAAAAGCCTACAGTTTACTACTTTTCATGTTAATAAAGAAGAAAACAAAAGAAGTAGGGAAAGGAGAAGAAATAAAATGCATTGTGTTTGAGTGTTTTTTGCAAAGTGTTTTTATTTTTCTTTTAATTTGGCGAATGTCAGATTTGTTCTTATGTATATATCTAAATCTTTAGTCTAATTTTTTGCCTTAGACTCCCAAATCTACTTTTTATGTCCTGTTTCTGAAACACTTGCAAAAGAAAGAAAAAAAAATATATGCAAGATATATGGAAACTCTGTTCAATGTGGAAAATGACAGAAACTGATCTCATAAACTTAAAGGGCTGGGAGCTGTAATGTTAAAAACTGTCAGTCATCATACCTATATGATGGAATGTCTTCCAGAAAACTGGAAGGGATTGATGTTTAAAGATTTGCCAACAGTGTGATCACTGGCTAGATTAAGTTAAGATTAAGGCCACTACCTGGCCAGCTGGTGAAGTGGCCTAAGAGATGGAGAGATGTTTCTAAGACCAGTACCAAAGGAGGAGCTGGCCGTCTGTGGGACCAAAGCCAGCTGCTGGGGGGACTGTGGAGCCTGTGCATGGTTGCATCTAGAGGGAGGCAGATGGGGAGAATAAGGATCTAGGACCATCTGCTGCATGGATCATTGTGGTAGTGGCTCTCTGGCCACGGAGAGCAACTGATAGTTTCCCAGGCATCATCCTGGGAAAAGCGTGAGAAGCTCAGAGAAAAGAATGATAAACAATAGTTACCTTAACTTGCTGCACCTGGTGCTTGTGATTATGTTAACGTGTGCTACGTGATGTTTACAGTAAGGCTGTTACCAAGGGGTGGTTTCTTAATTAGCCAGTCATGTGAAACGTATTGATTAAATGACCAATCAGGTCACCCTGTATCAGGACTAAGTATAAAGGAATAGATTCCCTAACAAATTCATTCGTTGCCTTCTGAGAGATGTCTTTGGAGTCTATGCTGCTTGTGATATAACAGCAACAGATTATGAGCTTAAGGATAAGTCCTGAGGAATCTGCAGTGTGTGTGTGTGTGTATGTAGGTTCCCAGTGCACGTGCGTGTTAGCAAAGGGGATCTGGAGCGGGACTGCGGTCTCAGGTACTCTCACATGTCCAGGTGATAGCTAGAGTGACTGTCTGCCTCCAGCTTGTGGAGGCAATCCATATTATATATATGGATAAATCTTATACTAATGGATGTGTGATAGAAGGCAGGCACAAGATGAGGCCATTGATGCGTGTTCATGTGAGTGCTTTGTGTGGTCGGTGTGGCTGAAGGTGTTTATATGTGCATATGCATTGTAGATGTGAGTTTGTGTGCTGGATTTGACTCTCCTCAGAGATGCTCCAAGGTAAAATATGTCTTTTCCCTGATGTCACTTGAGAGTTCAGCACAGGTCTCTGCACAACATGGTATCTTGAGATCCTTTGTAAGTTGCTTTTCCCTTTGGTCCATCCCTTGCCCATGTTGGGAGTATGATTTCAGCTCAGCAGGCTTGATAACTAGACCAGGAGAAACTTCTGGATGTTATGCTGTCTTGCTCAAGAAGTTTGGTCCTAAAGTCAAACTACTGAAACACAGGCAGTGACACAGCCATGCACATGCAGAGATAGCTTAATAGACAAGCAGAAATGGGAAAGAAAACCAGCAACATGTGTATATTTTATAATTGTGTCACAAATAAAATTATATGTACTGAAAAAAACCCAAAAACCAAAGAAAATTAACAAAAAGTATGGCAACCAAAAGGAAAGCTATATTGTATAAAGGAAGTGAGAAGTGAGAACGTAGGTTGGAAACCAGATTGAAAACTATCAAAGAAGATGGAAAAATAAGAATATTTACAGAAATGCGACAAAGCTAGTATCTCAAATACCTATGTGAGAAAATCCAAAATGAAGCAATGACAGGCTTATATGTTTTGGGGTGTTTTAATTGGAACCATTTAAATAAATGGAATCAGAGAGTTAGCATAGATACGGATAAGTAGGTGATGCAAAGTGGATTGGAGGGAGCATTAAGAGAAAAGAAACCTAAAAAAATCTTAGAGACCTCCAGACAAAGAGTATTTGGTAAAAGCTTGCAGAAAAAAAAGAATAATGATTTTGTCAGAAAGTATTTTGAAATAGAAAAAAGTGTCCACTTGTCACTGAATTTTGTCCATTGCAACCACATACACCCAAGCACTCAAAATTTTATCTGAAGTTTGTGTAAAGTATCCACTGTAAAAACTCACAAGCTACAGCTCACAAAGTACTTGGCAAGTTTCTGAAACCAAGGAAATCTATATATATATATATATGCTTGAAGAAAGACTAACACAGCTGTGAAATTCTATGAAAAAGGAGTAAGAAGCATCAAGTGCTGCAAGTATTCTACTTTCATCAGTATGAAATTTGATGATCTCTGTGCCAAAAGGAAAAGAATAATAATCCCTATCAGTTTGTCAAAAATTAATGTGTTGAGAATTTCTTCTTGTGCCAAAGTCACATAAACGCTGAGTACTTGAACAAGACATCAATAAGGAAAATTCCAGATTTCAACAGCAGTGAAAAAACTTATACATTCTGCTATGCATGCCATCTTTTTCTGCAATCACCACCTAATGTTTGATATGAAAGTGAAAAAACCTTAAACGTTGTATACGAAGACCAGAGGAAAAAAATCTCTTCCATCTGCTGTAAGTGATAAGCAGAACCATGAAATATGCATTTAGTACAATAAAATATTTGAAAAATAGATGTACAGCCAAATCTAGTGCTGGGGCTCTTTTAAATGGAAGTGCAAATGGGACTACAGCTTTAAAAAAAGTTTTTACAGATAGATGCTGCATTTTTGGATGTAAATTCCTGCAAAAGCAGGATGCTTGACAATATTATTTTTATTTCATGATTTAAAGTGTGAGAGACACTGAAATTTTCTCTAGTTCCCTTGAAAAACCATTTTATATCTCACTATGAAAAATCTTTTATATAACAACTTCTTTTCAAATTTATCAATTTATTTATTTTTAATTTCTTTTCAGATAGTTAAGATATTTGCTCTGTCTTCAATATCAATACTGTAACTGTTTTTTGGTTTTTTTTTTAAATCTTCAAGACAAGCATTATATACTTAATTTATTTAAGACTTATGCCCATGTGTCAATTCTTCACACACCTTCTGAAGCCTTTCCAAATATTGATTACCTTTCTGGTAAAGAGGTATCTATAATAGAAAGAAACATATGAGGTACAAGGGGTTGATCTCCCGGCAGGGGTATATAATGCATTTATATATCCCTGGTCTATGGCATTGGTTTCTGTTCAGATTATGAGAGGATTTTTATCTCCAAGGCAAAAAGATATTCTGCTTGATACCCCCTTTAGCTGTGTTTTATTGTCACAGCTTGGTGGTTCCTCAGAGTCATTGAATTTTGCTGAATGAAGGATAACATGAGGGTTCTTACAGAAAGTGTGACTGAGGAGAAAGTGTTTCCTCTTATCCTTAACAGAGGTGATATGATGGCATCTAAATATTCCAGATATACTGAGACTGCTAAGTATGAAGAACAAAAGTGAACACCACAAAATTGTTCTTTAAAGAGCTACTAAGCAGATTATTACAGAATAATCATATGCCTTAAAGAAAACTCTGAAAAACAGTGGGTACATTTCTACATTCACCTATAAATTTTCTTTTTTTTTTTTCCTCTTTTATTTCCCTTTTTCTACTGACTTCTCCTAAGTGCAGTTCTGGGTCATTTAGCACTTATCTTTCCCCCAAAACAAAGGCTTGATCATGTAGGTTTGACATTTTACTTTCTGCTGCTTTTAGCCAAGATAGGCCAATTTGATGGATGGTAATATTGAAATACACAACCTGCTGAGAATATCTTACATAGTTTAGAAAGATAATATATACGTGTGAGGGTTTATCACCATATCTAGAACACATTAAAAAGATGTTTACTTCTAACTATTAGTTTAAGGTCTTAAAAAAGAATAAGTTTTTCTGTGTAGGATGCTGAAACGTATAAATCTATGTCATCTGTTCTTTAAAGGATGCATGCTGTCATCTTAAGCAGAAAGCACATTATTTGGGGAAGATGTTATCACTCAAGGCATGATTATTATCTGGAATTATAGATTGGCAAATTACAATTTGCCCACACATAGCTTCCTCACCTCAAAATTTTTTACTAAAACCTCAACAACAGAAAACACTAAGTTTCTGTCTCCCTTTCTAAGGCTTTTAAGTCTTCTTTTTTTTGTTTACCCTAGAGAATGATTTGTGTGTCCTGGAAGCCATTTACCATATCTATTCTCTGTGTGTGAATGTCTTGAATAACTCAGAAGTTCTCATATTAAGGTTGAACTTGTTGATCTTGGAGGTCTTTTCCAACCTTAATTATTCTATCTCACACTATAAAATTATGCTCATCATAAAATCTTTGTTTTAAACAGACTTCATGCAATCCAGATGATTAATTAATTCAGCTTCACTCTCAGAGCAGGTCTAGTTGCAGAAGAATAACTGTGCCTTTTCCTGTTGTGTTAAGGGTCAAGAAATTTCAACTTCAACCAACTATTTCTCTTTCAGGATAAATGAATTTGTGATACCTCTGAACTTCCATATACAGACTAGCTATAGTTATAAAAGACTGCAATTTCTTTGCTTGGGTTGGGCTTTTTTTGGTTGTTTTTTGTGTTTGCTGTTTTAGGAGTTTTTAATATAAAGCATGGGGAATTTTAAGAAAGCATTAGACCATCAATGAGACAAGTTATATAAGGAAGCCAATATATGTTTTTCTACTAAAACACTTTCACTGCAAAAATTTTCAAAGGAAGACCATCATCAAAGAATTATTTGCATTGTGCATTTTTCCACAGCAGTTACATAGCTGTTGAAAATATTTGTCAAAGCAGATACCCAGATAATAAAACCTCTTGTAAATGCAATTGCATACATTGTGATAACAGTTTTATACTGTGCAAAAGTAAGGCCATCTGCACCAGAATTAAGAAAAATACTTCTTCTTGATAACCTGAAACGTCATGGAATTTGCTGAATTATTTAAAGTTTCATAAAGTTCTGAGTCTCTGACAAATTTCATAAGCCTTGCAAGCATAACTTCAGCTCTTATCATCACTCCATCTCTCCTTTCCCAACCCAGCTATCTGAATATAATTTTATTGAGGTCTTTCACAAAATAGAATAGAGCAAAGCATTGCAGTATTTTCTGGGATAAACCATGACTATTCTGTAGTAGTTACACTTGAACATCTAAGTCTCCATTTACTGTATTTTTTTTCAATTTCTTTAAAGATTTTACAAAAGAAAATTGTCAAATAAATACAATTCTGTCATTTCAATGATTTTTTCTTGATTAACTAGAGGTACAACTTCTAAGAAGACCTTTCCTGTGAAAAAATTTTAATCTTTAAATAGAAATGTGGCACCAGTGTAGACCTATAATTACAATACTTCCATTCCCAGTAACAGACCTCAGGTTTTTCATTAACTCTGCATAGACTTGGGACTAGGATTTGTGAAGCTTGCTTTGTATGGACATGTCTTGATCTGCTAGGAACTTGTGTTTTGGGTTAGTTAACAGCAACAGTACCACAGAGAGATGACTGTGAAATTACTTGTTTTAATTGCTGTTTAGCTTTGTTCAACTTGGTTGTTAAACCATTATCACCGTAACTTTCACTAATAGTACTAACCAGAAGCCATTCAGTGCAGAGTGATCTATGACCGTAGAATATAATACATGAGAGCAGTCTTTAAAATGCAGGCACAGGATGAAGCTGGAAAACCCAGAGCTTCATGCAGGTCATGGATCACCAGTTATTTGCCATCAAAGGAAAGCAATTTAAAGTGACAGGTGAAGAGGTTATGGGGATGAAAAAGAGAAAAAAAAGATCATGTATGAAGAAAGAGCAAGGCATACTGTGTATTAGAAAATGTCTTAAAGTAGGCCGCAGTGAATTCTAGGGGAAGCAGGTAGAATTCCTGATCATTAGTACTCTACGTCCCTTGGCAAAGAATTTGTCATACCGAAAATTTACTGCAACACTTCCAACACGCAGCTTCTTAAGGACTTAGAGCAGCTCAACAAGGGTAAAACAGCAGAAATACGGATATAAACTGGAAAGCTTGCACATATAAGTTTAAATTGTTATTATTGGGAAGTAGCACTGCTAGAATACTGGAGAGAGTGTGTGTTAGTATCGTGACAACTTTATTCCTAATGACATGGTCAGATTCTTAATGTTTTATTTGCACTATCAACAAATTATTGTGTGTACCTATCATCTATGTTTCCTTATACCAGGTAAGCTGCTTGGGGCTTTGGTTTGGTATCTGGCTTTTGGGACTTAGTTGTGAATTGAATTCAATGAGGGAAGATCCAAATGGCTTTGTCATGATCCACAGATTTGTCCCATATATTGTAGTACACTTATTCAGATTCTCTGAGAGTGGTAAATTGTTGAGCATGTGCAAGTAGGAAATACTAGCATTAAGGTCAGATGAAATGTTAGTTCAGGGTTCTTGTGCATATGCTTTGTAATAGTCCTTAATTATATGATCACACTCTCTATTTCAGGATTGCCATAAAAAAGGGAAAAGGAAAGAAAAAAGTCACATTTCATTCACCTTGTGTATGTAACTTGCTGCTTAGATTCATTAGTTAGAATTTTCATTCAGCCTTCTAAGCATCCTCTAAGTAACAGAGTGGTAATAATGTCACACTTTCTGGATGGAATGTAGATTCAAAGAGCAGATTAAAATTTTATACATAAATACCTGCATATGAGTTAGGTAGTGGAATCCAATTGCCTAAACATTGGCCATCAATGCTACTAAAATTACACACCAACAAGCCTTTACTTTGCAAGTGTTTTCAGCTGACGTACCAGCTCGCTTAAATAGATGTGTTTGGAGGATGTCCTTGGAAATTCTATTTTTTTGAGACAACATACAGCAAATAATTGTAAGTGTATGCATTTTCCTTCTGGTTTAGAGAATGCTAGAGATATCATCCTATGCTGAATTGTTTTTCTTTTCATGCATTTTCTGTTAATGTGAGTTTCTTTATATTAATCTCCATAAGAATCAAATCTATAAATATGTTTATGTTTTTTTCANTTTAAATTTTTTTTTTTTTTTTTTAGAGGGTGGCCTTTTTTTTTTTTTTTTTTCCTTTTTTTTTTTTTTTTTTTTTTTTGTGGTTTGGATGAGGTTCATGGTGGTTATAGTTTTCAGGGTTTTGGGGCGTTTGAGAGAAAAAAGGGCAGAAGAATTAACTGTCGTGGCAAGTGTATTAAAAAAATCAGTACAGAAAACTGTAAATAATAGAAATAGTTATAAATATTTCAGGTTGGATGGACATCAAAGAGAAAACCTAATTCTATATGTCGCACAGGAAATCAGTATTTATATTCTGAGTAAAAGAAGCAACATGTTCTGAATTATTGGAAAGTGAGATATTTTGAACAACATATTATGACAGACCTTGCACTGAGTGCTTACACCAAACTGGAGCAGAGCATATGAGAGAAATTCTGAACACTTCAATTAGACACCCAGTTATCTTGCATGAATAAGTCCCAGAATCTTCACCGACCGCAGTTTACGAAATGAAGGGAAATATGTGCTTCCACATCTCATATCTGTTGAAGCTTGTCAGTGGTGTCCCTTGAACAGAGAAATGTCTCATAGACTCTCTGTTTAGATACATTCACATTGAGAAATTAGGACAGTATTTTCAGTCTTGGAGTCCAGCTTGGCTTAGTTTTTCATGATAATAAGCTGAGCCAAGGCTATAGCATCAAAAAGCACCTAGGAAAAGTAGCATCAGGCAGCCCTTAAGTTATTACAACAGTGAGCTATGTTAAAAACCTGTAATTTTTTTTTTTTTCATGGAAATTCAGTACATATAGTCCCAGCTGTTTATTCTCAATCTTTATGTGAATTTCCAACAGGTATCAGCTGGAATTGCATTCAGTGTCTAAAAGAAAAATTCAGTCCTAATCTTTTGTTGGAGTCTTCTGTCTAAATTTTCCTCTTTCAAGTGAACAGACCAGATTCATAGGGCCACTCTGATCTTCCTGCATGTGTAGAAACGCCAATGCCAGCAATAAGAGTTCTCTGCAAGGAAGAACTGCAGAATAGATAAGAAGTGCTCCATTGTGCAGACAGGAGAGGAGAATTTAGTTTTAATGATCCCATTACTTTCTGCTAGACTGCTAAAAATTGCTGCACTGAATAAACCAGTAGATGCTGCTTTTTGTCAAATAACTGGAATGTCTTTCATAAAACTTAATTTTTTTACAGACACTTTGTAGGGCAATTAGGGCAGCTTAGCAAATTCCTTATTTCCCACTGGACATTGTAATTCACAACAAACGAATTAATATTTTATCTGAAAATGCTACATACTTTCATTGTTGTTTATTTTTAATTAAAATTAAAGTCCTGAAACAGTCAATGACAATTACAAATACATGCAAGGCATTAAATATGACAATTTGAATTTTTAATTATTAATTATCACATTGACATGCTAATTATTTCTGGCAAAAACAGAGGATACTTTACTTAAATACTAATATAACTGCACTACCCATTTTAATTCCTGAGAAAAATTATGTAGTGCTTTTGCAAAATTTTAAACCTTAGAGAGAACAATAGTACAGGGGATTTGTCTTTTGAAAGATCAAAATGTTCATCATGAGTAAATCTTATATTTGAGTAGTGGAAGACAGTAATGCACTTACACTGTAACCGTGAAAATAACAGAAGACAAGTTTTAAAAGCTTTTCAGGAAGCAATCCAACTATGTGTTTAAATATTAAGAATGCACCATTGCATAAAATAGAACAAACAAGATGGGCATCTAAATGTATCCCTAGTGGAAACTAATTTTTACAACAAGATGTGTGCTAGAACTCTCTTAACATCCATTGCAATGTGTAGCTGTCTCAAAACCATAATAAATTTACTGGAAAGCCTAAGGGTTTTTTTTTATTAAGACATCAAATGGAGCATCACTGCTTTTTTCCCCATTGCTTTAGCAACACAAGCTAAAGTCTAGTTAATATTTTAGGCTTCAGGATCATGAAAGAAGCAAATTAAAATGTGAAAAATTCTGTAATCTGATTGTTCCTGAGTTTAGCTTCTTTCCTTGTAGAACAGAAAGAAATAGCAGCTTGGGAAAAAAATAAATTAGAAGGTTTGTTCTGTCACAAAATGAATGCAAGAAAATACAGATCTTTTGTGTTCCTCATGAGCATGAAAGTCATTGCATCCTATGCGAGATGTATCCTAAATAAGAAAGACAACAGAAAAATTCTGCAGTTACTTAGTTGTGATTTCACAATTCTGCGTGTATAGTCTATACATGTTGGTATCTGGGACATAGGTTTGGCTGGTTTTAATGGATGGCAGCATAAGGTCAATCTAATTTATAACCATTTCTCAGGACCCTTTACACCTTTTCAAGCTGAACTGTGCATGGCAACATTACTTGGGACTGCTAGTAATCGTGTTTTAAAACATACTTTTCACCCAAAAAATTCGTGATCGTTTCTATTAAAGTATATTAGAATTTTTTTATAAATGGTCTCTTGGATTCAACTTTATATCCTGGCAAAGATGCCAAAGAATTTTCAAAGTTGTACCTATTTTGTTTTATATGTTTGTGTTAATTTATTATTTTTTCCCATGTTGTTGAGAACAGAGATAGAAATTCTCACCTGTTCACATGTATATGAATCCACCCTCAGATTTTATGATGGCTTTTAAACTACAAAATTATTAAAATAACTGTTTCCGTGATTAAAATTGTTATATTGGCAGTTTCTGTACTCTTTACAGAATTTTCTCTGTGAACTCCATTGTTTTGTCGGGCTGCAAAACCTTGGACATACTATCTTCTGGAGAATGTCAATAATGTAAAATTTATGCTCTGTGCTTTGTGCAAATTCTGCTGTTGGAGCAGTCAATGGGGAGAAAATTTTATGGTGTATAAGCTTACTGACAGTGGATTAAATACTGAAATACATTGCAAAAGAGTCTAGCTCTATTTATTGGGCATTACTATTTTCAGAGCAAATCCTATGCCTTGGCTGAGCTCAAACTTGAAAGGATATAAAAACATATCAACTGCAGATTGTCTTTATAAATGTCCCTAGCACTTGTAACATTCTGCTTTGGCTGAACTGAAAAACGAGAGGGACCATGAATTAAGAATTTCTATGAACTATTTTTTTACACAGACTTACGGTATTCCTACCAATATCAGCTGTTTGGTTTTCTAGAAAGAAAGTAAGGATGGGATAGTTGGATGTACAGCCAAAGGGAGTGAGAGTGGGAGCGAGGAGGGCAGGAAGGGAAATAGGGACAGAAGGAGAGACGGAGAAAATAAAATTCAGACCATCTGCTAAATAAAATTTTAGTATTTACTCAAATGACTGGTAAATAAGGTCAGTTCAAATATAATTAAATTGTGGGTAAGTCTTTATTTATGTTGAACTGTGCTTTGCAAAAAACAATTTATTTCTTTCATTCTTTGAGAATTGAAACTTGTCTCAGGAACTTCAGAAAGGAAAACTACTTCCCATAATATTTTGTGTAAGACAATGAGTCAAACCCAATGTTCCCAGTACAAAAAAAGAAACGTAACAATAATGCAGAATAACAAGAGAAATTTTCAAACCTTAAAGATGGGTAATTAATTCCAATCTTAAAAGCATTTTTGCACATAAGAGGCATTTTCCAGGAATGAAAAATATACTTTTGATTACGAGTTTTCAGAAAATGCTGAATCCATCTTCGTAGATTAAAAAAAAAAAACAAGAAAACCAACAACAAAAAAAACAAAAAACCTGAAACACTAGAAGATACAAGCATGAAAATTAGAATTAGATTTAGACAACATGGTGCTTTTGTCTGAAGTACATAGAGAAGATTAATTTTGATAGTATATATGTCAATGGTTTTTCTAGAGAGCTTTCATTCAATGTGCCAATCTTCAGTCAGAAATAGGACATTTTCAAATAAAATCTTGAGTATAATAATGCTTCATCTATTTTTGCTCTATGAAGGAAGTAAATTTTAAGCCATTTCTGTTTAGAGAAATGTCCTGAATCTCTTTTGGTGTAAAACCTAAAATTTCATAGCTCTTGCTTTCATCACCACAGTCAGACTCCTAGCCTGTTCAGCAAGTATTCCCCTCTAACACTCTGCAGAGGTCTTCACATCATAATAATGCGTAGGATATTTCCAGTTCTTGGCCTGTACCTTTCTTCTTGAAGATAAAAAACAGAAAGTCAAAAGTACTGGGTTAGATCAACATCTCACCTCTGATAGCAGCCAAATGTCAATCTATCATAAAGGGCATAAGGAAAGAGAAAGCACCTATTTCCCTCTAATACTCTTCATCCTTCAAAAATTTGTAATTTGTCTAATTAAGTGCCTCAAAAACCCAAAACTGTTTTGTTTTTCATAAGCTAACACAGCATTCTTTTGAATTATGTACACTTTTGTGAAAAAGTTCCCCAGTCTAAGTACACGTTGTTTGTGTGCAGGAAAAAAAACCAGTTTTTGTCCCATCTTATGCCTTCTTTCGATGTTTCCTGACTATTGTGTTTAAACACAGAGAACAGTTCCTGTGAGCAAACAATTCTTGTCCACCTTGTTCTACATATTCTACTGATATGGCCATGAATTGTTTTTTGTGCTAAGTCATCTTCAAAAGAGCAAGAGCATTCATCTCTTGTGGTTTGGTAATATTTAGAATACATTAAGGCTACGACTGCAAAAATATTTTCAGTGTTGAAGTCCTGTTTGAACTGATAAGCCTTACATATACAAACACAATGTAGAACATTGAATGTTGTCTACAGATTCATCACAGGATGGATTATGAGGGCTACAAAAATCTTTGTGGATCACAGACCGTCTGGCAGACAAGTCCAAGGAAATCCCACCAATACTGGGAATAAAATTTTGTAACTCTTTAAGTGATAGCATTTTTTAAGTTGCACAGGTTATTTTATGTTTTACAGACTCTATACCTGTATTGTGTGAAGTGCTTTTCCAATGGACAAAGAGAAAAGAAAGACATTCAATAATTCAAGTGCAATTTTTGTTGGGACATCTCTTTAAGAAGAGATTTAATCTAATGACGATGGTTAAGAATTGCTTTAATCTAGTGGCAATGAAATGTCAATGGTATCAATTTAGGAGAACACTAACGTATTTTATTTTGATTGCAACTAGTTTTGGTTTGTGCTAATCTATGAAATGGCATATAACTGGGGTAGTAGAGGTTTAATATTGTAAAATCTAGAACAAGTTGTCAAATAACTATTTCAAAGGTTTTTTGTTTTTTTAACTTATAGTGTTGTGCAAAAATGAGATTCAAACTTTTTTTAAGAATTTAATCTTTTTTTAAAGAAGAATTTTCTAAGACATACTATCTGCCTTTAATTCTGTGGTATTTTTATTATCACTATTTTGGTAAAAGCAAGTGCTTTTGGGATGTCAAACTATAACAGTAGAATGATTCAAAAATATTATGCCATGTGTAGTGAGCAGACTCTGCCTGGATGCTCAGCACCCACCGAAGCCACTCACTCACTCGTCTCTACAAATGTAGAGTGGAGAGAAAATGTAACAAAGGGTTCATGGGCTGAGATAAGGACAGGGAGAGATCACTCAACAAATGCTATCATAGGCAAAGCATGGGGCTTTATTGGGGCTATTAATTGAATTAGTCACTAATAAAATTAGAGCAGGATAATGAGAAGAAAAGTAAGTCTTAAAAGCACCTTCCCTTCGCCCCTTCCTCCTTCTACCTCCTCTCTCCCAGCAGCACAAGGAGACAGGGAACGGGGGTAATGGTAAGTACATCACACATTGTTCCTGCTGCTCCCCGGGGAGAAGAGTCATTCCCCTGCTCCAGCATGGGGTGCCTTCCACAGGAGTCAGTCCTCCACAAACCCATTCAGTGTGAATCCATCCCACAGCCAACAGTTCTCCATGAGCTGCTCCAACATGCAGCACTCTTTCATGAGGTGCAGTGTTTCAAGAACAGCCTGCTCCAGCATGGGTCCCCCACAGGGTTACAAGGCCTACCAGGAAACCTGGTAGCAAGGGACCCAGCTAGGGATCTTCTCTCCACAGATCTTCAGGTCTCTGCCAGGAATCTGCTCCAGCATGGGCTTTCCATGGGTTCACAGCTTTCTTTCAGGGATCCACCCGCTCCAGCACCACAATTTTGGGGAGACCATATTCTCAACTGATAAGGCAGACAAGTATAGGAACTTAAAGATTGTTTTGCAACTTCATCTGTCCCTACGTAGTAGAAGCACTGTACCACAGATCTCAAGGGAGAAGTCTATACTGCAGTGAAGTCAGGGATTTGATGATCTGTTGTGTTTTTTCAAATTTCTGTATAATAAGTCCTCATTTCTTTACCACTTTTGCATACCTTAAGTGAGCAATCCTTATACAGATTATTTATGTGGACATAAATGGAGTAATACTTTTCTGCCCAATGAAGCTTTTAGAGACAAAATTAATCTCAGCTATCTTGTTACCTGCATAAAGCTAAATTTAAGCTGTAGAATCAAAATGGATACTTGAACTGCACATTCTAAAGTTCCATTATTTGCATGAATTAGGAATTCAGACGAAATTGACCAGATGAAATGCAATAAAATAGCTTGTAAATATTAAGTTTGTATGAGAAGAATTCTCATCCTAGGAGACACTAAACTGCTATGAATGGATATTAGGTGAGGTATTCTATGTTTAACTTTATATAAACTCAACTGTACTGATCTAAATCCCTCCCTCAGGCCAAACGTAACACAGCCTCAACCAACATCCCAAAACCATTGTGTCATTTTGAATATTTCAGAAATAAGATTGATATGTCTGACCCTTCCCTTTCTTATCCTTTCCCTGTCTACATCTACATCTCATAAAATTATGATATGTTGCACCATGTCCCCCTGGTTTATGGTAGGCTGTGTTAGATGCAGTGTTTGGGATGATCTATTTTCTGCAAAGAAACTGTGCCTGGAGATGCTGGAGGCTGAAAATGTCATGCTACTGGTTTCTGGTATCTCTCACAATTAGGGATCTTACAATCAAAGAAGACCCTGCTCTTTCCTGAGATCTTATTAGCCAATGAGATGAGTACACACTATCTCACCAGTCAAACCCTAGAACCCTATAAAAAGTATAAGTTCTAAAAACTACATTTTGCTTCTAATTCCCTGTTTTAAATGATTATTCAAAGCATGCATATGCTAAGCAGCCCAAATGCTTTCTTTATAGAGTACTGCTGAGGTCTTTACATTCTCTGAATATTTATTGATTCTGTGCCAGTCTTTCATTCCTCAGTCGCAGCTAACTTCAATGAGATTTTTGAAACCCAAAATAATCAAATGCAGTATATTGCCTTGAAAATTCACCATAAAATGTTGAATTTTACTTGCCTTTTTTTGTTAGTATTGCAGAGAGCTTCTCACATGCCTTACTTTTTCTGGCATTTAAATATTCTTGAACATAATGTGGAATTCTTCAGAAAATTATCCAGCTATAATGCTCTGCAAATGTTATGCATAATATTATGCTGGATTAGGAGTTCCTATTCAAATGAATAAGATTTGTGCTTTATAATTAATTTTGATAGAAATAGAAGTACCAATGCTAGACATTTGGAGATTCAGAAATCAATAAATCATTATATTTGTTTGTAGGAGTATATGTTTCTGATATATTGTGAGTGCCTGTTGAACTGCTGTTCTGATGTAGAACCGAAGGTTCCTACCATCGCCTTCAGTAAGGATTAGTGGGTTAATCATTGTCTTAAGATTTAAAATGAAATAATCAACAGTTATCATATAATCTATGAAATCAAGTTTTACACAATCATCCAAAATTACAGAAAATCACTTTTTTTTCTATAAAAAGAAAAAAATATTCTGATCTTAAATTGCAAAAATTGCAAGAAAAAAGCTTCCCCCACCTTCAAGTTCTGTGGGAAAAGCAGAAAATAACAAAAAATTGTGTCTAATATGAGTTTATAATAATATATTAAATGTTAATGAAATATATATGAATAAAAACACGTATCTTGGAAAGATTGCTTTGTTTTAGCTTAGAAAAGATGGTGTGTAGATGGCAGAAGGAAGAGAAGCAAAGTAGAGATTTCCTAATAAGTCTTTAAGCAAAAAAAAAAAAAATTGTGAAGATCTCATTTGTCATGCACTATCAGTTAGAAACAGAAGCAAAGCAAAGCTTGTCTCTTGCATAAATGTTAAGCAAGAATGATCACTGAACAACAGGCACCTACTAGGAGAAGCAAACTTTTTGAGAGCTCTCAGCAGAGAGTTTAAACACTGAAGAAGAAAAAAAAATGAAAATGCGGGTAGTTTGTTTTTGGTTTTTGTATAAAAATGATTGGCCATGTAAGGAATCCAAAAATGTCTATAACGCATCTGACATCATGGCCATTAAAAAAAAAAAAAGCGGAGTGGTTTATATGTTTTGTGGGGTTTCTTCTCCCTAAAATAAAATGCTCTAATATGAACAGGTAACAAATAATGAAATACAGTAAGTTGTGCTGCACTGAAGACTTGATTAGGTGAATGGCACACTGTGCCCTTGCTTCATTGCTTGCAAATCTCAGTAACCTTTATTTTGTGATTTTGTGTAAATGGCAATAAGAATTTCTTTGAAAGATGATGCAAAAATTGTACTGATACTAATGAATAAATTGCTAAATCACAAACTAAAAGTCTAGCAGCTCCTTTAAAGAGCTCCAATTCACTTTGTAATACAAAAACAACATTTAGCACCATGTTGACATTAAAATGTCCAGACACGAAGGAAGGGCTGAAATATTTTTCATATTAAAGAAGGCAAATTTAATTTGGTACATTAATCCTGGAAGACTTGACAGTCTAAGTGATTTTCTATAGACAAAGGATTCTTAAACTTTTTTAGAGAGAGATCACAGTTATGGTCTGGCTGCAATTCTTCCCACTTCCCAGTTTCTCTGATTGATTATACTTCTCAAATTGTCAGTCTTTTTGCCTTTATCTCTTCTCAACTTGAATCATACAGTTCTCCCACTGTTAGACTGAAGTCTTAACAGCAGTGCCCTGCATATCAGCTGTACGAACGTGCCAAATCCTGAGGGCTTTACTACCTGAGGGATTTGACTTCTTGGAACCATGGACAATGATGAATAAGCCCAAGTATTTTTCTCAATACAAAAATTTTTTTACTTTTAAAAAGGTAAAAAAAAAACTTCTATGAAAAGATTTTAAAGTTTTTAAAGTCTATACGTTTCTCACCTAGGCTGTTCTGTCCTTTGTAATGTGTTATATAAAGTTAATATTCTAATGGCAAACTTCATGAAAGAAAACCAAGTACTGTCACCCACTAGATCAGATAATTTTCCCCCATTTATTAGTAGAAACTACAGGCTTGGCACTACAGAATCTCAGGAAATGTCTGGGCTTTCACAGTTTAGCTGAGAACCTCTGGGAGCTGAGCAGACTGTGACCTCTGAATGCATAAATACAAGCCCACATGTACCTAAGGTTAAGGGACAGGAACCTTCACTGGCCCTGAATTCTCCCCATTGAGCAAACCAAGATGATGCGGACTCAGTGACAATCACCAGCTCATTGCTTACAATCCATCAAATTTATCACTCAAAATGACCTAGGAAGGAGAAGCATACACAAAAGAATTTCTAAAATACTTCCTATATAACAATTTTGACTCTGATACTAACGAACCTTTTATCCATTAATCTGTATGGTGTAAGTACTGCTGTAACAGGTAAAATGGCAAGTGTAGAATTCTGACAAGACTGATTTGTTTAGATTTTACTTTATCCATTTCTGCCATTTTGTACAATTTCTTGACCTACTCGCATTATATAGCTAACTTCCTAACTTCTTGCTGGACTAAGCCTCACACATTAGCACCACAGTTTAACTTGGCTTTGCAATAAGTTCTAATTCTGACCATCATCTACAGGCATGACCTCTCCATTTTCAGCCTGGGTATATGAGCTGCTAGAGAATTCACAGTCACACAAGCCAACAGGTAGAAGAAGAGAGTGGCCAGGGGGTTTGAAGGTTTCAATGCCAGCTACCAGAGGAGAGTAAGATCTAGATCCAGCTACTGGAAAGAGTGACTGGAACCAGCTACAGGGGAGTATTGACTGTATGTCACTTCTGCCATGTGACCACTGGTGAACTTCAGCCAAAGTTAACTGATGAGAAGTTCAGGACGTGGAAAATAGCCAGGTTCCAGGCATTGATATTCAATGAAGTAAAAGTCTACACGAATATTTTTTCTTAAAGAAGAAAACATCTCTTTGGCAAAGTTAAACCAAGACCTCTAGAATCGTTATTATAATGGATTGTAGTTTTAGGGAAAAGAAATTACTTCTGGGATACTTATAAGACTCGGTCTCTGGATACAGAAAGCAATATACTAGAAATGTACTTTGATCAGATAAAAGCTGCTTGAGGATTCAAAGGCCTATTACCTTAGACATAGTAGTTCAAGTTAATAAGCTCCTTCCTCCCTTTTATACACTCTGCACAATAAACACTTTCATTTTAATTATCAGCATTTACTGAATTGGAAACCATGTGCATTAAAGAGTATCTTGTACTGTAGGTAAAACTAATTTTATTCTTAGAATCAAGAACAAGATAAACCTGCAACGACCTATAAGCTCATCACTAATTTTCAAGCTATATCTAATCTGCAGTTCTGACAACTCAGTCTCATTTTAATAAAATCTTGAACACCAGATTTAGGATACAGAGTTAGGTATATCATGATAGCTCAGCGATTTTAAACCATTTCATGTAGTTTGGTCTGCCTGGGTAGCAATAAGAATTTATCTCTTTCTCCAGAGGAATGTAATGGAATTGTAAAACTCCTTTACATATTGTATAAATCAGTGATGATTACCTGACGACTTGTTAACAGATAATACAGGAAATCCTAAAATAAGCATTATGTTTGCTATACTCATAACATTTTCATAATTGTCCCCTGTGGACATAAAATAACCACAAAAAAGACATTTTATTGTTCATGTGCCAAGATAAGGAAGAATTTGTCTATAATGTTGTAAAATGACTAGTTAAGAAGGCCTAAATGAATGTCATTAAAAGGTGCTAGATTAGGCAACAAAATATTGACTCATTCAATTCTTGTTTATATAATTAAATAGTTAATAATGTACTCACTCATCAATAATAGTGAAAATAGGAAAAAGTACAGTAGAAAAAGTACAGATGGAGAAAAGTAGAGAGGAGTAGTAATAGACATACAGTAAATATTAATATACTCTTTTTTATGCAAATACTTCTTAACCTCTTGAAACATTACTTTAAATTTACTGGTTTGGAGGTAATACAAAGTATACAGCACAAAAATTATTTGAAGCAAACAGATGAGAACCGTTTGTTGGAGTCCAACAGGTTAAGGATGCAATTCATCTTTATCTCTTTCAGGCATACAAATGCAGCCATTTAATTCAAACTCTCCAGTCAGCAGAGAGAGTTGAACCTGCAGAGGATATTTTACCTCTTCTTAAGGTAATTGAATAACAACCTTAGGGTGAAGCAGCCTTTTAAAGACTTAATTCTTCACTGACTGTGGAAGAAGTCTTGATTCTTTCCTTTAGCCTATATGCCTAAATATTTATAGGTCTTTATTAAAAAAGATGAAGTGTGACTGAAACTTGAATTGTGGACAATATACTAAGTAGTTGAAGAGGTAGAGTGGCATATTGTGGTTCACCACAAATATATGCTAGATCATTAAAATATGTGAGAACATCAGAGTACTTATTCATACTTATTAATGGAAGTAATTTAGTTTCTTATTGGGATAATTTTTCTTTTGTTAGAAACTGTTGTATTAGAAACATTGTACAGTTCAGATCTTTTAAATCATATTAACATTCTTTTGATTACATGAGGCTAAGAGCATAACTTCCTAAAAATATCTGCAGCAAGAGGAATGAAAAAATCTCTGAAATTCCTCCTTTTCTTCTCTTTCTTCCATTTTTTTAAACTACTTTTTAGAAGGTGAATAAATTAAGAAAATATTAGAATTATAGACAGAAGTAAATAGCATATCTAATAGAGTCTCTTCCCTATATTGAAATTCTAAAGAAGAAAATCTATAGCTGAAGATTCTGGTATTTTATTCCACAGACACTTCACATAGGTACTTATTCCGAAACAGCAAATAAAAGCTATTAATCTATTCTAAAAAATATTTTATTCAGTAATTTCAAATGTGCAAGTAGTCATTTAAGTAATGCACAAAACATTAAGCAGTTCCACTTTGTTTATGAGCCTTTCTCACAAGTCTGTTCATGTCTCCTTCCTCAAGAACAAAAGATGGCAAAATAAAGAAGAGTAATATTTTTGTGATATGTGACAGCATGGAAGAGAAAAAATTTAGGAAGGATGTTATATATTTTGGAAGTTATTTTACATATATTTCTTGCATTTACTCCTTGAGTACTTGAGTATTATATATTTTAAAGCAGTCTCCTATGGAAGTAATTTGATATTTCCAACCAAAACATTCTTCTGTAGCATTCATAATTTCCTGCTTTATTTTTTTACTTGAGCGATAGTAGTGTATCAGTTTTAAATGTATACTTACGTATATAAATTTATATCTGTATACACAAAGACATATTTTAAGACATTTTCTTATGCTTCTGTTGCATACCAAAAGATTTAATTTTTTGTAGATGTTTCTTGGGAAATTCCTTAGTATTTGAGATATTTATATTTCACTGAATGCCAAATTTTTCATATGGTGCTTATGTCTTTTAGTCCTGCAAGTTCCTTGGTAAATATTACCTTCATAATCAAATATAATTTTAGAGGATAAATTACTCAATATCTATAACAAATAAAGTCACAGCGTAACAAGACTTGACTAGAGCTTACTTTTCACCATAAAGAAGTCTGTTTGCACGTGTTGCACTGTGACATTCAAACTCTTTTCACCAGCCACTCCCTCGGTTCTCAGGTGATATGCAGAACTAATTTCATCTATTTGTCTTCCAAGCTTGACATGCCCAGTCAACAAAATATTTTTTTCTGCTCCGTTCAAACTTAAAACTGACTGAATAATTTGGAATAACACACAGTTAGATTTAAAACAACTAACATATTCTTTATTAAAAAACTACTTTTCTGCCAGATCCCTGCATGGCAATTATCTAACCAGGGGGTTAGAATTGTAGAATGGCTAAGTAGCCATTATGGTTACAGTTTATTGAGTGTTTGTATAATCATGTCTTCCCCTGGTTCTGTAAAGTACAGGGGAAGTTGTTCAGCTGCAAAGAAATTTAGGAATCTCTGACTATAGGTGTTACTGCCTTTACAAGAATCTCTTACTGTTAGAGCAGCCTGGGAAATCAGAGGCTTGCAATCAGTATCTGCTTCTGTCTCAGAGACAAAGGTGTAGAGGCAGTTAATGTGCCTAACTTTTAGTACCTTTCCTATCAATCATGTAGACACACAGAAGACAGAAGTCATAGATGGGAGGCCTATATTATCTTAATCTGTTTTGTCTTGAGCTCAAGTTCTATGGTGAGCTAGAGACAGCAGAGTAGTGCACCAAATGCATCCATAGTACTTCCCAGAGTGATTCAGAGAATTTATTGACTGACTCAAGTAGCCCATGGGAAGTGTGCATGAATTGGTAAAGGTCAAGCTGTATATGACTTTCTGTCCAGCTCCCAGAAAGAGTTTTAAGTAAGTTTGCATATCCCAGAGGGAGTCACAACACAATATATTTCACTGGAAACAGGGTATCTCTTATAAATTCGATCTCTGCTTTTACATCTCCCAGATCATGGTTTTAGTAAAGCACTCACTACATCTGTCTTTCACAGAGCTATAGGGAGTCTTAGATGGAAGCTTTTTAAAAGGTAGGAA
>VWZV01010909.1:2801-19176 GCA_013397155.1 Irena cyanogastra | reverse complement strand
TTTTTTTCTTTGAGAATTCTAAAGCAAAATGAAAAGATACAATGCCATAATCAATTTCATTATGTTGCTGCTACTCATGGTCAATTTAGTTTATGATAATGTGATAAGGAATACATAATTTTATATATTTAGTTGGTGAGCTTGGAAATGTTACTATGCCAATTGTAATCTTATGACAAAACTAATTTTTGTTTGGTTAATATTGTTATCATATCTTTGTTTTCCGACTCAGCTGGGAAAAAAAATAGTTTTCCATGGGTTAGTAAATTTCATATGCCAGGGTTTTAAAAACAAATGTGTCTGAGTTCAGAATAGTAATGACTCATTAGTAAGAAATAGTTTAACAAATGTAAAAATGCAGTTGCTGAAGTCTATTTATGGATTCTTGAACTCATGATCACATACGGATCATTGACAGAGATAATTTTAAACTTGCCCTGAGCATACATAATTTTGCTTGGTTGTGACTATGCTGTTATTTCCAATGACAATAGAAAAACGGTCTTGTTAAGTCAGGATCTTATTGTAAGACTCACAGTTAGTGTTAAATTCAAACTCTGTTTTCTGTAGCTGTGACAATACCTTAGAAGCAAAAAAATGCTGCAGTGCTGAAGCGCTAGATGTTGAACTTGTATGAGGCTTACTACACAAGAGAAATTAATTAAAATGGTTTAATAGAAATACCTACCCTTTTTCTTTTTTGCAACTATACTTTTTTCTCTTTATTAATCTAGGAATAAAACCATATCCTTAAGTTTGTGAAGAATAAAACCACACGAAATCAGTGAAAACAATTTTAAATTCACTCTGTGTATATTCCACACAAAAAGTACTGCAGCTTCACTTTTCCAGGTGGTTATTTGTCTAATATTTAGTTCTGCTGAATTCCTTTCTTTAGACCAATTGGGTCAATATTTGTTTCCAGATCCAAAGAGATCATCAGTGCAGCTCCATACTGGTTTTGCCTGGTAGAGAGATTATGTTTTTCATAGTAGCTCATTTATGGTACTACGTTTTGGATTCATAGGCATCCATTGTTGTCCTTGAGTCAAGTGAGTTTCTAATGAATCTTATGATATCATAACTCCCAGACTGGTCACAGAAGTCCAGTTCCTTCTTGTTGTTGCCTAAATTGTGTGAATAGGTATATGTGCATTTGGGGTGGTTAGACTTACCTTTCTTGTCTTTGGAAGGGGTTGGAGAGCAATCCTCTATAATCTGATACATTTGATCATCCTCTCTGTTTTTTTATGAACAAGCAGAAGTCACAGCTTTGAATTCTGCATCCCAAATTCATTCATTTAAACTACAATTTGTTGTCAGGTATTGATGCGCATGAAGCACTGACTTCTGTCTGCGCCACTATCTCTGACTAACGAGAAAGAGGATTCAAAAAAATTTGAAGGAATTTTTTCATCTTCAGCTAATTTATTTTGAACTCATATAAAATGACATTTCACAATCTCCAAATTGACCTTGTTTTAGCTCTGCTCAATAAAAGATGGATGCAATAAAATCATAATGCAGTTTTGGAGTTATGGTCAGGACTAATTTGACCCAACAGCTATTTAATGTACTTAGCATCAGAACCTTGTGTGATGGAAATCAGTAAATATTCATGAATATAGAGACAGGTATAATTTAAAACAAGCAAGTATTTACACCCACAAGTCTCTTTTTTGAGAAAAAAAGATAGCCCTGCAGCCCTTTCACTAATGAGCCTAATTCTTCATACACAATTATTTAATTTTACTGAAGTTCAATGAAAGTAAGGGTTAGGCCACCATAGTTACTGTAGCTTTTCCTTAATGAATAGAGCCTAAAGTGCTATAGTTAGGACCTTAGTTAATTAAACATTAATCTCTTTGTTTACTGTATGTGTAACTTAATTACAGAGCCAGTTTTAGAGTAATTTATCATTTATGGATTATGAAATAAAAATAAATCTGTTTAATCATAATTTAATCAAACAAGCAATTCATCAATTAATTCAACATATCACACCTACTCCATAGCTTGCTAATTAGTACTTTAAAATTCTCAGTTCAGAGTAAAAGAATGCCTTCACTGATACCTTGGAGCCAAACTTCAATTATAATCATCTATCTTTAGGTTTTGACAAAAGGATTGTATTTTACAGTTAAGATGAAAAAGGTTTTCAGATATCATTAGGATGCTATTTTCTTCCTAAAAAAATTAGCTAGAGATGCAAAATTCCTTTTATGTTTTTATTTATTTTTATCTTAATTTCTCATTAGCACCTTAAACTAAACAAACATCTCCATCTGTAGCTAATGTTTGCATTGATTTCTTCCTCATGAAATATACCATATCCCAAGAAGTCAAAAAAAAAAAAATTCAAAGATTCCAACTGGAAATACTTACTCATATTCTACAAAGCTATAAACTCACTTTTTTAATTCCAACTTAACGTTATATATCTTAGAAGGAATATTTAGTCACATTTCACAGCCTCTTGATTTACATTCTGCTGGTTGAAGTGATACGTGTCAAATGAACAAAAATTAAAAAAAAAAAAAATTTAAAAACTATTTAGAAAATGGTCAGAACAAAAATTTTCTGATGCATGAATTAAGTTCTTCCTGGGACATAAATTATTCTAATCAAGCCTCACTATCAATTTTGGTATGCACATTAATATGTGCTATCAAGATGTATAAAGGGGTTCTTATTTTCGTCATTAAGTTATGAGAACAAAGTATAATTCCATTTTCATATTGTTGCATTATTACTAAGCATTTAATATTGACATATTTATCAATAAATAATTCAATTCCTAAAGCAAAATAATTTTCATTGCTTTCTTTTATTCCATTCAGTCGTCCTAGTATGCATTTTGCAAATGTATTATTTAAAGGTAATGCAACAAAGGTTGAGGCAATAACAAAACTCGATGTAATAACATTTAATTGATACACTGCTTTCCTATGGGAGTTAAAAAACTGTTTTTTCAAAGTGCATTTGCCTTAAATCTTTCTGTTTCAGTAAGCTGAAAAAACTTGTTTATCTTTTTCTGGATAAAGGAGATGAGTGGTAGATCATTTTGCGTGTGTGTTTGTGTAAATAAAGAGAAGGGTCAAATTAACAGGCACATTAATACAAGTTCAAATAGGTTAGAAAAGCCCTCAACTGGCATTTTCTGTTAAAATTTTGGCGAGATATTGAAGATTCAACTGCTAACTAGCTCTCTATTTCTATAGAACTGTTTTGTTCAGACCTTAATTGCAAGTACTGACTAAATAAGGAAAACAATAATCTGCATTTCATACAGAAAATAAACTGCTCGATATCAAAACTTCCAGGGAGAAAAGAAATTAAGATGATATGAATATACATTTTCCTTCATGAATTATTCAAAAAGGCCAAATTCAGACCTTAAGTAAATATTGATGTAAGCAGAGTTGCACTTCCTTAACGTTAACATGAAAGTATGCTCCGTTTACTCCTTGCAAAGACTACAATTAACATGAAAATAGCAATAAATTTAAAAGAATATGTAAGTCTACATTATTTGTCACTAAAACAGGAATAGATGCTATACCTTGTTTAACAATACTTGTGGTTCTACTGAGCTTTGGTGACCTACTGTTTTCCATGCTACAGGTCCATCATTGAAATGCCACGGATCCTAGCTCTGCAGCCAGCCAGCCTATTCAACAGAAAGGTCAAACTTGTGCAAGCTATTGTTTAATAGCTTGGGTTCAAGCCAGATGGCAGCCAAGCACCACAAGTCATCTTTCCTTTGCAAGACACGTCAGGGGTGCAAAAACACATTGAAGAAAATTTTTGGTAACGAGCCATCCATAAAGTCCACTGCTGTGGACTCTGTTCTTTCCTTCTGGTGTTTGGTTGGATATTTTTTCTTCCTAGAATGCTTACTGACTCCATATAAGTGCCTAGGTAGGCATTTCTACATGTGCCTTATAAAATTTAAAGCAATGGATAAAACACACAAATTAAAGTTGTTTTCTATCATACCAACAGCAAACCCACAAAATTCAAAATTTAAGAAACAATGTGTTCAAAAGTATTAAAAAACTTGTTTGGGATTGAGAAATAATCCTGTATTCGCATTTCTACTTTTTTTTTCTTTCCAGTTTCTAGATCCTCTGCTACCTAATAGTTGACCCTTCTGAAATATGGCAGTCATGTAGTTTTTGAATCCATCTGGTGCTGCTCACTGTCATTGAGGAACTGTAATGCTGTAGTTTTATTAGTAGAGCCTGTACTACTAACAGAGACTGCATCATCATTTTTACTCAGTAGCTCCTTCTTGTTTCCAGAATTACCTGCAAACACTCTGTCAATGGGCTCTATCACTACAAAACCTTCTAGCCTGTTTTTGGGAGGAGTGTTTTCCCTAACTGTGGCTGCTCCATCCCCACAGCTTTTAGATAGCTGTCATCTTGTTTACCTCAGCATCTGATCAACCACATAAAAATACTGAAATTAAAAGACCGATATGCTCCTTGTGCTTTCCATTTCTTTTCCATTACAGAGAAGTGTTGTATTTGTTCTTTAATTATCTCTTCAGCAGAGATGGCGTTTTACCTCACCAAACCTGTCATCTCTAATCTTACTTACTACCTTATATGGTGACACAACTGCTGTTATAATAAAGCAGAGTGATGGGGTCTGGGATGCTTCTTGACACTGGCAGATACTCTTTTTGATGTGGCAATTTTCCATTTGGCATTTTCACAACAGTTTTTCGTGATGGCTAGACATATCAAAGGTGATAGCATTAGGAGACAATATTTTAACTAAAAGATAAAGAAGCCATCCACATATCAGTGGAAATTGTAGCTATGTTCCAAATGAAATGTAAAGAATGAATTCTTGATACATTTTCAGATTGATAAAATTAATTTCACATATCCAATATGTTCAAAACTCTCCATAATTTTTATCATTTTTTATTAATAGAGATTGGTTGCATTTCTGAAGTACTTCTTCAGCTTCTCATAAATACTAAAGCATCATTTAGATTACAGTGCTCTGGAAATTTAGCCCTGGCAACTCAGGAGTGTTATGAACTGGTTTAAACACAGAAGAGCAAAGGAAACTAGCATCTGTGAATAAAAGAGATGGGACCCAGAAAAGTTCTAAAAATACCCAAAAAACATGATTAAAGCAAAACGAGGTTAGATGTTGATGCCAAAATACTTTATATATTTTAGTTAATAGTAAAAGAGGCGAAGAGAAAGAAAGAGAAAAGAAAGAAAGAAATAGAAAAAGAGTTGTGCGTGGAACACTGAGTATAGATTTTAAAATGCCACTATGTATTTTTCAACATATTATTTTTTTAAAGATGCCCAGAGAACACTTATAAGAAACTGTGACTCCCAGCACCCAAGTCAACACACTGTTATGTAGGTAGAAGTGCCTCTTCTGTAACTTAAAGGAAGATGTTTGTCTTCAAGAGAAATAAACCTCTGTGCTCTGGATCCCAAAACAAGGTCAAGCACAGTTATCCAAACATATGTATTGAATACAGACACATCCTTTTGCTGCCAGTCTAGGAATGATACACCATTGCTCTGAGTGGAAGTTATCACGAGGCATCTCATCCTTCCATGGATCTGGAAACTGAAGCCAAGTACTGAATGTTCAGCCAAGTGTTTTGGATCTCATTCAGATTTTAATTGCATGCAACAAATGAAATAGTACTTGTAATTAATTATGCTTATTTCCTTTTTGGATGTACATCTCAAGCCTATATGATTCAGGCAATGCTTATATCTCTAAGTGGATCAAAGTCTGCTTAAAATCTTCCCATTTGTTTTATTTTTCTTATAATTCTATTGCATGGAAGAGGTAATTTTTGCCAATGAAATTAGCAGCTAGATGTACACTTCAGAATAAAAAAAATATAACAGGTCACCTAAAAACTATAATTTCTGTGTCTTGAAAAAGAATTTATAAAATGAAAGTTAGAATATAATCTTTTATCTCAAACACATTTATTTTCTATGAATTATAAAAATCTTTCCACTGGAGAAAACATATTCTGAAAATTCTATCATTCATTTTTTTTCAGACTTAAAAAATTAGATATGCCATTGGATTACATTTTTTTAGGTTTTAAAAATAGGGCTAAGGTAAGTGAAATTAATTTTAGCCATGAAAAAAAATATAGATAAAGGTATTTTTTCAAAATTACTTAAGTAAAGTTTCAAATAGATAATGATTTTACAGCTTTTAGTGTCAGATACTTTGGAAGCTACAAAAAACTCTGAATTTCAAATAACTTCCAAATTAAAACCCTACAGAGAAACTGGAGAACTATGTAGACCAAGCATTAAAACAGGACAAAAGTCCCTATTCTCACTGAAATAAAATGGAGGTTTTGATGCTGATTTTATTGGATGCATCACTTCATGCTTGATAGGTGAAACCTTCAGAGATCCAAGCAAATATTGAGGAAAAGATTGAGGCTTTGGTCTCTGATGATGAACTTTGTTGGTAAGAAGTTCATATAGACTTTTTTCTATCTCTTAATGAGAGGCAATTAATCAGCTGAATTTCACGCTTCATTAAAAGACTTACCAACTGCATTTTGGGCTTTGAGTCTTAAATGGAAACAACTGGGTAATTTTGCAGTATTTGCAAGAAAGTCATGCAGAGAAATTGTTGTGGGTCTTTCCTCTTATAGTCCTCTGTAAAAGCAGCACAAGACTAAAAAGAATAACAAAAATTGAAATAATGCTATTTTTAATGCTGCTGAAAAGAATTTAGAAAATGTACATACAAACAACATTCTGTTGTTCTTTCTGCTCTACAAAATGCCTTCCTTCTGCCTGCAAAGTTTGGAAAGACAAACATTGCCTTTCAAAATATAATTTACTCCTGTGTCAGTAGCTGTGGAGGCATGTAGGGCCTGAGAGTTTCGTTAAAGGTCGTAGTTGTGCCGCTTGAGGTTAAGATGATTTAAATTACAATTTCCAGTATAATTGATTTCTTTCTGCACAGAAGGACTTGAGGGTGCTGGTGAAGTTGAGGCTGGACATGGATCAGGACTGTGCATTTGCATCCCAGAAAGCCAAACATGTCCTAGGCTGCATCCAAGGCAGTGTGGACAGCAGGGAAAGGGAGGGGATTCTGAGACTCCACCTGCAGTCCTGCATCCAGCTCTTGGTTCCTCAGCACAACAACACAGACCTGTTGGAGAGAGTCCAGAGGAGACCACCAAGTTCATCAAAGGCCTGGAGTACCCCTCATATGAGTAAAGGCTAAGAAAGTAGGAGTTGGGGTTTTTCAGCCTTGAGAAGAGAAGGCTCTGGGGTGTCTTCATTGCAGCCTTTCAGCATCAGAAAGGGGCCTATAAGAAGGCTGGAGTGAGCCTTTTTACAAGGGTATGTATTGATATGACAAGGAGGGATGACTTTAAACTGAGAATAAGTTTAGATTAGACAATAGGAAGAAATTCTTCACTGTGAGGTAGGTGAGGCAGTGGAACAGTGAAGTTGTGCATACCCCATTCCTGAAGTGCTCAAGCACAGGTTGGATGGGGCCATGAGGAACCTGGTCTAGTAGAAAGTGTCCCTGCCCACAGTGGGGGGGTGTAAAACTAGATGATCTTAAGATCCCTTCCAACCCAAATAATTCTTTGATTCTATGATTCTATTTCTTGGAGTTTATTGTCAAAAAGTTACAACTGTTTTGAAGAACAAGGCATAGCTACACTCAATTCCTTGCTCTCCTACATCCCAATGAGTATTTTACGCCCTTTCAGTAAGAAACAAACACTTCTTTTTTTTTTTTTTTTTTTTACACTAGTGATAAGCAAACATTAGATGTGAATGTGCAGCACAGAGATGAAATTTACTTCTTTTTTCCTCCATCCATTAATTCCATAACCTTTAGGGTGTGATCATTATCCAAGCACCCTGGGCAGAATAGGACTACTTCATTTACTTGGAATCCAGATGACTGTCTAATTTAGCGTTGCATAGCTAAGAGCGAGCTCTAATCAGCATTGAAATTGCCTGTCTGTTTCTCTGTTGCTTTCTTTTCAGAGCCACAGGTAAAACTATGAATGAAATGTGGGGAAAAGTAAACCATCTTCATGGAAATTAGTGTGTCATGTTTAAGATATGCATTTCACTAATACTGGATTCCCCTTTGCATTGTCCATTGTCAGTAATTTCTTGGGGACAGTGATTAAACACCAACAACACTTTGTGGCAATTCATCATTCTTTGAGTTGTGAATTGCTGAAAAGGAAGTTGATCTTACACATTTCTAACAACTAACTCTGGAGCAGAATGTTCTTGCATTTGAAGAAAAAAACACTTTTTTTCCCCTCAGTTAATTTTCCACTTAATACTGAAGCAATTAGCTCACATTGGTACCAACTGGAGTTAGTTAGGGCTACATTTATTCTTTTTTATTGAAGTATGCTCTAGTAGAGACCTGCTATTTCAGGCATTTATTGTACCTCTTTTAACATTTCTGTATGATTCTCTATTTTGATCCAGATTGGGGCCCAGTGGGGTAGATTAGAGTCCTGAAGAGGTAATGTACAATTAGATTGACAAAAGGAGCCCTATAAATTGTCTTGTATGAAAAGGACAGGAAAGGGATTACGTCCCATTGAACCTTTGTCACTTGGTATAAGTCATTAAATACTAATTAGGATGAGGACATTAAGAGTGATACATTGTAACTGTTGTAATTCAGAGAGTAAGTGACTTCTTACTTTAAATTAAGAAATCCAGAGCATATTCCCGTTCTGCTTTGCAGCAGTATATTCCAGTTGATGGCAAATCTAATTATTTTAGATAAGCATATCTCAGCAGAAAATTCTGCGGCAGACATTTACATGTGTGTGTACATATAGCACAAAGTCCTAAGACAAAAGTATGGTACAAAGCAAGAACAGTACAGGCTGTTTATGTAGGGGTAATTCTAGAGAAGGCAAGAGTATTAATTGTGGTGCACTGGAAAACAGGAAAAGAAGGCCACACATTTAAATAGCTTATTATTCACAGTAGACTACTCTTTAGAGTAAACTATTTCTTACCAGCATCGGACAGTATCTTGTGAAACAAGAGATGCCCATGTCTTCAGCCTTTCAAGAAGTACAGAGACTTTGTGCTGAAGTTTGGGGTAGACCTCAGTAGTTTGTTCTCTGTTAATGGTCCTGATGAAGAGCTGAGTATTTTCATAGCTTTTGTGTTACTGGAATACAGTTCCACACTTTTCAGTGTACAGAATCAGATTTTTCATTCTGATGTTGTTGTGGAATTTCAGGGAGTTTTGTCATTTAACTGAAAGATTTCATTACATTATTTTGACTCAAAGAAAACAGCTGTGATGCAGTAGAAATTAAATCACTTGAGACCTGCATGTCTTTACAAATTTCTTTTAGAATCATTTGGTTTAGATTTATTGTTTCGTAGAATCAAATAAAATTTGGTGAATTATTTAGTTCATCCAGGAGTTTAGTATACAAATTCTGCAACAGTCTGTCTATCTGCCATGTGGATAACTACTGTATCACAGGTTTTCTCCATAACTCAGATGAGGTCAGCTTTGTAACATCTCTTGCCTTGTTAAAAGTGGAAATGACATTTTTTATAAAGACCTGTCAGTTCATAGACTTGTTCCAGGTTAGCTGGAAGAGTATTTTTTAAAATTTTTACACTAAGCACACAATTATGACTATATTTTTAATCTCTAGTGTTTTGTATGGTATATCCTTCATTCCCAACTCCTTTACCCTCTTTTCCTCTCTCTGAGCAGTGCAGGGGGACGAAGAAAGAGAGCCTGTGGTCATTGTATAGCAGATTTTAAACCACATGTGGCTGTTCTTGCCATGATGTATGACATATTTAGTCATGGCGCCACAAAACTGTGAAAAAAAAAAAGATAATAAATCCACATTCCTTGGGTATATTCAGTGAAAGGTTATAAGTGGAAGATTTTGGTAGTTCCTGTTCCTCACCTTTGAATAACAGTTCACCAGATTATTCATTATGTAATGAGATTTTGATGTTTGAAAAGACAGCACTGAGTACTGAAGTATTTGTGTTCACTACACTTTATACACATTCTTATAGACAGGAGCACACAAAACAATCTTGAGGGGGAAAATAGCAGGTCACACATATTACTTGACATCAGAAACACGTTTGAGATAGCTGTAGGATACTGCTGCTGAACATCTTACAGGAGAGCCAGGGACACCTCATGAGTACAGGACTTTGAGTTTAGGCTCACTGCACAATGTGACAGTGATGAGAAACACATTTTCATCAGAGACTTTCTGACATCACAATACACAACTCGTGTGAGATGCATTAACAGGCTGAATTCAATCTGCCCATCAACATGCTAAAAATAGTAATACAGATACTAGAGACTATTATAAATTTTGGTGAAATAAAGTTTGCACTGAATGGCAGTTCCTAAAGTTACCTTGAATCTAAAGTAACCTTGAAAATTCTTCGGGAAATAAAGGATGAGTACTGATAGATCATCCAATTGTTATCAAATTTATTTAACACTTAGCAGAATATGCCATTAGTAGGCTTGAACTCTCTCTACTATACCAAAGTTCCTAAAACTACGTCAGCTTGATATTAAAATCCCTAGAATATTGTTTGACTCATCTAACTTTTGTTCATTAATTATCTTTGCTGTTATATCACATATTGTTGTTATTATCAGTGAAATACCTTAGATTCTCATTCTTTGGCCCATTATTACAATGTCTCCTCTCTAAAGAGGAGGAAAACTTTGCTATGTCTATAAAACTGGGAAGTCTGCTAAGAAAAATGAATGCTGTAAATAAAGTAAACACATATTAAAAAAAAAAAAATGCCTGGATATCTCATCCCAAAGCTTAAGTTATCTTCACATTGCTCATTCCCAGTAAATTCTTATTTCCATCTTCCATCAATTGTGATTTTGATTGCCCAGAGAAAAACTTTCCATTTGCTCACTACATCAAATTCAGATTCAGAAAACCAGCTATTCTCTAAATTGGGGGAAAAAATCAATATAATCACAAGAAAAATATATATTAACTACTGCAGATATTTGCTACAAAATTACTTTTTTTTCTTGGAAGCTGAGTGTGATATATTGGAAAGATATTATAGTATATTATTTACCTTGAGAAAGACAAAAGGTGGAAACTTAGCCTTTAAATTCACTATTGCCTTTCAATGTCCATTATAAGCTCTGATATTGACTGCAAAATTCTAGCACATTTTGCTTCCAAATATATATATTATCACTATTTTGGAAAATGCTTGTCTTGAGATAGGAGAGAAGATTCTAATTAAGATGGTCTTCTCTACATGAAAATATCTTAGACAATTTCCTACTTCAAAAATATCTTCATAAGCTTCTGCCTGCCCACAAGTGCAGAAGCTGATATTTGTTTTCTAGTAGCAGGCAAGGGAATCATGGCTTTTTTGCAGAGCAGAGAAGAATCATTAAAATTGCAACAGAAAAGCCACACAGAAAAATCTCTAATGGGACATATGTTTATAGATCCAGTGTTCATTCAAATTTTGCATCTCTGTTGCAGGATGCTTAGGAGACTATTTCTACAGCGAAGAGCTCTTCATAGAGCCTAATTCTTATCAACTGTGATGACTATTTATGATTTGTTTCTGGATATTCCCTCATGAAAGGCACAGCTGGGAATAAAGCTATTGTAAGCTTATAGCTCAAGAAATGTTATTACAGTCATTGAAATTGTCAATACAAGGGAATTAGGGAGAAAAAATCTCAGCAACTGAGACACCAGCAAAAACCTGGGTCTTCAAATAAGCAGTATTTGTTCCATTCAATTAATATGTAACCTCTCTTTAACAACTGTGAACCCTATGTGAAGAACATATACTAATGAATCAGTAGGTGCATGATAGATTTGTGGTTCTAATAGTTGCAGTCTGTTGATTCTTGTTTTCCAAGATCAGGAGAGCCGTACTCTGGGGAGCCAGGCTGAATGAAGCTAAAAGCAAAGAGATTATCTTCTCTGGGACCCAAGATCCAGTGTGCATCACCAGTATCTATAAACAATTTTCTCTAGGTCAACATCTGCCTAGCATGAAGAATGACTTGTTACTTTCATGAGGTAAGAAAGCAGAAGGCTCTAATTTCTGGGGTCTGGGCAGCATCAGCTCATTCAGGTGTGTGTTTGCATCTGGGCACTGGTCACTTGGCTCCCTTTTAGAGCTACAAGATGGATACTGCTGTCTTCCTCTGATGTGACTATGACAAGTCATATTTCAATTTATTACCATGTTGAATTTGCTTTGCCCAAATTTGTTTTAAGGCTTGTATAAAGCTTTAATTTTTTTTTAATTTAGCTGCAAAAACAGTTTTTTAGTGACCACTAATGCTCTTTTATTTTCTAATTTAAACTAGGTTTATAGAATCCCAACCCCTGTTAAACCAAAGCTCCATTCATAAGAAGAAGCTGTCTGTGGGCCAGTTAGGCTTTAAAGATCATTTGCTTTAATCACAAATGGAACACAAATTCTTCTGGCTCCATAATAAAGAGGAAGGGAATGTGAAATCACTTTCTAAGCAAACAGACCTGTTTAGGTCCATTAGGCGACCTTGATTTCTCTGAGAACGTAAATTATTCTGAGACTGGCAAACAATATTTCTCTAGATTAACAACACACTTATGCAAGTGAGTTTTGACATTGCCATGCACATGAAAATTAATCACTTCATACGTTGTCATGAGAAATGATGCTATATAATAAACCAAGATTTTTTTATAGCTATAGTTAAATTCTTGTGAATAGAACTATATGACGAACTATGCAGTACAAGTATTTAGCATAACTTTATAAAAAATAATGCCCTGAAATTTTTATTGATAACATTTATTAATAAAAGGGCTTATGAAGCTACTACTTACTTATAAATATATATTTAACTACATTTATTTGGTAACAGTTTTAGTTAGATAGAAATGGCTTTTGAAGATTGCGTCTACATAGAAGATTAAAAATGTAAATTAACTGTAACCTGTAAGTTTGATATATGATTTATTGCATGGATACAGTTTGAAAATAATCATTACATGCCTTCGTATGAATAGCATCACATACAATTGCCGAAAATCCTGAGAAAATAGATGGATCTTAAGACTTACCTTAGCTCATTCTGAAAGTATGTGCAAAGTTATAGACATAAATAGAGGTTAGGCAGCTACTGAATTTCATGTCATGTCATGTAAACATCAAGACAAATTCTTTGTCCTAAGCAAGACAACCATGAATACCTAGCTATAATTTGTTACTGCAGGTTATCTCTGACTATGTCTTGAGATAAAGGTACTGATTAATTACATCACTGCTGTTCTGTCTAAAAGGCAGATTTATAATTTAAAATATTTACCCAACTTTCCTCAATTCAAAACCAGATATTTCCAGAAAGTATTTTGAGTTACTAATTTAGGGAGAAGAAACTGGCCACTGGAAATTCTTATTTCCATTGACAGGTTTTAGAGAGAGTTTACAGTAGTTGCTAAAATCGTAAATCTTAAATACCTGTCTATAGGTTCACTGAATATCACATCAAATATTTCCAGTTTCCACAAAAAAAAATTAAAAGATACTGTGTATTTTTTGGTATTAGATTATTTTTGCAATCATTGTGTCTTCCATACAAAGCTTCTATTTATATGTTTCTCAACAAGTAAATGAGAGTTTAAAAATAAAATTAATTTTATCTTGAAGGTAAATTATTCACTAGTCAGATAAACTTTCCACAGAAGTAGAGGTAATGCTAGGGGCTAACAAATAAAAAGAACCATAGAACATTGGTTTCAAGCAATTTCACCCTATCTGTCATAAACCTTCAAGACAAAATGTAACAGGTATGATTGATATGACAAACAATTGCTTTCTGACCCACTAAGTAAATACGTCTGTATAAAAATAACTCATGTCAATAGTAGTGTCCTACTTATGGTCATTATATTATTCTAAGAGTAAAGTAAAAGACACTGGAGGTAAAAAATATCTGAGTGTGACATGATAAATGCAATGTGCCTCTGAAATCCAAATATCTGTCTGGAAAATTAAACAGAAAACAATAAAAAGTAATATTGTGAGTTGATTGACTTCAGAAAATAAAGACCACAAAAACATATTCAATATCATACTATCATTATACCCCTGTGACCTGCTATATTTAGAAGATATTGGGAATGTCTTGATGCAAGTAGACTGACCACTTCCTATCCCATGTTTGTAATTCACTGTTTCTATCAACTCTCTGTCCTATCTGTCTTCCAAAAAGCTACTGAGATTCTCTTAGAATGATGCATGGCAGAGCCAAAGCTGATCAGAACTCAGTGGCTTGTGTGCAAAGCTCCTTTCTTTATCCTAGGTTTGGTCAAAAAGAGACAATGATATATATTTTTCTTTTTTTCTTTTTTATTTTTTTTAATTCAAAGTCCAGCTTTAAATAAAATATAAACTAGAATTACATTTTCAAGATACTGAAGCTATTTTGTTTTGCCAATTTTTTTTTCCATACCCAGATTCGCAATTTCTCCTTTAACTCTTTTAGTCCTGTTTATTGTACAACAGTTAGGAAGTCCAGGGTCACCACCTGAATCCCTCATTAAAACATTGATATGTACCCTTTTCCTCTCAGAAGAAGAAGGGAGACTCTCAGCCCTCTTCTGTGATTCTTTTTCTTCATTTCTTCCTTTGAATTTTATCCCCTATAGTGCACAAGGTTCTTTAGAAGACTGTGTTCAGTCACTCACCAGATAAGGAAACAACTTCCTGCTCCTTTTGGAACATCTCTCATCTCAGCCAATGTCTGTTTAAAGGCATATGACACTTGAATTGAGAATAGATATTGTTCCCCAGTGCAGCTCTTCTGAAGAGATGAAATAAAAGAATCCTGAAATACAGAATTTTGTAGGACGAGAAAATACAGTGTGAAACAACCCAAAATCTACTGTTCTCTGAATTTTCAGAACATTTTATATTGATTCCTTTCTCAATAAAAATGGAATGAAAAATGAGGACAGCAACAAACACTGGAATCAGAACAGAACACTTCAAAATGAAGCAATAAATGCTTTTAAGTATGCAGCACAAAGAAGAAATTGCAGAAAATTAGTTCCAGTCATACGCTTTTACTCTCTTTGAAAATAGACAAAACTATTTTCAAAAATTAGACTTCAGGAGAACTCTTTAAATTTTTCTTTAGCAAAGGCTACCCCAGTATCATCATTCCATTTTTATCAGAGACACATGCATGGCCCATGAATTACCTCATTCACACTTATTATTCTGATTGAAGGCATAATTTCTTCCTTGAGAGAATATTAATGAAGATGTTCATTCTAAGGGCACTCTACCAAATCTGTTTGAAGTTTAAAGTGATATATTTCAGATCAATAGAACATAAAATGGCTATAGCTTTATTTATATTATTTAATATATTTGGGAATAAGCATTGTTACAAGATGACAGGGGAAGTTTGAATAGCTACCCATTGCTTTTGTTAAATGGATGTCAATGCTCCTGCAGTCTTTTCTGCTCCGCTTCATTATATGGCTCAAAATTCAGAAAATTACACAGAAATTCTAGAAATTATGAAGATTCAGGTCCTGATCCTAAAACCAACTCTTCATATATTACTTTTGTATACAGATGAAAGTCAAGAAGCCATTTTCTAATTAAAAATTATTTTCTTCTCTACAGTGGTTTGTTTTTAATAGAAATAAAGGTATCTGTTTTCTCTTGAAGTTTCCCACTGGTATCTTTCAGTCTGTGTAGATACTTTGGACATTCCAGAGAATTCTGAATGGTATTGAATGCTTATCTTTAGGTCTCTAAGCCTTATCTAACTCTTGTTTACAATTTTGTACAAAGACACATACAGAAGAGGACTCGAACCTTGCAATGAATTTATTAATCTCCAGCAAACAAGCTTTGTGGCTCTTGAAATACTGTGAATATGCTGTAGTTGATAGACTCAGTCAATTTGCAACAGCATGAAAAGACTTCAAACAAGAAATTGAAATAATTTGAACTTGATGCTGCAAAAAATAGAATTATGTAAAAGCTATACAACCTACAGACTTCTTTCTGAATTCTTAGCATGAAAATGTTCTTTTAATCATGCATGTTTTTCCTTTTTTAAAGGAAATATCAGTATGATAATCCAAGTCATTAGATGAGCAAAATCAAAATTTAAAAACGTGAAAATTAAAAAACAAACTTAGAAGCATTAAGTTATGACAACTGTATTAGTATCTGGTGATGATATTTCAACAGCTATAGCTATTCCTGGATGGTCTCTCATGAATATATTTTAGCATGCAGGGGTTGATTCACAGAGTCATAGAATG
>VWZV01010908.1:6862-18566 GCA_013397155.1 Irena cyanogastra | reverse complement strand
TATCAAAATTCCAGTGTATACAGCTGCATACCAGTGATTTTCTCCATTGAAATTTCAGCTGGTGTTACCTTTAGCCACTTAACAAGATCTTTTGATGATACTACTGTTCCTCTGCTTCTCTGGTATGGGGCGAAAGTTCCTTCTACTCATATTAAGTAGTAGAAAAGCCATTATTAATGTTTTGACTTGTCTATGTCCCTGACCCTTCATATTGCACGTGTCACCAATTAATAAGAAGAATTAAGTTCCCACCTTTTATCCTTTTTGCTAAAATAATGAAATATTAACTATAACAGACATTTAATTTCTTTGAAAAGGCCTAGAGGTTGAATAATTTACAGCATTTCACTTTGAATGACAGATTCATATATCCCCAGGCACTGTAGAGCAATGTTTGGTAGCTTTCCACAACAGGAATGGTCATAGCAGCTACTGCTGCTTACCCTTTCACTCCAACTTCCAATGTCGCATTCAGAAAATAACTGGCTCCAGTTTTCAGTTTCTAGTGCATGATTATATAAATACCTTGTAATAGTACATCTTCAGCTTCTTAATTTTTTCCAGGAATTTTAATACCATTCTTTAAATTACTGATTATTTTGAAACCCCTCTTTCACTTGGAAGAAAATAGCTCTTAAAATACTCACCAGACAAAAATTACCCTAGCAGATAATGATTAACAAACTAGCATTTTAAATAATCAATGTAATTTATGAAAATTGATGGATAAATTCACAGCACACTTAATAAGTACAGCTTTATAAGATCCAGGTACAGGGAAATTATGAATCTAGTGGTATGACCTATTATAGCATTTTCTGAGAAACTTAGTAGTTGAGAATATGTTCCTCCACTACAGAAAATGTTAAGCGTTAGTGGAGTCAGTTATTTCCCTTGCATATGTATTTACACAGGTATCAGATCTCAGAATTATATTTTTCATATTACATCAGATCTCAGAATTCTCCCTTGTATAAATATTTGTTTCTTTTTCAAATTCTTTTGGAATTTTTTGTTATTTTGAATATGCAGTCTTGCGTCTTGTCTTCTGAGCTTCAGAAAGGACAAAAACCAAAGCAGTTAAAGAACTGTTTAAGTATGTGTATATTCTAGATTCAGTTCAGAAGCATTTTCCCTTCTGCACAGAATTTGAGTCCTCTCTAATTTTACACAGGTATAATGAAAGAGAAAGGAAAAGCAGATATTTTGCACATGTTCTACTTTCCCAGTTGCAGTTCACAGAGTCATGTAATAAATGCTACGGCAGCTCAGGTTTGCTCCATGCTGCTGCCTCTTCGAATAACAAATGAATAATGGTAATGCCTTTTTCCAGGAGTGGAACTGCTGTTTCAAAGGCTTGTTTCAAAGTATTCTTCTTCGCAGTCCTCCATAGCAAAAAATGCAGGGGAGCAAACAAAACCAGGCATTTGTAACCCTTTTCAAGCAAATGAAGAAGTAGTCTATACCCAAAGTGATAGCCTTTTATGACTTATTTCCTTCCAAAAAAGGAAGCAAAAAGGGAACAAAATTACAGTAGCTGCTTTTATAAATAGAATCAGGGAGTCTGGTACCCGTTTGGCACAAAAATTTACAAAGGATACCCTTTATACATAGAGATTTCAAATGTGTGCTCTCTCTGCTAACATGGCAGATATATGCTGTATATCATGATGTACACCTTATGTCACAGCAGATCTGACTTGCCTCCAAGGTCCCCAAGAATCCCAAGAACTGAACCTGGCATTTTGTACAAACTAATATGATTTATAGGCTGCAGCCTCAGGGATTCCCCTGAGGACACTAATTCTTCCTCTTGGTGGAAGCACAATCCAGTATGTCCTGAAAACTATGGAGGCTTAGTGCTGTCAGCTGAACAACTCAGTGACTGCAGGACACCAGTATGGACCTCCCTTAAGCAAACACATATTGTTTATAATTGTCTCCTGTGCCCCTGTCCCTCCAACAGGCTTAAATCCCTCTTCCCACTGCCGCCTGATTCCAGATGCTATCTGTATTTTCCTTCTCTCATGGGAAGCTCATTAGTACATCTGCAGTGTTATTTATCCAATTTCTATAAATTAAAGGTTAATAGTAAGGCAGGAGAAGATAGTCTATAAAGATATTGTAACCAGAGAAACAGCAAGGACCCTGAAGGAAAGTTGGGAGTTCATGACTGCTGTGGGTATCCTCTTGCATCCCAGATCAACTGTCACCTTTTGTTTGCTTGTTTGTTTTGATGTTGTTGTAGTTTAATTGTACACTTAGTTGTTCCTAATTTTGAGATAAAAAACACTTTAATACAGTAACATTTTGTTTACATGCATGGCACAAAGCAGTGCTCACGTCTCTTGCATGCTGCATGAGAGTAGAGACACACAGCTATGTATATGTATTTCAGAAAGGTTAGGTGAGCTATCAATTAAAAATATTGAAGAACAATGGTGTAAGGAAATAAAATGTAGATGTGAGGCTGTGTATGGTGTGAGGCTTCAGCTATGAGGAAGTTAGAGAGAGTTGTTCTTGTACATGTTGTATCATGTTGATGTATTCCTGAGCAAATTTCTAGTGCAATGTACCACATAAGGTGAAGCGGAGCATTTGCTGGTGCAACTGTTTCTAAGCTAAACAAAGCTCTGCTCTCAGCATTGGCTTCTAAGGAAATGCACATCAGAAGAACTGCATATGTCTGGGTGTAGTACACAGTCTGTGTGCTAAGTGGAAACACACCACAGAAAATGTCTTGCAGCAAAAGATCACATTTCTTAACAATTTTGGAATGATTTGTAAAGGTCCTTAACATTACTCTTGATTTATGCCGTTGTCTTCAGTGCCTCTTGCATAGGCTTTTCCCATATGGAGGCAATTAGTCTACTGGAGAGACACACTCTTAAAGAAAAAAACCTGAAATCTTAATCTTTAAAGAAATAATAACATTTTTTCACTTCCAAGAATACTAAAAGTCTTTCCCATTATCAGGTAACTAAAACTTGCACCATTCCTATGAAGTTGCTTACTATAACTTTCTTTTAAAAGAGGAAAAGAGTGAGAAACAAAACTGGTTTCGTGTTTTTGAAAGTTGATGGTTATATAAGGCCCAGAAGCTTTGACCCTTGATTCTCAGAACTCCTTTCTGTACTCTGCATTTATTTGTCACTGTTAATATGTTTTCTTGTAAATAGCAGAGTTATAGTAAAAACATAAAACTCAAGACTGTTTTCTGCTTTCAGAAATATCTTATTTTGTTGCTTGGAATTGATTTCTTGTGGTGCAGCCACAAAAACAAATGAAAAACATGAGAGCCAAATAGTTTCAGGGAAGGGAATCCTTAACCATGAGAGACATACAGAAGGACTGTCAGGAAGAAAATTGACATTACTCCATTTGAAATCATGTCTTTCTGAAGCATATACTTATAATCCATATAATCACTGTACCAGAGACCCACTTGGCCTGTAGCAGTAGTCTTTAAGAATTCCATTCCCTGCAAAAGCTTCAGATTTCTATTGGCGATAGAAAAGACATATGAGATGACTCTCATAGATTAAACCTTCTATCCTCAAAAGAAGTAACTACCTGGATTTTTGGTCTCTCTACTAGTGAATCATTGTTTTAAAGATAGGTGCTTTAGTCAGAAAACCGTATCAAATATTATACCTAGCATTTTTCAAATATTAATATTAGTATATGAAAATGACATATGCATGTTTTAAACAATAGACCTATATGGAAACGTGGAATGTTTAACCAGGAAAAAAGTACCCAATGCTTAGATACATGTAATACATTACATAGGGGAGTAGCATAAACTTCCAAAGTAAGAAAAGCTTACTGAAAGCCTCCATTAATGTACTTAAATGTATTGATTGCTACAAAGCACCAAATATAAAATCTTGGTGCCAGGAAGATGGTGTAAAACATTCAAATAGATATACATTCAAAAATGAAAAATGTTAAAATCAATATAAAAATTAAACTAGAACAAAATCTGGGGAAATATGGCTGGAATTGAAATTCCACATTAGTTAAAATGAAGGGAAAATAACACAGTTGCATTTCAACAGCAGTGATCAATTGCAGGTAAAGAAGCTTGCATTGAAGTACTTTGCTTTCCAGGTTTTCAATCTATATTAATTTTCTTTAAATGCACTGACAAATTTGTAGTTTTTGAGATGAGGCACGACTTCTACTTTCCGTGATTTAGAAATACTTTTCAATTTTTGCAGTGCTTTTTTGGAAAATTGACAAGAAAATGCCCTTTGTGTCTTTTATTACAGACACTGTCATGTGCACTGGGGATGCACATTGCTTAAAGATATTTCAAAACAACACTTTCTTTTTACTTACTCAATAATGAGTTGAAATGCATTTTAATTCTGAAAAATCAATCTAGATATTTTTCTGCTAAACTTCTGAAGTTTGTAAAATTATTTCAGGTCCTTTTAATACAATGAAGAGTAAACTGAAGCTTTAGATTCAAGCAATGTTAGAGTTCCAATTTTCATCAGATTTTAATGCCCGAATCTATATATGTTCTACATATTTGACTTACTATAAAGAACAAATCTGAAAACATGCTGGATTTTATAGATATTCTACTTATTAACTCAGGAACTGCACCATTAATCAGTCATTCCAGCCTCCCACCCAACTGTCTCTCACTCCCCCTACTCAACAGGAGAGGTGAACAATATACCAAAAAAAAGACCATGGGTTGACACAAGGGCAGGGCAGTCAGTCACCAACTACCAGCATGGCCAAAACTGAATCAATTTGCAGAAAATTAATTTAATGTATTGCAAATTCAGACTAGGATAACAAGAAATAAAAACAAGACTACAACCACCTTTCCCCCACCTTCCTCTTCTCTGGGGGCTCATCTCCATTCCTTCATTCCTGGCTCCACTACTCCTGCACATGCACTCACACACACACACAGAAAAGCCATGTAGAGAATAACAGGGTCTGCTCATTATGATTTATCTCTGCTACTTCTTTCTCATCATGCTCTTTTCTTGCTGCAGTCCTTCACAAGCTTCTCCAAGGTGGATCAAAGGCTGGCAAAAGGGATATTCCATACCATAGAACATCATGCCCAGTACACCAGCTGGGGGGAGTTGGCTGGAGTCATTCAATCCTATTTTACATTTCAGTGTAGTAGAAGAAAAGTTATGTTTATTTGCCGGTTGTGCAGTGCAGGATGGTGAGGGTTGTCCGGAATCCACAGCTATGATCTTAGCAAAGAAAAGTTCAAAGTGAATGCTATTTAACAAAGGTAATGCCAAATGGAAAGGGTGGGCCTCTTTTTTTTTTTTTTAACAAAGATATCCTTTTTTTCAGTGGTGATTTTGTAATGTAAGCTGGTGATGAAGACTGTCATCTATTCAGCTTGTCCCCTAGTAGAACTCCCTATATCCTTATCACCTCCACACTCATCAAAGGTATATTATGAGTATTATATTGGTACGTCTTAGAATATCTTATATAAAATAAAATATTAAATGCTTGCAATATATGTTATACTGCATGGCAAAAAAAGTCTACCAATTTCCTTAGAATATCATTGCTTTACAAATATGAAAACTTTAAAAATCCATTTTGAGTTCTGAAAATATGGTACTTGCAGAAATTCTTTTTCGTAAAAAGAATGCTTTCAGGCAAGTTTGCTATCAAACTTTAGACAGATCTAAGAGGGAAAATGTGTTTCTTGGTGTTATAATTGAGTGTAGATGGATATCCTAACAGGTTAGCTTTCTTTACAAGTGTACCTGCTTTTTTAATTCTAGAGTTTATTTCTCAAGAAGCAGAGAGACCTACCTACCATGCATCTTACTTAGGAATGCCTCTTTTACCTATCTCCTTACTTCATTCTCTGACGGCAGCCTGGCTTGGTGGTTGAGGTTCCTTGTTGTAAGCTTTATGAATGAACAACTAATTCTGTCCCGAAGTTAGTTCTCAGTGTACAGCAGCTCAGGTCCCACCTCAGACTTCTTAGCTTCACAGAGCACCATAGCTTTAAACACTGAGCAAAATGCGGGGTGAACACATTTCCTTTAGCAGTATCATTCTCAGTGGTCATATAAAAATTGGAACTTTAATGAATACATGTTGAAAAGTGTTTCCAAACATTGTGTGTAGACATTGGTAGAAGAAATATGTTAATAATTTCCGAAGTATTGCCTCAACATCAGGGGAAACAATATATTTTGAAGTTTCCCTTACCTTCATCAGATCCCCTGAAAAAATCCCTGACAACCTGTGGTGCTAATGTGGCACAGGGATACCCTGGGAGAGCAAGTATGTGAACTTAAGTGATCTGTAGCTGAGGTACCCACCTATCCACTAGACTAATTATTCACTGTTTCTCTTAATTCTCTGTGTGTAAGTTTAGGTCAATTACTGTAAATGGAGCAACTCTGGTAGAAAAGATAAGGATCTATCCTAGATGTCTGTCTTTCTGTATGAGAAAGGCACATACAAACCAAACACAAAAAAAAACTGACACTTTTTTGTATTTCCTGCTATAGTGGGAAGCAGAAAGGTAAAACAACTCCAACAGGTAAAGTGTCACTGAATTACATAACTTCTTATCTGAGAAGATTCATATACATTTTGGACTGCTTCATCCATGGAGCAGTTATGGGTAAGATCCAGCTCCCAGCAATGCTTCAGCAGCCCCCACGGGTCTGGCTTGAGACAGGAAGAGAAAGGTCGCTGCAGATGGATGTTGCCGAGTGGCCAGTCACAAGACAGGCAGTGGGATGGTCACCACTGAAGCAACTGTGAAGAGGAAATGGCAAGAGAAGGGCCAGAGGGCAAAATCAGGACTACTGTATGAGAGCTTTTGTAAATGAATGGGGTGAAGCATGGGAACAAATCTAAGTCTAACCCCTAAAAGAACCCTTTTTCTTTTCAACTTTCCTGATTTCTTAAAAGATGAATGGCTTACTATTACACATATCAGGATAAGACCTACTGAGTCTACGTTGCTTCCTGTTACCATGACTATTACAAACAGTGGATGTTTACTCCCCTGATCATGACCAGCATTAAATTTAATCTTCTCATGGGGTTTATTTTATATTACATGAGCAATGTGAGAATGCATTTTTCAGCAAAAGAACAGCATGGATGCTTAGGCTGACAGAAAACCTTTCATACATTGGCCTATTTTATGATACTGTGAATGCAGCTTAGAAGCTTCTGGTACTGCAGAAAGGGCTGTGCAAACTTTTTTGCTCACCATGTTTATGATTTCTAGTGGGATGAACAACCCACAGAGTGTTCAGCCAGCAACTTAATTGGGTCAATTGGAACTCGCTCCAAATTTTATTTTCTCTAATTATGAGCCAGATTAGAATTGGTGCTTCAGACTGATGAGAGAGAATATATTGGGTCACTTTGCTTTTGGGGGAAATGAGGAGGTAGAACATGCATGTAAATTTGGGGGCTTGCATTTTCCTGTTACTACTTAAGCTATAACTGCTGTCAGGTTTTTACATCAGGCTTTGAGAATAAGAATTTCATCAGCTTTGTTCATGTTCATTTTGCACATTTTTGTTTATACACCCTGTAATGTTGTCCTTGATATTTTTAATTAATTCTTATTCTGAGACCAAACAACATGTACCAAACCTATAATTTCCAAAGAGGTGACATAAAATTATGAGGTTCAATCAACTTGATGCATGATGTGTCATTCCAGTTGTTTATTAAGAAGAAATACATGCTTAAATTCATGTCTCAGTCTCTTTAGATGTATGTTCAAAAATCTGCATTTCTGGAGAAGGGAAGATAGACAGGTCAGTACTCTACAGGTCAGTCATTTGCTGAGGTCCCAAAAATGCCATTCTTTTGCAAATGGCATGCACTCTGCCTGGCCAGATGGAATACAGACTCATATTTTTATTTTTAGCTTGTGTCTGATGAAGTATTTCTGTCCCATGTTTGTGTCTGATGAAATAAAAATGAATTGTGAATTTTTTTTTTAATTAACAGTGGGATTTAAAAATTAGTGGTAGGCATATGGGAAGTCACTGTCTTTGCTTGATACAACTTATTGACTGCACCATTTAAGAGCACTGCATGGTTTTATAAATAGTCTCTCTCCATCTTTCTTGCAGGCTCCCTTCAGGTACCAAAAGGCCACAATTAGGTCACTCTGAAGCCTTCTATTTTCCAGGCTGAACAACTCCAATCTTCTCAGCCTTTACCTCACAGGAGAGGTGCTCCATCTCTAATCAATCATCTTGGTGGCCTCCTCTGGGCCTCCTCCTCTGGACTCTTTCCAACAGGTCCACGTCCTCCCTGTGCTGGGACCCCAGAGCTGGATGTAGGTTCCAGGTGGGGTGCCACCAGGACAGAGCAGAGGGACAGAATCCCCTCCCTCCCCTGCTGCCCACGGTGCTTTGGATGCAGTCCAGGACACATTTGGCTTTCTGGGCTGGGAGTGCCCATGGCTGGGTCATGTCCTGCCTCTCACCCACAAGCAGCCCCAAGTCCTTCTCCCCTGGGCTGCTCTCCATCTGTTCATCCCCCAGCCTGTGCTGACCACATGACATGCCCATATACTTCCTGCCTTATTTTCTTTTTTTTTCCCCCAACATGCCAGAAGATAAAAATGCTGTTAGCATCACACCTCAGGCACTCAGGACACAACTCAGCTGTGGTAGCAGAAAGTATCTTTGTGTATCATGGTCTTAATTATGATGAAAGTGATCACTAATGTGTATGATTTCAGTCAAGTCAAAAAGCCATCCTAAACAGTCTCTGTGATCAGGAAACATCTCAAGAAACAATTCAAAACAATATATGTGAGTTTCAGAGTCTGTGCAGTTCCAGGAAATATTGTGATTAGAAAGTGGAAAGCTCTGTTTGCACACACAGCATTGCATTGGACAAAAAATATGATTAAACATCAGGCTCAGAAACCTTCATGCATATGCTATATAAACCTGAATTACTCAATGGGTTTCTTATTGCTTCCCCTGAGATCACTGTAGTATAAGACTTACGGACCTACATCTAACACACCATATTTCTGCTCATATTCTTTAGTAAACCATATATTTATGCCCCTAAGAAAATAACCTAGCTTTAAATGTAGTAGATACAGGTTACATTTAGTCAGATGGAAATATTTTTGTTACCATGAAATATAAAAAGACGAGTTACACATCTGGATAACTTTAGGCATATTTTTTGGTCTTGGCAAAGTACCGGATTATATTGCATATTGCTTTCTTAAGGCTGCTAAAGTAATGAATGACAATACCTTTTGTGTCTTTTAAGATCCTTTCTTTACTGTTATATAGAGTTCTCATTCTTCAGTACAATTGATAACTCCCACAGAGGATACAAGTTATAATCAATTACCTTGATGTAGTTATGAATTCCAGTTTAAAATTGCACACTGTATGTCACAATCTTTTAATTAGACCCCTGCTAAAACCACTAGTTCAGCACATGATAACAGATTAATGATGAATTTTTTTTAAGACTGCCATAGCTGGGAATCAAGAATTATTTGATTCGAAGGATTGAAATAAAGTGAGCTCATGAATGAAGGATTTACCAACTAATTTCATCTTCAAGTTGCAATTCAAGCACTGAGCAGCATGTATATTTCTATACAATTCTATACTTTTTCCAAAGTTGTCCCTGGAGAATGTAACTTTTTTAACATGTAAACACCCAGAAGCAATGCATTCTTATTTTTACGCTGAGACACAGTACTGCAAGATGCACAATTAAGAAGCACTTCTTTGGAAACAAGTAGGATACAACCGTGCTATTAAAATGCTTTTCCCTTGAAAACTCAGTTAACTGGCTTGAGCAGTTTATATTCCAGACAATAAGATGAAACAAACTGAAGACAAAAGAGCAATTTCTTTGGGAGAACTATTACACTTGTGCATAAGACCTAACATAAGGAAAATAATCTTTTGCAAGTATTTATTCAAGGAACAGAAAGTCTTTAATNAATATATTTTAATATATTTATAATGTATTTTTATATAATTTAAAATTAAAACTAATTTGACATGCTGTTAAGCTTGTCAAAAATATGTACAATTTAATACTGCTAACCCTGCAATTCAGTTGGTGAAATGCTGGAAAAACTATCTTTTATCACTTACTGCCATGGGAAAATGTTTGAAGATCAGAGCAAGGTTCTTCAAGCTCTAAAGTAAATTTGGTATTGCATGGTATTTTTTAGTTTTTATTAGCATCTTTTCAAAGCCACATCATGATCTTTTGAGATCATGATTGAGTCTCTTGGTGTGCTGATAACTGTAGGAACACATATGACAACAATGTTTAGAGTTTCACCGGACATAAGTCTTTAAAGCTTTTTTAATGGAATTTGGGAATTTGAAATTAATGTGATTTTCTCATTTTTCTCGTATGGGCAGTATTTGGATATTAGTATAGGTAAGTGTTATTCCATTAGTGGTTAAACTCTTTGCAAGCTCTGTCCTTGGCACAATCTATGAACCCATGCTAGAAACTTGGCTTGTCCAGTGTTGTAAAAAGGTGAATAACTGTCAGGGACCGATGGCCAGCCATGAAAAATGGGAATAACTGAATGATTGCCAGTAATGAAAGGCAGGTCCTTGGCTGACAAATTCTTGCTATCGATCACTATGGTCTTTTCTCACTTTCCCTCCTCAAAGAAGCTGAGCTTCTGGACACCTCACAGGCACATAAACTGCTCCTTCTTGCTGCTTTCTGTCTTCTACACTCTTACACCTCATTACTTGCTTGAAGGTCTTGACCTGTCATTTGAGGATTGTAACTCTACAGAAACAAGCTAAGAATCATTGTGATGATTAAATTCACGGTATCTGAGATGTTTGTCTTTCAGTGAACCATACAAATTTTAAAACATTTATACACACACACACACATATAAATATAAATATTTCAGGCAGATCTAGTAGTGTTAGNCTTTTTCCAAAGTTGTCCCTGGAGAATGTAACTTTTTTAACATGTAAACACCCAGAAGCAATGCATTCTTATTTTTACGCTGAGACACAGTACTGCAAGATGCACAATTAAGAAGCACTTCTTTGGAAACAAGTAGGATACAACCGTGCTATTAAAATGCTTTTCCCTTGAAAACTCAGTTAACTGGCTTGAGCAGTTTATATTCCAGACAATAAGATGAAACAAACTGAAGACAAAAGAGCAATTTCTTTGGGAGAACTATTACACTTGTGCATAAGACCTAACATAAGGAAAATAATCTTTTGCAAGTATTTATTCAAGGAACAGAAAGTCTTTAATTGTCCTCAAAAAAAAAAAAAAAAAGAATGTTGAAGTCATAACTCTGAAAGAAGAAATTTTCAGTGGCCCTTTAAATGTAAGTCTGTGCTGCCTCCATAAGTATGTTCATACATGTTGTTATATTGTTTTGGAATGCTGCAAAATTTTTTATTCTCATAGAATAAGAGACAATCTTTTTAATATTAACATTCTGCAATGCACTTTATAGCATAAGAAATATGGAAGTGTTAAATGTGCAGCCAGTGTAGCAACCATTAAAAGCAACAGTACAACAAAACACGAAATGACAAAGCTTACTGTGTATGGTGTTTCAAAGGGTAAAAATCTTCATTCATTCTTCAAACAGCATCATTGTGAGTTTACTTTCAGAGTGAGGCTTTTATATAATTTAAAGTTAAAACTAATTAATATATTTTAA
>VWZV01010907.1:207958-284640 GCA_013397155.1 Irena cyanogastra | reverse complement strand
GGATTGCTTATTAAAAAGTTCTATGCATCTAATGACTAATCATTAGCAAAGCAGACATGGTTCCCACAGACTTTCATCCGAGTCTTCTGACCATAAAGGATAAAATGTGTGTATACCACCTCCACAAAGTGCGCCACAGCATAGCTGAAGGTTCTGATTCCTTGCATTAGGTGTCTGAGGCATCTTCAGTTACCATAGCTCATCTGAGAGAAAGGCTATCTGGATCTAGAAACTGGAAATAACTTCAGATTCCCATCATATGTGCTTCATTTATTCTTTTGCATCTTCATCACCTCCAATGTGTTATTTGGACAGGGAACTGGAAAAATTGAATATGATCTATAGCTGGCATATAATTTGTAAAGAATAGGTAGAATGTCTGTGCAAGAGGCTTGGAATAAAAGAGGCAAGCAAATTTGGGGAAATGGGGAAAGAAATATGAGTTTGCCCTTATGTGCAGATTACTTTATGCATCACAGTACGTATTAACCAAAGGAACAGTATTTCAGACTGTCGTAGTATTTAGGAGGAAAAGCTAGAATATCTGTGTAGATGCCTTCATGCAAAACCAATTCTGACAATGAGGTGGGGTTTAGAACGATTCAAATTTAAACTGTGTGCATGAAATTCACGCAGAAAAGGTGAGCAGAATGTATACTTGTGGAAATGCTGGAATGGCTTAGCAGATTTGAATGCAGATTTAAATAATAAGCCTACTCCACTGTGTGGGCAGAAATTTTGAAATGGTTCTTTTAACTAGGACAAAAGCTGAAAATATGTGAAATCAAGAAACTCTACAAATTGTGCTGAGGGGAGAAAAATATAAATCTCAATATTAATCATCCTGGTTCTAGATAAACTCTCTGAGACCATTTCAGTCTGATTTGACCCCTTACCACAGGCAATGATACTGCCTTTACTTAGGGATGCCTACAGGTAAATATAAAAAGCAGAAGAAATGGATGGACAAAGAACAAAAGTAAGCATAAGCAAGGCGCGGGTAGAGCAGAAAACCAACACAAACAAGTACTTTGCTTATCCTTGGATGCAAAGCACATTTTGATGGCCACATACTCAAGAGATTATAGTTTCATGGGAATGCAGTTGCTGAAAAGCAGCCTTTATCTCTTCTGTAATATTGTTCAAGATGTTTTTCTTGGATTTAAGATACAAGGAAATAATACTTAGGAAAAGCTATTGCCCTTACACAACTTACAAATATAACAAAAATTTTCAGTGCAATACTTGCATTGAAAGTGCTGACATGCATGTTGATTCATCAAGTTAATTGCTGCTTATCTAGGCTAGTAAATGCAAACCTAGATACTACTAAATTAGTCTTCTCAAGTAGGGAGCAAGCCAAACATATTCCAAGGAACTGATATTGAATTAATGCATTTCAGCTGAGGCAGAGCTGGTTCCTCAAATGCAGTCGCTATGTGTGTTTTTCATCTTTATCCTGTTGCTTTTAGAATTTCTGAAGATTCTCTGTATACTTGCAAAGGCCATTCCATAGAAGAATCTAAGTCTCCTAACTCCAAGTCTTTGTAGTCTTCAGCAATTTGTCATAAATGTATAAAACACACATTCAACTTTTTTTTTGAAGTCTTCCCATGCAGAAAAGTTACTGTGTTTGCATGACAAGAAAAAAATTACAAAAAAACACACTGAAGTGTGTGATATAAAAAACATGATCTGTAAATTTCTCTGTCCAAGTAACTTCTTTTTTTCTCCCTTATAACATTCTCTTACTTAATGATACTGTATTTCTGAAGAAAAGGCATCTGGTAAAAATCATTCTTCATAGGCAGTACAATGGGTTATATTAGCTTTTTAAAACAAATTTGGTGGAAACACAGCCTGTTTTATTCTTTTTTCTTTCCCTTCACCTTTTTCCTAGATATACTTTGATGTCCATGTCTAAACAGAGCAGAAGTGCAGAAAAAGCACATTTCCAGCCAAAAACTTCTGCATCTGCAATCAGAACCTTTAATTGAGCTGAAAATTAAACAATTTCGTGCAAACTAGACTCCTTTCTTTTGAGGGTTAAATCAAATTACCACAAGATGGCTCCCCAGCTTCTCCAAAGATACATTTTTTTTTTTTTAAATCATGCTACTCTCCAGTGAAGGCATTGATTATCTTATAGAAGTCTGGAGCACAGCTGAACAGACTGTGGATTAGAGCCTTGTCTAATAAAATAATAGCTATTTTTACATTAAAGCCCTAGAGATCTCTTCGAAAGGTAATTCTGTTACTTTAATTTCTGTACCCCATAAAAGGCTGTTATCTAGTTTGTGCCTCTGTTCATTTTTTTTCTAACAGACAAAGATTGGCTCAGAGAATTCAAACTGATTTGGAGTTTAAGCCTCCTGATTTTAAAGGCTAAAGCAGCTTATGCTCCTAAGATTTCTAAGTTTCCAAAAGTATTAGGAATTTTAATTCTACAGATAATTTTTTTAATCACTATTTTTCATTGGCCATTCTTTTTAAGAAGTAGGACTAAAATAAAGGGGTGTGAGCTATAATATTAAATTTTTAGTAGAGGTTGTTCACAAAACAAACTGAAATCACACCAGAAAAAATGCAATTCTTAAAGGAAATACAGGGTTTGGGGTATTTTTGTAGGTTTTAAAATCAAAAGAAAGTAAAAGTACTCCATCCAATCCAGTTAGTTGGAACAGCATGTGCATTTTTTAGAATATCACTTCTGGGATAAATAGATATTGTTTTGATTTTACTCAAATGATTTTATTGATACAGTCTTCCTAAACAAACCAGACATAGGGAGAAAAAGAGATACAGAAACACCTTGGTGGATAAGGAGGCAGAAATACAACATCAGAGAAGTAGTTGGTAACAGCAGAAAGCTTTCTAGTTTGCATATAACAGAAAGAAACATTTTTTATTTGCACATAGCAAAAATCTGTTTTCTTTGTAAGAACCACACTGTAATCTTGGAGAGTCTGACAATGAAGCAGCATGATAGAGACAGAATTTAGCAGAGTCTGAATGCTACAAACTTTAAAAAAAATTCACTTCTGCAAGGTCAGAAGTGCAAGTTATGTCCACTCTGTCTTTTAAACCTATTTGTGAATCCTTTCTTAAGGTCAAAGTCACTGATCAATCACACTGTCTCTAAATTTGCACTCAGTCATAGGGTGACATTTACTGATAAAATTTAATCTTTATACTTGATGCAGAGAAAACACAAAAATGAGAATGAGTTTCTTGTTCAGCTGTGGAAAGTTCACAAGCAGGAACTTACATTTACTAAAACAAAGCTGCTCCTCTCAAGAAAAAGAAATGGCAAAAATCTCTAAAATTGAACGAAGCTTTCTTTGAAGGCTCAGAGTACAATTAGAAAATGGTGTGCCTCCAAGAAGTCTGATCTTGGATATAACTATTTTATGGATGTATTCAACAGTTGATTGAATATATCACCTTTTCATTTTTCTGCTTTTAGTCCTTTCTGGTTTCTTTTACACAATGGCAAGAACAAATCTCACCTTACTAAGGCAAGAAGCAACCTCTGTCTGCTACAAATCTTATCCACACATTTTTTTGGACTAAATCTACCTATGCTACTAAGTCTCATATACTCTTTCTTTCCGTTGACTATAAGCCATTTCTATGCCAATTAACTGTATACATAAGTGTCCATAAAAATAGATGCATGCACTAGACATCTGTAAGTCAGACAAATGCTACCTGCTGCCATCTGGGAGAATGATAGACAATGTTTCCAGTTATGATTCATGTGCAAGGATGCAAAATTGCAGCTTGTTTTGTGACTGCAGAAACCAGTATGCCCCATATGCCCAGTATGCCCCAACAGTATGAACAAGTTGGAATGTGACAGTCCCAACACCTGGCAAAAATGAAAGTTTAAGTATGGGGAACCAGAAATGTAGCAATTCAGACTGAATTCTGCACTGTATTTTCAATATACTGTTGCTCCATTTGGTATGTTCAGATGACATGCTACCCTCAAGCTTGTGAATGCAATTTTAAAACCTCCATTTCCTCTTGTAGGTCAGAAAGACCATAGGAAAAGTAGTCACATGTATTTAAAAAATTATTTGATCTTTCTGGATCTCAGCCCTAAATTGCAAATGTAGAACTAAGTTGCAATCAGGGAGTCAGTAACTTACTGAGATATTGAAACCAAGCCCGTGCATTATTTCATCCTTAGTGTGGTCTGACAGTAAGAAATATTTCTTCAGCTGTGTTGAGAATGCCAGTATTTCCTCACAATGTGACAGAGTAAACTTCTGCCTCAAGAGCAAACAGTTTTAATGCTTTATTTATTTAGTCACTTACTTACTTACTTATTTTTGAAAGGGGATATTTTTAATTTGATGCTACCACAGTCATATTAGCTTCCCATACCATTGATTTAATGGTCCCTGTTCATAAAATAGGTGTAATAGGACCAGTTACATAACAACAAATCAGCTAATTAAAGAATGCTTGTGAAAGATGATGATGACTGCCAGCTACCTTTCACTTGCATGCCATTATGGCAAAATGTCTTCCAGACATCACAGTGAGATTAATCCCAAAAGGAAAATCTCAGCTCAAATGAATTGGTACCATCCCCTTCTTTGCAAACACTGTCCTTCTGGTGCAGATTTTCTGCACCTACTCTCTTAGACAGAAAAATAAACATTTACAATCAATTTTAAAGCACACAATATCACAAGAAGCATTAGTAATTCTCTTGAATTATTCATTAATCTTATTTATATAATAAATACTAGAACACCAATCTGTGGAATAGGCCTAGTTTCCCAGATAGGAGGTATGGAGCTGCTGTTTTGTTATAAATAGTAACAGACATTTCTGGAATAAGAACATATCTTTATATTCCTTGAGTAAAATCCTATCCTTAGAGAAACTAAGGTAAGTTCTTTCAGTGAAATTATTAGCCACAATTTCACCTCTAATTTTTATTAATCTTTGTACCATTGTATATCATGTTCCCTTTACTGTGTTTCTGGCAATTTACACAAATGACAACTATAAATGTAATTTACTTAATTTAGACAAATATTAATTCTTTCAGCTGTTAAAATATTAGCCAGTTATAAAAAAAAAAAAAACGGAGAAAAATTGCACTCTTGTCTAATCCACTCATAGGGATACACAGATGGGCTCTCAGTCACACATATCTACTTTTAATTTTGTCTGCAAATCAGTATGCCTTGAACAGCTTTATATATAACATAATTACATATATTTGTGTTTGCTCTATATCACTACAGAGACAGTTGACAAATAGAGCAGACTTCTGAATAAAATCAAAGATTGAAAATTGTAGGTTTTCCTAAGACTGAATGACAATGTGATTGGAAAAAAAAAAGGTTTTGAATATCTTAATGATGTGCATTTCAAAGCCACTCTTTATTCATGATTAAAAAAAAAATAGTGAAATGTTGATCTTGAGAGATTGAGAGAAGATTCCCATGGGTGAGAGGCTGGACACAGGATCCAAATGTGTGCTTACAGCCCAGAAAGCCAACCGGACCCTGGACTGTGTCAAAAGCAGTGTGGCCAGCAGGGACAGGGAGGGGATTCTGCCCCTCTGCTCTGCTCTGGTGAGAGCCCACCTTCAGGGCTGCATCAGCTCTGGGGTCCCTAGCACAGCAGGGACATGCACCTGTTGGAGCAAGTCAAGAGGAGGGCCAAGTTGATCAAAGAGATGTAACACCTCTCCTCTCGGAAAAGGTTAAAAGAATTGGAATTTTTGAGCTTGGAGAAGAGAAGGCTTTGGAGTGACTTAATTGTGGCCTTCCAGCAACTGAAGGGAAATTATAAGAAAGATATAGAGGAAATTTTTGCAAGGGCAGGTAGTGATAGGACAAGGAGAAATGGCTTTAAACTGATAGAGGGTAGATTTAGACTAGGTATTAGGGAAAAATTCTTTGCTGTGAGGGTGGTGAAGCACTGGAACATGTTGCACAGAAAATTGTGGATGTCTCATCCCTGAAAGTATTCAAGGCCATGTTGGATGCAGCTCTGAGCAACCTGATCCAATGGGTGGCATCCCTGCCCATAGCAAGGGGCTTGGAACTAGGTGATCTTCAACGTGCCTTCCAGCCCAAACCATTCTGTAAATCTATGATATTGCATTTAATCATACTTAAAAATGGACAGCAATGAAACTCGTAAAGTCCTTGTGGGTCGTTTTGGTTCAGCACTGGAGTGAGTTGCTAAAGTTTATCCATGAGAGATTTTCAACTTATTTCAGTGAACTTGAGATCAGAAACGGAGTAACACTTGAATGTAATATTTAACTATAGTAAAACTACACCCATGTTTTGTTTCAAGCATCTTTAACTTACTTGATGTATTGTACTACAAATAAATGTACAAAATTAAAAAAGCTCTTCAAACAAACAAATTTTACTATTATTCAAAAAAGCAACAGTCAACCTTTTTCTCTTACATGTATATTTATAGATTTAATTGAAACTATATTTTTGTTTTCTCTCATGAAATCTGGAAATGAAAAATGTTACTGCCTAATTTTTAGTGCACCATGCTAGATTTCAGTCAGTAAGTCTTGTGTAGCTAGTTGATTTCCTGAAGAAAGAAAAAGTTTCTTTAAAAAGTCAGGGTAGACACTTTCTATGCCTTTTTAGTTTGGGGCTTTTTGGTGTGTTTTTTTTTTTTTTTTAATTTAATTCTAAACAGAAATGTGTCCCAGATTAATGTATTTTATATAATACTAAGTGAAAACTAATAACTCCATAAAAAGTATGTCTAATGTTTATTGGTGTTAACAAACTCTCCAGAGTACCACAGTGAAAAAATTTCTTCATTCTCTTCAAATAATTCATGAACAAAACCTTGTTAGCCATTGCAGAATAGAATTCGAACTGGTTTTCTCTTTCTGCTCAGAGTAGAATTCTTTTAGGTTTAGTCACTGAGTTGAACAGGAGTTCCTGGGACTTAGCTATTACTTTTTTCCTGTTTCCATAGAAACTTATGTCAGCAAGATGAATATGGAAAATGGTACTTTGAAATAATCTCCATTTTGAACATAAAAGCAAAACAGGGTGGTGTAAAGTAGCAATTATGTTAAAGCACCTTATCCCATTTTTCAGTCAGTAGAACAGTGGTTTCCATGAAAATGGGAATATGAGTAGTAACAAGCAGCAAGACAGCCAAACTTCTGAAATTTTGTGATTCTAATTCATGGAGGAAGACTTGGCTCTCCACGCTTTCTTAAAGATAAAATCCAAAAATTTCCTAAAGTTTCAGAACTCTTTCTATTTTGTGTTATGGCACAGTTGCTGTAGTGAGGAAATTTGATGATCTTTTGAACATTCATTAATTTTCTGCAACACTGTCCCCTCTTTTTGATGCATTCTGTATGTGACTAGCACAGAAAGTGAGTGCATGTGAATCTGCTTTCTATAATGCATTCAAATATTTTGGTTTTAAAATTATTGGAAAAATAATAATAATAGAAAAAAAAAAGACAAATCATTTGATGCCTGTACTTTTTTTTTTTGTTGGTAACTATTTGGAGCCATATAAGTATTACAATTTATTCATTCTCTCTGAGAGGATGTAAATAATGACAGTTGATGGCCAAGATCACTGTTGTGGACTGTTACACTACTGAAACAGTCCTAAGTAGAAATTATATCTTTGTACTACAGGAGTAGATCTATATCTAAAAGAGGATATGTTCTTTCATATTATCTGCTTATCATTTTCTGCTTACACTTTTTGAGCAATATGGTATATATACTTTACACATGGTATATATATAATTTACACATCATGTCATGGCATCTAGCATTCACTAATATCCTCATGAGAAAATATGTTGAGTACTTTAACATAGTCCACATACTGGTTGTGAATTTAATGGTCTCTAGCCAATAGAATGTTGAAACCATGTGTTTTCATTTATCCATATCGGGCTTGGTAGGGTCAAGCTTTGTATCTTTCCACTTAACTTTCTCCACCAGTGGTTTTGAAAACAGTCTTTACAATGGTTTGTGTTCTAAATTGATATATTACTCTGAGTTTTGTGACAGAAATAAAATCAAAATCAGATCAGGTCCTTGTCTTATTTACAATTACATCAGTTCCAGGCTATCTTTTATAAGAAAAATGGAAAGCTCAGTGGACTCCAAATTTACGTAGCTGAAAGAAATAGATGTCTATATTTTTTGTCATCTTTATCTTTCTTTTTTATGTAATATTTTTATCTCATATCTTTGAAATATTATGTGAACATGTTATACTCTGAAAAAGCTATAATATTTAAGTTTTTCTTTTGATTATGAGCTTGGAGGGATTCTATTCTATCTTTTGGCAAATGTGAGACCATAAAAGACACTTGTTTGTAACTAAAGTCTGAGGTATTTGATGACTGCAAAAGGACATGGATCAAAATATAATGTACTTCCAATCCTTTTCCTCCCACAGGAGTCTACAAGTGGTCAAAGCCCCACAGCATTTTGACATACATTAACACCGACTTTTCTTTGATGGTTTGAAATTTCACTGTTATTGTATCATCAGACTCTTCATCAGGATCACCATTTAAGTATGGTAAGAGTAGTTTCCTGACAGACAAGAAAAAAAAAATCACTCTTGGACTATAAATAATTTGGTGGATTTAAAAAAGCAGCAATTCCTAGCAAGTACAATTATCTTAAATGAGAACAAAGTGGACACATTGTCCTAATGTCTAATACAGTGACATGGTGAAACAGATGACAGCTAAGTGTAGGAAAATTAACCCTGGGGGTTTTTTTTGGTTTAAAGAATTGTTTTATATCCCAAATAATATTTTGCATATTCTTAAATAAATTAAACAAATCATATCACGTTTATGACTGAAAAGTTTGATTTTCATTATTTTAAATAAGAGGAGCCTGTAACTAAGAAATATTCAATTCTAGTTTACTTACAGAAAAGCCAGTGAAGCAGATGGTATGACTAGGTAGTATGAATGACTATCCATCAGTAACAGCAAAACATGACTGGATAAGCACAAATAAAGCAAATAGTCTATCAGACACAGATACACAGAAAAATTTTCAAATTTTTTTCAGTAACCTGTTGGATTTACACAGCCCTATCTAAATAAAAGAAAGACATGATAGTTCATGCTGTTCAGGTTATAAGCCCAGAAATATTGCATTGCTTATTAGGGAAGCTCTTAAACTATCAGCACCCTTGCTGTGAAAAAGATTTATGGCTAACCTTTGCTAGGTCACTGACAATAAGACTGGAAAATGTTTTTTAGAGAAAAAGCAGTCAGGTGGCTCAACATGAAATTAGATATGTTGCCAGACTCAGCAGGTAGCAGATAATATGATTGAAATTCAGGATACCTATAAATAGAAAATAGTGCCTTGCATGCAGTCTGGGTCATAGAGAAGATGCTTTATCCTGTAATATTTCAGTTTCCTGCATTTTTTAAAGTGTCACACACATTATTTTTTTATCCCCTAAAGCAATGGAGGCTGTTTCAGTGTCCAGCATTGCTAGTCACAGTTTTTCAAGTGTGCTTTGTTGGAATAATTTGTCTTGTTCCCTGTATCAATGTTGAATAGTGTTAGTACACTTACTGTATTTCTGTTAAAACAAAGATCTGTTGATGCTTTGCAGCCTGATGTAGCAGCAGGTGTCCCTGCCCATGGCAGGGAAGCTGGAACCAGATGATCTTTGAGGTCCCTTTCAACCCGAAACATTCTCTAATTATATGATTCTGCAGAAGGAATCTATAAATCAACACTACAATATCCCCAAAGTAAAGGAAAGCTTGACTGGATTAAAGTCAGGGTTGTGGAAACTTCCTAACTGTCCTTGTGAGTATGAAAGAGATTTGAATGAAAGCTTTGAGAATGCTGTAATCACTAAAATGACCAGAGAAGGAGAGAGGAAAGCTATACCAAATGAAAACTGTCATTACATTTTATACTTTCTCATTATATGACCATTACTGCATGCAAATGGATAGTGATCTAAACAGAGATTTAAATGGAGCTCTGGTACACAATTTTTTACATTGATAATGGCAACCACAGGATATGTGCCCCAAATTATCAGGCCTGCTAGCACTGATTGTGGCTATGTGGAATGAAAATATTTAGACTGAGATCAATATGGAGAGTAAGATATGATTGCTGTGTGTATACCTTGTTCAGAATTGCTGCTTATACCAAGTGTGGAAATCATTGCCACATGGACTGCATCCTGTAAGTTAAACATGCTCATAACTGTTCTCTGACCCTAGAATCAGTGCAGAATGTCACACATGCTCTGTGTTAACCTCCTTTAGTCTCTGGAAATGTTAGTAGTCCATATTAAATTGCTTGGTAGAAATGATCTTTGACTTACAAGCCACCTGTACTAAGTAAATGCTAGCCAAGATTCAAACTAAGACAGGCACTATTCAGAGAGTTAACAATTTATCAGGACTGTAGAGAACAGACTTTGTGAAAGCAGCACCTGGAAAATGAGATCATCTGATCAAACGCAGGCATCTGTAGTGCAGTTCTCTCCATCTGAGTTAGATGTTTAGACTGCCTTTATAATCAGTGGAGAGAAACAGGCTCATCTAGGGGAATGATTCACTTCATCATAAAGCAGACACTTAACATTTTCAGATTAATTGTTCCATGCAAGTGCCTATTTTTCTCTCTTCACCATAAAAAAATCCAGGAAGACAAATATACGTGTCTCTTTTGTAAATATTTAAAGATGAAACAAATGAATTCCAGATTAAATGCATGAAATGTGCTGACTGAATCTGTGTCTTTATGCCTCCTCAGGTCTATTCGTGATTTAAATTCAGATGCTGTAAAGCTCAGACTAATAGAGGACAAGAATTGATTTCCGTGCATCTGAGGAAAAAGTTATTTCATAGATCCCTCTTGGTTTAATACCCACGATAAGTCTATGAACATTTGATTCTGAAAATCCAGAATTTAACTATATATCTGTATTAAAGAACTTGTTTATTGCAATTTTAAAGGCTTATTTTCAGCTGTTGACTTTTATTTTTTCATAAATAAGGAATGCAAAATAGATGCAGTAAGAGTAATTTTCTATTCATGGAGAAAGAAGAAAGGAATCAAATACTTTACAGTCCCTGTAATTTTAGTATCAAAATACTAAGGGAAGAAAATAGTTTTCATGCAAGAGATAGTGTCTTTTCAAACTATCCAAGGTTATGCTTGTTACAAGCATAAAACAGCCCAAAATATTTTGACACATTAAAGCCAAAGTCACACATAAATCAAGGTTTCTTCAAGTGAATAGTAGTTGCAGGAATGAACTGTGAATGAGTCAGACAAGACACCACAATGAGTCCATCATGCTCTAAACCACTCAAAATTAACTAATAAATAACATATTTCTGTTATCCAAAAAAAACCCAAAAAAACAACAACAACAAAAAACCCTTTGATAATAATTTTGTGGTTAAACTACTAAATGAAGCAATTGATTCCTCATTCTTCCAAAAGTTTCCAGTGTGATGATTGAATGGTGGGTTTCAAGCAGAGTTTTTTTCACTCTGTCCAACATGAATAACATTTATTAATGATAATCTGATATTTTGCTATGAGTGCATAGATAATCTTGTACTAGAATATACCTTGCAAATTGCAAAAATAAAAATATCTGACAAAATTAAAATATTCCAAATCGTGTACTTAGTTCAGCTTTCTACAGGACTTCTTTATCTCCTACTTCTCTCAAAATGAAAGATCATCTAAGGATGAGGAAGAGTGTGGATTGAAGCCATGGCTGAAATACCTGAAGAAAATTCTAGATTTAGATATTTAGTCTGTAGTTTTTGTGATCTCCCCAGACATATAGCCACCTATTTAAAAATAAGGAGCTATGGAAATCTAGTGTTCTTCAAGTTGAGATAATGTAAATTCTTTTTCCTGATCAGGATGCTTTCCTAAGTCACAGTCATATTGTAGGTTAATAACTCCATTTTAATTTACTCACTAAGAAGACACTGGTTTTGGTTCAATATGGTCTAAAGCACATTTCTTTCAGGTCTTGGATACCATATTTCCCATATCTTCAACTTCTAATTTCCTGTTTCATGTATGCAAGATATACATGTATAAATATATGAAATATTAATACATAAATACAGGAAAACAGGAAACAGTTATTCACATTTCTTTCAGGTTTTCACATGATATATTAAAACTTATTTTGTCTTCCTTCAGAGATTTTTTGGTATAAATACTGTTAGTTGTAAACATGACAAAAGAAATGTTATCTTAGGGAATATTAATGACTCATCTCCTGAAAATGCCTGTAAAGAGATCTGAGACATTACACATATTTATGCACTTCTAATAAATGCATGACATATAATCAACTGGCATACAAATTGCCCAGGGACTTTCAGTTTTCCTTCATTTTTCACTGACTTTGGATGCACTTCTGTGCTTAACAATTATCGCTTCACACACGTTTGCTTGGATAAAGATTTTAGAATAAAATTTCAGAATAAAATTTCAGGACCCAGGTTTGTTTGCACATTACCAAACATATTTTCATGAAAGTGGGACAATCTATGTTATTATGGAAGTCAACTTCTTTCACTCTTCTCTGAGTTTCTAAAAGTTTTCCAGTCTGAATGAGAAAAATTGCCAAAAAACTACTAGTTCTTTTCCTTTTACCCTTCAGTAATGGTTTAACAGTTGATTGCAGCAATTTGAGTGTTTCACATACACCAACCATATAGTCCTCACAATTACTTCTCACATGTGGATTTAAAAAGATAAGGAAACAAGAAATTTTCTCTCTTAACAGAAGTTAGTCCACATTAGATGGCATTAGCTAAATCTCATGATCAAGCAATTTTATTTACTGTGGATAAAAATACATTTAGGTTTTTAGTCAGCCATGCAGTGAAGGAGGGAGAAATCTGCAATTTTCATTGATACATAAATAAATTATAATTTACTTGTTCTATTTGCGTAAAAGGAGTTATATTTGTGGGAACCAGATTAATTGCACTGGGATTCTTAATGTATAATATTTCACTTTACCAACATAGAAGTGGTATTTTCTAAGTCTATAGGTATATATTAATATTTTATAAGAATGTAAATAAACCTCATCCCACCTGACCTGCTATTCAAAAAATTTACATTCAGCCAATCAGAAATTCTGTGAGCAGAGACTGAGCAGAGCTGGATGGCTTTCCAGACATTTTTAGACTCCATCTAATCTCTTAGTTTTGCAAAATTTTGCATTATAAGCATAATGCCGAATATAATGATGTACCATCTCAGACCCTAATTGTCCTTATTCCACTAGCAAAGCGAGACCTCTGCATATCGCAGTAGGCATACAAGATTCAGGTAAGGATGGAGGAGATATGCAAACATTAGGGAATTTCTAGGTTACATCAAATGTATTTTAGTTTTTCTCTTAAAGTCACAGAGAATTACCACATACATATCTTCTAAGTCTTCCTGAACTTTTCTGTAGAAGAAGCTCATCAGAAAATATAGCATTTTGGCTTCTTATTTTATTTTTCTTCCCAGGGATGTGGTATACATTCTCTCTTTGTGAAACACTACCTAATTTAGTAAAAGAAAAATGACATATGGAAAAGGGGCTATGTGACAAATATGAAACTATGCTTTAATAATATAATTATATAATATTAGCAGAGGTATCTATCTCAGTACTTAATTTACACCCATCATTCCAGTATCTGAAGTTAGGACTTTTGTGTATGTTTCTCTTTATCATAGTGTACTCTAAACAAGTATAAATTATTTTTATTGATGTTAATATTTTTCCAAAAGCTGTGGTTTTGGAATATATAATTGAATCAACACTTTAAGAGATTTCATAGTGTTGCCTAATATCACACTTCTAATCATGTTCTAACTTTAAACAGTTAAATTGCAGTTTTAAGGTGTTTTACAGGTATATTCAAATGCAGATGTTTGCTTGATTTTTTACTTTTTTGATTGTGGATTGGCCAGAGGCTTTTCAAGTACAATATTCTTCCAAAAGTCTCTTCTATTATATTTTAAGTGAAGAATGCTTTTGTTCAGTTATTATCATAAACCACTGGAGGTGTAAGTACAGGGAAAGATACGACAACAAAACACAGATCAGATTATTTAATTATGCTTCATGTTTATAAAATATAAATGAAAGCATGCAGTGAAGCTACACCAATTTAAGCTGGTAGTAGAAGAAGTGTGACTTAGCAAATAGCCATGTTAAATGAAAATTCAGTTACATAACCAGAGCACTACAGAGTTAGGTGTTAATGTAGCTGATTTAGAAATTTATAAGGAACTTTGAGACCTTAGCTTTATTTGGGAACATTTTTAATTTTGGGAAAACCCCTTCCTTTTTCCCGAAAGTAAACATTATGTATTGCTACTATTTTAGTGTCGCGTATATCACAACAATGATATTTTGGTGTCATTTTTGTTATCCCTGACAGTCTTCTTTTTATTCCCTGGTTATATTGGGTAACATTCTATTTTTAATGAATGAGTTTTTATATGTTCTAGTCCTCTGAGAACAAAAATGACAAGATAGTTACTGAGAGAAGATGCTCAGATATGCCTAAGCTGTTAAGCAAAAAGAGGACAGAAAGTGAAATAACCCAGTCTGCAGCTGAGCCAGATGTTTGTTACAGAAAATTTTTGCTAGAACCTGATGTGTTGGAAAGAGACTATCATTTGCCAGGCACAGTTACAGTCTTAAGAACAGTCCCCAAGATGGTCAGAAAGACAGCCATCAAAAAAGTATAATTGTCCTACTTTCTTTCATCTTAACCGTTGTATTTTCTGGGCATAATTTTTGCCATTTTTCTTAGTGACAATATTTTTATACTTTTTAAGGAAAATGACCCAGTTTTGTAACAATATGCTTGCAAAGCCTGAACAATGTGAAGAATAATATTTCATGTGCAAATATGGATGTTCTGATTTCACTGGTTTTTTAGGAGGGATATGTCATCGGTTTATGGCTCCTACAGCTTTGGTTCATTTAACCATGGTCTTTCTTGGGAGTCTAGAATAGCTTAGTGAAAAACTATAACAGGGGAAGAAGTGTTGAAGTATTTTTTTTTCCTTCCTTCCTCCTTTATCTATTTGATTATGCTAATTCAGTAATATTTGTGGTTTTAATTCTGGAAGTTTAGGATTTTTTTTTTTTTTAGGTCAAGTGTTGCTTGATTTGCTCTTGTTAATCAAACTTTTGGGCTTGGTGGGGGAGTGAAGGAATTTTCTTTTCAGCTATTGAAATGCTTTATAAAATGTGGAGATCAAAGACTGTGAGGATACTGAAAACTAGTCTGTTTCGTCACATTATGGCTTCTACATCTGAAAGTCTGGCTTATTAGGAAACAGCTCTTTTTAACTTTTTCTTCTGAGTGGAGGATTGTGCTGGTTTGAACATCAGGCAGAAATTAAACTCCAAATGAGCCACTCCTCTTCCTCCCAGCCTTTCTGGTAAGGGAGAGACAGCAGCAGAGAATATGGTTTGGGAAAATAATTTTCTGAAAACACAAAGCAGTGGAATAAGATAGGCACAATAACAGCAATATTAATAGCAAAGAGAGGGTATTTTATTCACAAAAAAGTGTTCACCACCAATGAGGAACAAAAATAAGATGGCGGACGCTCCCCATAGGTCGTGTCCATGTGACTTCCCCAGTCAAAGGCAATATGGCGACCATTCCTCAAAGGCAATATGGCGACTGTTCCCATACACCACGCCAAATGGCCACTGGGAGCAACAACAAGATGGTGGGGGAGCTCTTCAACTAATATTTCCCAGATTCCTGGCCTGTAGTATTCTGTTTTCGAGTTTATTTGATTGTTCTATTTTTTATTAAGGCATTTCTATATTAATAAGTTATAAAATGGTTTGCCCCTGTATACCCCCTGCCCTTCCCAGAGTGGATCCTTCCCTGAGCCCCTTTGTCCAAGTTTTCCTGCCGTTTCACCTGCTTGTCAGAGGTGTCAATCACCCTTCTCCCCACCACTTCACCTGTCAATCTTCCCTCTGTCTTTGTCTGTCACCTCAGCCCTGCCCCGGTTCTTCAAGAACCTTCTGTATCAATCTCCAGAGCTTTCACAGGTGATTTGTCCATTAGACCCTCTTTCCAACCCTAGGTTTTCCCATTTGCCCTTTGCCACCTCTCATCCCTCCCCTGAAATACCCCTATTGGCCACCCTAGGTTCTATCCCCCAGGTATTCACCCCCTTTATAGCTCCATCTTGGGCATGGCTCGAGGTCACTGGCCACTGTCCCTTTGGAGGGAAAGAAGAATAAAAATCCTCTGAAGGTTACAGCCGGGACTGACCCTTCCTTTGCTCTTGCCTCTGACTGCACGCAAACAGAAGCGCTGCCTCAGCAAGCCAAACCACGCACCTGGCTGTTTCGCTCTGCCGCGCTGCCGAGTCTCTGACCCCAGCCCGCTGGTGCCCGCCGCTCCGCAGCTGACCGGGAAACGCTGCGTGGGCGCGTGGGCAGGCGAGAGAAACGCCACACTGGCCCAAGCTCAAAAAATGGCCCAAGCCCAAAAAAATGGACAACGGCAAAGCTGGGTCATCTGAGTCAGGTCATGCTGCTGGCCCACTGAGGCTCATTTCTGTGCAGTTGTCTATGCCGCCCTTTCCACCGCTCTCTTGTGTTGGAGATGGATCTGCAAGTCACTGTCTCTTTTCCACCCATTCCCCTGTGCTCCTTTAAGCTCAGCTTGGCTGGACCAGGCTCAGCTTTGCTCCTGTTGCCTGGGCTCTTGTCACCTTGCATGGGCTGGGGGTCGCCCCTGCCAGCCCTGATCCCATAGCAGCCTCCATGTCAGTGCTGTTGGTTCAGCACTACTGTAGATTTACATTTTTGCCACTGTCCTTTCAGCACCACGTCCTGTAGCTGTGTTCTAGAGAAAACGGGAGGAAGTGGCCTTTGGGTACAGCTCCACAGGGGCTGATGCCAACCCCTTCCTGCAAAAGAAAGGAGGCAAAATGCTGCACTTCTGGCTGGACATCCAACTTCTCCTCCCAGAACCATGTCCCTCGGCAATGATGTGCATGGTACAGAATAACAACCTGGCCACACTCACACTGCGCTAAGCTCCTCCCCTCCTCTTCCACCAGGACAAAGATATACATGTGAGTCAAAATTACCTTCTCCTCCCATGGAGAATTCTGATGTCTTATGTGGATGTTGCATTAGAATGGGGCACAAAATGATATATGGTTCACTAGGTTCAATCTGTAAGTGTAGATACCTCAGTCACAAGTCTCAGAAAATGAGATGATGTAATTGAGTGACAATGTTAATACATCGTGTCAACCCTCTGAAATTACTCTGTGGGAGTTAAAAGTTTCCAGGAGTTCAAACCATAGCTTTCTATGATGACTGTTCCTGCAGCTGTTAGATTCCAAGAAAAATCAAATTTGTCACTTACTAAAGAGCATAGAACCCATATAAAAACTTGGGGGGTTTTAAGATAGTGTGACTGGTCACTACCTGAAGTGGCCTCTAGATGGATGTTACTGTTGTAGCTATTCTTATCCCTTACAGAATGAAGGAAAATCAAATAGAGCACAGGACATAGCTGGGTGGGTGTTCCTTCTAAAGACAGTAGAAGACAAGGTAACTAGCAGTGTCTGAAGGAAAAGTGCCTGTAGGAACCCTTTTCATCTTGACTGGAGCACCTCTTTTGGCTGTGCCCTGATTGCACACTGAGCAGGTGCACACTGCCTACCTCCTTCTACTTCATGGATGACTTTCCATGAAAGGAAGAAGAGAGTGCTCACCTGTTCTCAGGATGGGAGCAGAAACAGACTGTGCCAAAAGATCAGCTGCTGATGGTATCAATGGTATCAATGAACATACCATACCTGCCAGAGAATGTGTCTGACCTACAGCTTGGGTATAACCTTTTCCTACTAAAACAAAGTCTGTCAAGAAAGCTTGTATGAAGAAATGAAGCAGAAAAAAAAATCTGTTCATTTAATTCAATGATTTAACAAAAAATAAAAGAAAAAAATCCTTATTGTCATTTCTCACCTAAAAACCTCAGCTGATGAAGAAAGAAGTGCTTTTGATAGAAATACATAATGGATTAAATCAAAACAAAAAGAATACAGAATACTATACAACGTCTTTATAATTAGGAAATATAAGAGAACAAACTTTATATATGTTAGAGAATTGATTACAGAACAGGCCAATAAATTAACTTCTAAAATGGTCTGAAATTAATTATTCCTAAACAATAATATTTAAAAAGGGTAAGTTTATAATTCATAAAATCTTGCTAAATTAAGCCAAAATATATTTATGAACATGTCTGTGTTTTGTGGAGCATTTTCAATGACTGTGGGTAATTAAAATAGACTCATATTATTTGGAACAAAAACATAACAAAGAAGAAAAAGAAAATGTGAGGTAAAATAATTTAAGTTTATCTTAGAGGAGGAAATACAAGTGTTATAGAGGATTAGACAAATTAGTTAATGAGGGAGCAAATAGCTTGTCATCAATTCTTTCATGAGACTCCAGTATCAAATTTTTTCTTTTGAGGCTGTCAGTTCCAACAGATTTTCTAATTCAAATATATTTTGAAATAAACTAATCTTCTTGATGATTTCAAAATGAAACATTATAATTTCTCTGTTCCAAGAAATAGTGACAATGCAATTCAGCTCCATGTTTTAGGCACTTAATGTGGGATTTTTTTTTTCCTTAATTTAAAGATCTGCCCTTGAGCTTCTAATACTTCTTCATAATGTCTATAACAGGCTCTAGAGAACACTTCTGCCCTTCTGAAACAATTCTGGAAGCCAGGTGAAATCTACTAGAAATCTCAAATGCCACAGAGCACCATCTGTACTCAACTTAATTGAGGTTCTGTATTAAGTGTACAAACATAAAAATAGCTAAATTTATCTAAATTACTATGCTGGTTAGTGGAGATCTAGGAATTAATTTGTCTAAACATAATTGGTAATGGAATTTGACATGTCAGATGCTATTGAAGACATCTGTGCAGGGCTGTTACTTATGACACAGAAGCACTAATTAAATCCCTCTGTAACAGTCACTGAAACTACTCAAGAAAGTCTAGTACATCTCAGTGCCACTAGACATAGTTGTGTCAGCAAATGAGCCGTGCCACAATTCAGTAAAATCAGTGGAGACTGAGGAGGTAGACAACTAACCAGATGTGTCTGCATCAGGCTAAGCTGATCCCTATCTCCAGGACACAGACTAGAGATAGTGCCTGAGGGAGGGAAAGGGGAGGTTTTTTTTTCTCTCAGGATTAACAGCTAGAGCTTTGTCAATGCAGCCACTCTCTTTCTCTTTGGAAATTCAACAAGCTTCACGTGAGACATTAAGAGAAATTAATTTGGGCTACAGTGAGTAATAGAAGATAACACTGATGAAAAATTTTATGAGTTCTTACAGTAGAAATATACATGTAGTAATAATACATGGAACATTAGATGTTAAAGAGCTAGTGTACAGTGAAGTAAAGCAGGAACTTCAAGAATAAAGATAAGAATAAGAATATTTAGCCATCAATTTGTGTGTTTAATTATTCCTGCACATGAGCTGAAAGGTTTTATCCTACAGTAATCTTACCTATGCAAATTGTTACCTTATAATATTAAATACTGATTGTGCAGAGTATATGCAAGCAGCTGATTTTGAATCACAATATGTAATAATTTTTCATGCAAGATTTTGTCACTAATGGAGTGACAAAATCTCTGGACATTTAGGTATGTCATGTTTTATCCTTAGTTTCTTGAATATACAGAAGATGAAGGGGATTAAGACTATATTGCTGGACAGAGGTGTTAATTGAATAATTGAGAAAGATATGAATAATGAGAAGTATGAGTTATTCCCTATCGCATCTGTAAATATTTTTGAAACTTTCCTCCAAACTAACCCAAAACCTATTATTTTATAGATCAAAAGAATAAATTAATTCATAAATACAATATTCAGAATATACTGTGGAAAGAATGAAGAATAAAGAAGTGGTCAATGCATTGCTACCAGGTGATCAGCCAGATGGTAAGTACTTGTCACAGTGGGACAGGAAGAAAAGATGCAACATTGCACTCTGATATGGGGGATTTTGACTTCTGCAAGTTAGGACACTAATTTTACAGAGTTACAAACTTGGTAGGTTTTGGATTTTTGGTTTGGTTTTTCTGGTTTTGTTTGTGTTTTATTTTTCCTGGGTAAAAAAAATCAGTAACTTTTTTGTTGTTGTTGTTTTTTTTTTGTTTTTTTGTTTTTTTTTTAATGGGAAAAAAAGGCAGAATAACATTTCCAAAACTTAGATTTTGCTTCTGGACAAGATCAACAATCACCTTTATGGATTAAATCATATATATGAATGTTCGAGGGAAGTATTCTCTAAAGAAATGTACTTTTATATATGTGAAGAATGTTAAAGAATAGAGATGGAATTAAACTGTCTAACTCACAAAACCTGAATCATATTTGTAAGTTAGCAATCTTTTCTAAAAATCTCACAATAACAACTATCACCAAAATATATGCCTGAATGGCAAGAGATAATATCTAGTTACAGAGGGTTTAGTGGAAATAGTATATTCAGTTACCTCTAGATGTTTATATAGTCTTCACTGCCATAAATACTGTAAGAAGAAACAAGGAGCTACAGACCAGAAGCCCAGATAATCAGTGCCTGAAGCCCATTGAATTTAGGAGGGAAATACATGTACTCGAGAGTTGAGGGCTTAGAAAAGCAGTGATTAAGCAATTTAATTTGAGTTTTCTGTAATGCCCACGAGAAGCTAAATAGGAAGAACTTATTTGCATTCTTTTCCATGGTGAAATGCAAGCATTTGTGATAAGTGATATAAATAAGCCTCATCACAACTTCACACTCTGATTTAATTTTTCACCCTGAACTGTCTTCTCATCTGTCAATTGCATTGGATCAAGGAACATTAACATCACAATTTTAGACAGTTCCTCTGTGTGGTTGCAATAAGGAAATTGTCAGCTTTACCCACCCTTATTTTCTCTCCCTCTTCTTGGCACTATAAGACCAATAAATTTTGTATTTGAAGGCAATTCTGGGAGAACAAAACAAAAATATAATCATCTAAAGAAGTCATAGTTTAGTCTCCTACAGACTAAAAATCTTAACTAATAACAAAAGACTTTTGAAAATACAGATTACCTTAATTGTGGTCATTTTATGGAAAAGGAATTATGATAAGAAACAGGTAATCCATTCTAGACATCATTAAATTAACAGTTCAATCTCTGTGTAAATTTCCATAAGCACATTTACATAAAACTACTTCAACATGGTCATGAAGCTGGTGACAGTGAAAAGTTCCTGAGTGAAATATGGGCGAAGATGTATTCAAAGATAAAGAATGGAAACGGACCAATTCTAAACTTTATTTTAAAATACAGAGGCATCTTTCCAGCCTTGCTGCATATCTTCTCATACGTTTGTCCAAGCCTTCATTTTACTAAATTCTGCTTACATTCCTATTTGTATTTCTTTCCATTTTAATTCCCCTTTTTCTTACATTTTCCATTCATTTGCCAAGTACTTCTTTCCTCAGAAATAACTACATATGTTACTAAGCAGAAGGGAGTGGAATTCTCCCAGTGAGGCTAGGAAGAAGTAGATAGAAATCTTACAATTCTTCTGAGAACAAGAACCTTGTTGACCTGCTTGCACAAGATAAAGATTAGGATGGGGAGGGGTGTATTTATGGAAATAGACATAATCCAGTGAATCAAGTCTTTCTTATAGTTTTCCTTTGAACTGCTTGACAGCTCCATTTTATTTGATTTTTGGAATATTTTATTCTATTCTTTCATGTAAATTTTAGAGTTTTTCTACATCATTTGGAGAGAAAGAGAAGCTGAGGCTGCATCTTTGTTGCTGGTAAACAGCTTGACCAGCCTGAACTATTGAGAAATAACCGTATAGCGATTATGCAAATCAGATAAGCTCAACCAATGAGTGTGCAGAGAAATGCACAGCTTAGGAAAAACCCATACAGGTACACATCAATAGCTCTTCAGTTACTCTGAGTTCTGATTGGCTGGAGCATGTCTATTTCTGTGTGTTATTCTTACATTGGTGAAAAGCTGAGACATACAAGACTGATTCTCAAAATATTTGGAAAATTATCTTGATTGCCTAAAGAGTTTGGCTCTTTAAATATAAAAGAGATAAATTTAGCCACCAAATTTAACCTTTTTCATGGACTAGAGTAACGCCTTTTCATTTATTACTGCTTATGGCTGCAGTTCAGTTGAGGAGGTGCACAATTAATAGCATAAAATGCATTTGGAAAAATTATGCTAATTCAAGAGGAAGTTATTGTCCATGACTATTACTAAAAGGTTTACAAATTTGTTATTTAAATTATTTGAATATTCTGTAAGATTAAATTTTCACCTAAGGACTTTTGTAGGATATGACTTTTACTTAATTTTAATATCTTACAGTATTCATTTTATATACTAACTGGTTTGAAGCAAAATTGAGATTATCCAAAGAACTCATATACCAAAGACTCTGAAATCCAGTATCTTCAAAAAATAAATCTTTTGCAATCTTTCTGTAATACCAGCAGTTCCCAAATCCCCACCAACACATTGAAACTAAACCCCTGTTAGAAGCAGCAGCAAACTTGTCTGGTTCTAGACCAACACTCTCACGCCATGTTACCCTCAATCACAAAGTTGCAGGCACAGGACTTTCAGTTTTGGATTCTAGGTCTTCAGACAACAAAGTGACATGCAATGAATTTGCCAGCCATAAACTTTGTGCTGATTTGTCAAAATACTAAATATTTCAGTTTTTTAATAGTACAATAATTATATGCTTTGGCTGGATCAGCTGCTTTGGGGCAAGAGAATTCTGCCATTGGTATGAATGGCCTTAGTAATATCTTAATAACTCATTTTATCCTATAATTAATCACTATTTTTATACTCTCAATTACTTAGGTGGGACTAAGGGTCTTTTTCCTGTGGCTGTATGCAAAGGAGCTGTATGAGGGTCTTGGTAAGGAGAGGCTGTTGCTGAGGAAAGTTAAAATTATCAGTCAGAGTATAACCCTAAAAAACCCAAGGAGTCATTGAAAAAAAAAATCAACTTTCTGAAAAGTTCTGAGTTCATTGCCAGATGCTATTAATAAATTTGCACATAATAACAATAATTAAGTTGAAACTATCTACGTTTCTTCTTAGGTGTTTGTTTTTTTTAAACAAACAGGAGCCTGTATTTATCCCTTAATTATATGTTGCAACGCAAAGTTTACATCTCTAACAGGGCGAGTAAGAGAGGGTCTGCTAAAATTAAACTCATAAACTTTCCAGTCCCCTTCTGTAATACTCACCAAGCTTTGGAAAAATAGATTAAAAAACAGAGAAGAAATATCTCTCTAATATTCTAAATATACCAAGTACTACAGATTGATGTAGCTGCATGAGGATTTATTGGTGTGGATTATATCAACAAAGAATTAGAGGATAAAGGCATAATGAATGTTACTTCACATGGGATCAAGAACAGAAGTGTTTTTCAAAAGCCTAAAAGTCCTGTTGTCTTTTTTACTGTTTAGAATGTTTCTGATTGATCAAGACAGCTGTGTTGCGATTGTGCATTTTGACTTCTTAAGCGTTTAAGAGCGTATGCCTTTTGATTTAATAATGTTCAGCATTATAAAATACCATGTCTTAAGAATTTTGTACATGTTAGAGGTGGGAGACATGGGATTCCTGGAACCCGGGGTGGATCTTCATCCTGGCCCGCTGCAGCAGAGTCTGTGCAGATTCTCAGCACTGGGGTAGTCCTTCCATCCCAGCTGGATCAAAAGGAAACTGCTGTGGTTCCCTATTCCCATGTTCAGCCACCCTGTAGGCTGGAGATGTTTTCCCACAGGCACTCACACGGTACGAGCAATGCTGGGCACACATCCCAGCACAGCAAGCAGTGCCTCTCTTTTCACCTACAAGAACAGAAACACCACAGCTTAGTTCTTCCCGCCCTCACTGAATGATCAGGATGGAAGTTCCACAGCAGAATACACACATCTCCCTGGAAAAACATGGTCTCTCCAGCAGCTGATTTAAAGGCTTCAGTTTACCCAGTACACCCATACCCTTATCTCTTCCTTCAGACCTGTAGTTTGTCCCTCTTGCAGTTGGCACTCAGACATCTTATGGTTGCAATTTAACTTAAGGTGACCTTCTCTAACACTCACACATGAAGCCCTATGATTTGGAGTTCAGATATGATAGCTAAAAATTCATATAAATACAGGATAAACTACAATGGTCAAGCAGGACTCACCAGACAAGCCTATCAACTAGCACTTGCTCAGCTATGGCCAATACTTATATATGCCTTTTACCCTCTTTTCTCTGTCTTTATCAATCTTAATTAATCTTCAGCCCTCCATTTACCCCACATTATTCTTTCCCCTAAAAATGCCATAATAGGTCCCACAGTGCTGCCAACTGTGTTCCAAATTTCAGTTCCTCCTCCATCCCATGGTTACTTCTGTATCCCTTTAGTTTGTATGACATTATGGAAAGAATTTCTTTTGTTGAATCATCCTAATGGTTCTCCTGTGATAATCCTGGAAGGAGTCAATTTCATATGCTGTTTTCACAGATTAGGTTACTAGGATTTCTTCATCTGTCATTTTTTCTAAGACTCTCTTGTAGAATAATTTTTGTGTTTAATTTGCATAGCCTTTAGTAAAATAATCTAATATTAAATAGAGAAAAGGAAAAAAAACCCACCACCACAAAAACTAAAAAACCAACCAACCAAACCACCCTCAAAACACATCAGAAAAGCACACAAAATCATAAAGAAATAAAATAACAATGTAAATGCCTAAGCTGCATAAAGAAAGTGGAAGAAAACCTGAACTTCTGGAGACAAGGGGATGTCGTTTATGACAGCTGTATGTGTTCCAAAACTAGCATGCCTTTAATTACCTGCTTAAAACTGACCTTGGTAAATCTCACAAGCAAATCGAAATAAACTGGCATAGTTTGCTAACTTCTGTGGGTAGCCAGCAGTAAAACAGATGTCCCCCACATATAATCTTCTCCCTATGGCATGGGATTCATTTTGGGGTCTGGTAGAAAGAAAATATTTTCTTGAATAAATAATAGCAAGTGACTTTGAGAAAACTGAAGCTGTTGGACAGACAACCCACAGCTGCAGGAAATCTCCAACCAGTCTCCTTGAAAACAGCCTGCATAATGTGATATTTGATGGAAATAAATAGAGGAAAAAGTGCTTTCTTGAGTCAAAGCAAGACTGAAATTGTATCCTATTTTAATGTTGCTATTTCACAGAGAGAAGAAATACAACACTGAAAATACAGTCACTGTAAAAGTTTAAGCAGAAACTGTATTAGAATGACTGAAGAAATTGTGAGGAAACATGGATATCTAAACTGAAAAAAAAAATCATACAAGAAGGGTTTTTTTCCTTGAGAGCCTGGAAGCTTCAATTAGGGAACCAAGATGATCAAGTTCACTTTAGACGACTTAAGCTAATTAAGTTCTGGAGTGGCCATATAGGGTATATGACTGACTTGCTTTGGGTAGAGATTTCAAGTCAAATTGCATGATGTACATAACAAGGTGCTCCCTGCTCTCATTTGGAACAGTATTTCAACTCGTTTATCTGTATTTACAGAAATAATACAGTGCTTCTTCCTTGCAGGACAGCCTCTTGACTCCTAGGTATGCTAAACTGCATTTTTGACAAAATTACCTTTCAAAATAGAGCAAATTGGTTCTTCTGAGAAAATTTCCTGTTAATGATTTGAGCTATTTAACCTAAATAAACAGGAAATACCCTTTCAGGTTATTTAACTAAAGAGGTAGGGTGGGTGTGGGAGTGTGATTATATTTTATCTTTTTCTAAAAGGACAAATGGCCACAGCTGCAGATGATTCAGGATGAGTCAATGCTGCCTTGCTGCCTGATGGCTTTCTCTGAGAGTTCAAGGACTACAAAATACAGAACTAGGAAGGAGTTGCTCCTCACTATGGTCAATGAAGTTTTTGCAGGACAGCATGTCTCTGTGGCATGTGGCTGTGCTTCACATCTTGAATTGTAAATGGATGTCTAGTTTACATAGGTTGTATAACATATGCCATCTAATCAATTCTTTCAGTGCAGATCTACAAGGACACCCCAGCTTCTATTGTTTTCTATTTGTTTAGCATTCTGGAGACTAATCAACCATCTTCAATATATAATTATTCTGACTAAGAGCTCTTGTAGTCTCTTCAGCTGTCATTTCAGTGAAATCTATGTCTTTAAAGAAATAATGAAAATCTGTTATTATCCAATCCACATGAAATATTGCCAGTGGAGATACAAACAAATACTAGAGCTAATACAAATGTTAATATAATAATGATTTATTTTTCACACCAAAGTGTTTTTTTAAATAAATCTGATTTAAGATGGCAATATTTGGGACTACATACGTGAGGTCAGAATTATTAACTAAGAATAGCCATAATATCCCAAAGTCTTCCTCTTAAATACCAGCTTTTACCATGGAATTAAAGATGCGAAAAAAAAATTATTTTCAGTGAAAACTTAAATTATATTTGACTAAATATGCAGATATTTCTTGCCTTACTTGCATGGAAGAACACGTGTGCTGCCTTACAATAAGGTTGCTGTAGAAGTTGTTGGGGATCCACAGCACAGAGTCACTGACATCAGTGCCAGAGATTACCCAAACAGGAGCCATGAAATTACTCCTGCTGAGCAGCCAGCATCTGCTTGGTCAGCCCTTGAGTAGGGGGTGATGAATAATCACATCTGACTTAGAAACCTTTACACCCTCTCTCATTTTGTGATGGAAGGGATCACTATAAGTGCAAGGTGAACACATGGTGTTTCAAGATGCCTCACTAGGCTGCTTGCAGCCTCCTACAGGATTTTGTGTTGTGGGGACCAGCCTGTGGTGGCCAGTTTGAAGATGCTGGGACCAGAACTGCATAAGAGCCAAGATCTGGCTGAAGAAGGCCAGAACAAAATACCCAGAAGCATCAAATGCAGGGGTACAAGGAAATCTCAGCAAGCAGCCGAGGTTGGCCACACCATGGGGTAGTGCCCTCAGCTGCCAGAGTACTGTCCTGTAATAGATGAACGAGGTGAGAGGGCTAGGGCTTCATCAAAATCTGGTAATCTTCAAATGCAGAATGGGAATTCAGGTCCCAGGTGAAGCCAGAAGTCCAGTCAGTCCATTGGTGCTCTTGGGACCTTGACACCAAGATTTAATCGCAGTGTTAGCCACTTCTATCTTTCTTGGTCTTGCTCTTGCTCTTCAGAGTAGCATATTGATTAAAGCAAAGTTCTCTTTTGTGTCTATGGTGCTTGAACACTACTTTATAGATTTTTATTTTTGTCTTCAAGAAAGAGATGTGTTTTCTTGCTGAGTTGCAGAAATGTAACAGCATGATGCACAAAATATCACAGCAAAGTACAAAACATGAATACATGGCTGTTGTGGATTTCTATGTGTTTTTTATGTTGCTCTGTCCATTATCAGAATGTAGAAAGTTGCAATCACAGCTGCTTTTCCATGGATTAATAGAATAGAATAACAGCCTGAAAGGCTGAAAATCAGTAGACATTTAATCATTTAATTTCAATTGATTATGAATTGGAAAAGATTCCACATTTGCCTTTAGCTCTTCTATTAAGATTGTTCAAAATGTCTGGTTGTTTTGTCATCTAGTGTAATCACTCTATTATCTTCCACTGACCTGTAATAAATTTCCATGGTCAGCTAGTAAAACCAGGCTTTTAACTTTTCATGCTGAAGTAGATTCTCGAAGGCTTACTGCTGTGCTTTAGCTTTGCTTGTTCTGTTGTAGTAAAATAGTAATTATAAAAATAAAAAGAAGCCTAATCTCAAGAAAATTTAGGTTTTTTTTAAATTTTCATTTAAAATCATTTACATTGCAGTGATACAGTCAGTGTTTCTCTTGTGCTAGACGTTTACTACTAGAAATAATTGCATGCAATAATTGCATGTAAACAAGATTAATTGCTTAGGTGTCTACAAAAGATTTTACTGATTTCCAACCTTGTTTGAGTGCATAATCTTATGCAGGTGACATTGTGGCTAGTTTTTTCTCAAAATGATCTGGCTGAGAGATCTAAAAGAGAGAAAACATAAAGTAAGCGAAGCTGTTTGGTTAGGGTGTAGGTGATCACAATACTATTTCCTACTAGTATCTGTGCTTCAAATATAAGGAAATGTTTGGATCACTTCCATGGTAATGCATGGATTATTTCCAGGTAGCAGATGTTTTTCTTCTGAGGAAAATAAAACAGAATTTGGAGGATGCTGCATGTTAATTGATTATAAAACATAAATGAGTGGTGTGAAGTACTAGAATGTCTTCTAGTTTTGCAGGATACATATTTTCTCTACTCTTTAGATTTTAAAATCTTCACCACTGCTTCTCCAGTGCCCGGAGAAAGTCACCTAAGAAATGATTCCATGGAAATGAGCAAATTGATGAAGTAAACTCAAACTAAAATTTACTGGATGAGTTAAATGTGCGAATTACTAAATTTAATGGAAACCTAGCCAATATAGTAATGAGTCTTGCAGGCTGTTTCTTATCTCTTGAAGTAAATATGTGCTCAGCTGGATAGCAATTTTGATTTTACTGACAGTTAAAGGCAAGTGACTTCCTGAATATAGTCATCACTGCAATTTGAGAAACCCTAAACAGGACCTCCCTTGGTCATGGGTTTCCCATCCCTAGCTGGGAGTGTTAGCCTGAGAGAGTCTACTAACACGGATAGTCAAGGACAGCACTGTGTTCCAGAGACACTCATTCTCTTGCAGTGGCTATAAAAGGAGTGTCAGTATGTCAGCCCAGATAAAGACAACCGTGTTTGGACAGAAATATTCCATGCGTTACATCTACAGTACCTGTCATATAGAAAAAAAGAGAGGGTCAGATGATGTTCTGGGATATGAAAGATTGATTTGAACTCCTACTTTTTTTGCCTGAGTAACTACAAGCTCTTACATGTCCCAGATGCTCTCTGGGTTGAAAGATATTAAGAATTAGGACTTTCTTAATATTTATTATTCAAATTCTTCCAAGTGTTGTACAATATTGAAATGCAGACAAGCAAATGAAGAGAAGGACTCCACAGCATAGTGGCAATCTGCTGGAATAGACTCAGTGTGTACCTCAACTAGTAAATTAATCAGACTTGTGACCTTCTATCAGCAAAACAGTGAATACTTACAGAACAGTCCAAATCCGTGTTAAATTGTCTTCTTTTCTGCAACAAGGTAACCATATCCAAACTATGTATTAGGAAAGATGTTCTGTTGTAAACGCCAAGGTGTGTCAGGACATTATTTGGGAGTGCTGACTGGTCTAGGATAAAACCAGACCAGTGCTTCTGATTCAATAGCTATCAGTGACTAGATTTGAGCATCTAGGAAACTAGTTACGTTTCCTGACACCAGTTTAATTTACTAATAATGACGCAGTCTCATGTTACAGTCTGTATTTCAGGGATGCATAAAGTATGTTTTATTAAGTATATCTTATACAAACTAGAATATGGCACATTCCACCAGTATTCACATTTTATGCCTAATTTTTATCTACCTAATTTTAATTTAATTCACTTCTATTCTTGTTTCAGAGAAATTGTCTGCTAAGATCATTATATTGTTGATTGAGCTTTGAACTTTTGAACTTCAGAAACAAACCAGTGCAAAACAGAAAGTAATACTGCACAGGGAAAGAGGTTTTCTCAGGAAAGAACTTGCTCTGAGATTGTGCACAAACAAAACCAGCAAAACCTAAGAGGCACAATAGGTGAGCACATTAAGGAAGGTCTTGGTCTGTATGCCACATAACATCACGCTTCTCAAAGAAAAAGGGGGCAATAATGTGACAGTGGTGCTTTAGAGAGTGGGAGCTCCCTGCAGAGCAGCCTTGGGGCATGGAAGCTTGTCACAGTCACCTGAGAGGTCCTGGGACCTGCAGCTGAATCTAGGTCTGAATAACTGCTAGACTAGTGCTGTGCTTGTTGGTCCATGCTCCTTGCTGTGTTTGCAGCTCAAGTCGGAGTTAGAAGCAGCTTGCACCGTGAAGCTGCGTGTTACCAATGCTATCCCTACCCAAACCTTTCTCCTGAGGGAGGTTTTTAGCACAGTAGCTTCTCTACTTCACACACTTGTAGTCTTGGTTGTTCACAGTATAAAATGTAACGTCTTTCCTTATAAAACCTTTTTTCTGTGCAGTTATGGAACACCAGTTTCATTAAGCAACAACAGGCAGAACAAATTGTTGGTGTTGCTGTGTAAAGGTGTGTTAGCATCTCAAAGTTATTCCACTGAGAACCTGACAAAGACTCTCATGTGAAGACTGATGCTGAAAATTATTAGATGAGATAATCACTGACTTGTGAATGAAAGAAAAGGACAAGATAAAACACATCAAGTCTGTTGTTTTCTGAGGGCAGACAGAACATATGGCACAAGTGAAGAATTATCAGGGATAGTATTTTCTTCTTGCACTGAATTATTTTGAAATTTGGAATGGTGAACCTACCTTACTGATACTCTGCTTTTTATTCCAGGCAACTCATCTTCAACAACCAGCAGAATCTTTCTAAATAGTAGAAACTTCTAAATAGAGTCACTTCCACATTGCATTATGGTTGATTACACAACTTTTTTGTGTATTTTGTCATGTGTCTACAACAATGATAGTTTTTCCTGTTGCCATCATAACATAACACATCATCATAACATTGGCCTTTAATTATGTAGCATGGACTCTCATGGTGAATCAAATATAGAGTTAATATACAGACCAGTCACCTTCAATTGGATGAAGTTCAAGGATTTGGATTAGTGAGAACACACTATGGAGACATGGGACACAAGTTGTGCAGAATTCTTACCCTCTAAAAGGCCGAAACACTAATTCTGGATATATTTACTAGAACTCATAATATTATTCCTACCAATAAATATTTTTAAGTTGCAAAACTGTTCAGAAATAGTTTGAATTTTGAAAAAAACATAGGGGAAAGAACAGCTGAAGAATATACAATGAAAATCCTTGTAAGGCATAACATGATTTAAATAAATCATTTGTGACATGAAAAGTATATGAGTATATCAAATGTGCATTCAAATGTGTTGGGGAACAACAAGAACTTCTTATTCATATTGGAAGAAAGGATACAACTAATATTTTTAAAGTATTTATATCTAATTTTTATAAGGAAATATACCTGTGATAACTAGATGTATCCTTATTGATGTAGGGATAACTTCACATACTTTGCATTAGTTCTGAATCGTCGTAGAATATCTCCTTGCAGCATCAGCAAACACAGCAGCACGCCATAAAAACTACAGTAAAATTATAGTTTCAATTGCCTGACAGTTCTCTTCTTATCTTCCTTGCTTTTATCATTATTTTAATTTTAAATGGGCTGATCAGAAGAAAGTACAGTCTAAGCAGAAGGTTGTCAGAAATGTGCTTACCACCTTAATGTAATTGAGAGTTCAAGACTGGGTATTTGCAGCTTGGTACAATATAAAATATTCCCACATTAAAGTGCAAAAGAAATCAAAGTTGGAGGATATTTTATAAGTTGTAATTCACTCTTTAGAGTTTGTATTTTAGAAATATTAAAAGCAGCAAAGCAAAAGCTAAGGACTATGCCAAAACCTGGAACTAAAAAAGACACTGAGATGAAATAGACACTGAAGCTTCAGATCACACATGTAAACTTTCCAATTAACTTTCTAGACAACTTGGAACAATTAGTTCTGCTGAATCAAAAACAGTAAGATTAATTAGATTTAAAGTAACAGAATATTAAGCCAAAAACCCAGCAAACTGATGTTTTATTTCTCAGTACTTTCTGCCAATAAACTGCAGTCTTTTCTTGTGACATTTCCAGTGTTATTGTTATTCAGGGATTCAATTAGCAAACAAACGAATCTGAATTTATGTGGATAATTAGCATATTTTGAATTCAGATTAAGTAGCCATTCACACTTGTAGAACTTCAGGGAGTAGAAGCAAAAAACATAAAGAAAAAAATAAGAAACTATCATTATTTCAAATTATATAAGTCCAAATCTATTCAAAGACTAACAAGTATATTCTTAAGACCTCATAGTAAGTTCCCCAATAGATTAGAAGATACCTGCTTCTATTCTCATATCTTAAAAAATGCAAAAGATTGCAAAACGGAATAATGAATGTATAATAGATGGGTTTTTGTGCATGCCATACAGTAAACACACATCTGTAGCTGACTTGTTGCCTCAAAATTCTCTCTCTAATTTTTCTTCATTTGCTGGATATAGTCACAAGTACTGCTCATATATAGAAGACGTTTATTATCTATTATACTGCTTTCAGAGTGACTCAGTGCTTCTCTGTATTTATAACTAGGTTGGATTTTTTTACAGACGGGACAGATGAGTGGGAAAGATCATGATGCAAAGGTGAGGATCAGGTTTTGAGTAGAAAAAAATGTCTTTGAAAGAATACAGGCATTTCAAGACTCTTCTAATATGACTGGGTTCCAACACATGGGTTTGGACATATATGATAATGAAGGATGCCAGTGATTATGAGAATTTCTTTTCCTTGTCAGTCCCTCAGCAGAGATTTCATTTTCTCTTCATCTTCTTCTCTATTCTCCTCTGCAAGTTTTTTCAATGCCAGAAACAACCTCTGTTTATTTTTGTGAGTACCATGAAGGAAGGATTCAGGCTGCCTCTAGTTCTACTGCACAAAAGAAAAAGGAAAACCGAGAAAGAGCAGCTAAGAGGCTTCAGGGTTTTCTGCTCTGCTTTCCTCAGTGTTGAAGGTGACGTGGTTAAGGACAAATGGAGAATACACACAAACACAAAATCCTTTCCTCCTCCTTCAGCAGAAAGAACGATGACCTGTGCAAATAGAATGTGAGGAAAGAAAAGGATTCTGACTAAGCAGACCCAATCTTCTCAGCCAAAGGTGAAATAGGCAGGTGATTGCATTAAAAAATGGATACTTTGGTCCTGGTTTTAGTCAGACATATTTATTTTTCACATATCATAATTCCCTTCTTGATATCCCTTGTCTCTCTCTCATGTTCCCATCTACAGCAAGTAAGTCAATGTTATTAGCTTATTTCTAAAAGTAGCCTCTACCTAGAAAATAGCTGCTATGCAGGCCTTGGCTAACATATTCATTAACTCTTCTTGTTATCAGCTTGGTTGTTCCCACTGTGTTGCAGATAGGTAAAGCCTTATAAAATAACAGCTTTGTTACCCCTGTAAGATCATGGCTCAGGCCTGCTACTTCAGCTAAGTACAGCTAACAGCTGGCCTGACAAGTATCTGTGAGAATCAGCCTGTCGGGCTGCACCCATGAGAAAAGGAATTTGTAACCGTGAGAATAATTCTGCATCCATGAAAAAAGAATGTAAACACCTTAAAAGAAGAGAGTTTTTGGTGAGCACGTAGTCCAGTAACTACTAACCAATGAACTGGGCAGCAACAAGTCACTAACCAATTAGAATTAAACACGATACTTTTAGGAAACCATATAAATATGAGCTGTGAAGAATAAAGATTGGCTATTGCTCCATGAAGAAAAAGGTGTCTTGTCCATCTGTACTGCAATACCTCTGGTGACAAGTTCTTTGAATAATATCCAGTTGTTAGCTTTAGAATGTGACTACTGCTTTTCCAGACTAAATTTTAATCAGTAGCATAGGCAGAAGGAAGTCTCTTGGATTTGGTATTGTTGCTTTCTGTGTGGAAAAAAATAGTGCACTCAAGGACTTGTTCTTGGAAGTATAAAAATATGGAATGGTTGCGGTCTGGGGTTGGAGCTACATAAAATAATACTGCAGAATGAAAGAATACCTGGTGGTTCATCTAATTCTGTAGAGTATCTGTACCTTTGTACCCTGTAATTTATTCCTCTTGCAGATACTCAAAGGCTCTATGGGTGTGCTCATCATCAAAATTTCCATGTCAGTGTTTGCAGTCCATTCTGCCCATTAATTACCTCATGACTAGATAATCTGTCCAAAGTTCATCATGCATATTCTTTAATTTTCCAGCAATAATATAAGATCTAACTTTTTAACACTCCAGAGTGCTTCTATAACACCTTTCTTATTTTGAAAGTCTCATGGAATAGAATTTTTCTTCTTACTTTTTGTAAAAATGTCTTTCCAAACTTGTTGGCAATTTTTATGAATGTCATTAACAATTAATAAACATATTTTTAATATCAAAGGTAAATCTCTTACCAGTTTTGCACTATTTGATAATCATTTATACCTATATAGCATGAGTATAAGCTACTAACATAAATTGGAATCATTTTATGACCACTTAACACAGGGGTAATTGGCAGTAAATAGTGCAAGGTAGTGGAAATTTAAGTGATAGACATGCAATTATATTAAAAGAATCAATAAAAGCTCTTCCAAATTACAACCGTGGCATAAACAAAATAGAACAAAATCAATAAACTTAAAAATACCCTTCATTGTCCTTTAAAGTGCTAAGTAAAAATAAAAAATCCTAAATCATAACTTTAATACCAGAAAAACCTGAGCTGTGTTACACAACTGAGATAATAATGATTTCCAGAAGCATGTGTACAATATTGCAATTCTTTTTAGCTCTGATGTAAAAATTGAGGCTGAAGGTCCCACTAGGATTCAATTGTTGCTGTTTATTTAAAAAAAAAAAAAGTTCCTAGCCTAGATGTTTGGACCTATAAGCCTAAGCTAAATGACCCCAAAATAGTGGTTATTTACCAAAACTAAAAATAAGATAGATAATTATAAAAGGAAAAAAAACTCAGGGGGAGGGGGAGTAGGTGACAGAAAATAAATTCTTCCTATTAGTTTTCTAATTCTCCATTTAACCATGTACAGTAATTAGGTAAATATATGTTAAGTAATTTGTTTTTTTGGTTTGGGTTTTTTTTGTTAAGATAATAGGAACTTGGGAAACTGTGAATATTACACTGAACATAACAAGAATTAATACATAAATAAATAGAAATGTGATATGCAGTTAGTACTACTAATTCCTGTTCATTCAGTGGGAAACTTTGTTTAGAAACGTTGTTAAAACTACCAGAGCATATTCACTGAGTGCAGTGAAGTGCTGCAGAATCTCAAGCATCTGACTTGGAATTTAGCTTCAGCTTGTCACATGGTACACCCAAGCAGAGACTGAGGAGAATTTCAACATTGGTTTACAGCAGGTTGGACAGATGTTCTGATGTCGTCTGTGTCCTGGTGTTCAGTGATTAAATCATTCCTTTATGCCATAAGTGAGTGAATCAACGTACATAAAATGAAATTTCTGAGGTGTGAATATGTGAGATATGCAGCGTGAGGACAAGCTACTGGGATGCCAACAGGACACAGCAATGGAATTCATGGCATTATGTATTTTTGCAAAGTAAAATACCTAGAATCTTTGAAAAACCTCTTCTGAGAAAATGCCTTAGGGTGTTCTACTCATCTTTGAAAGAAAATTTGGCGTTCTGTTTTTAAGCAAAAAGAAAATTCCCTCCTGTCTTGTCATGTGTTATGTTTTAAGCAACTGGAAATTAAGCACCACACAGTCACTTTCTCAACTCTCCTTTCTTCCCCTACCCAACCCAGTGAAATGGGGAGGAGGATCAAAATAAAACTTGTATGTTGAGATAAGAATAGTTTAGTAATTGAAAATAAATTAAAATTCAATAATAATGGTAAATTGGTAAATAATAGTAATAATGATAAGAAAAAGGGAAAAAAACAAGTGATTCACAATGCAGTTGCTCACTGCCTGCTGACTGATGCCAGATCCCCCATCCCAAACCCTGCTCAGCCACCCTTGTGGTAACTCCCATCTGTTCATAGACTGGGCATGATGTTCTGTGGTGTGGAATATCCCTTTGGTCAGTTCAGGTCACCTGTCCTGGCTGTGCTTCCTCCCAGTTGCTTTTGCATTCCTCCTCACTGGCAGAGCACGGGACAAGAAAAAACTTTACTTAGTATAAGCACCACTTAGCAAAAACCAGAACATCAGTGCATTACCCACACCATTCTCATTCTGAATCCAAAACACAGCACTGCAACTGCCACTGAGAAGAAATTAACTCTAGCTGAAACCAGGACAATATATTAAAAAAAGAAAAGCAAGAAACTCAGCAAAACAAACCAAATAAAAATCCCCAACAAACACCACATTGTGCCAACAGAGGAAATCTGTATCTGTGTGATATCTGTTCAAGGTATGTCTGTGTTCAAGCCCTAGCCAGAGGGTAGTTTAGTGTTTATGGACTATAGAATGAGAAGTTTGAATGGTCATACCACATCATATCTCAAACACTGAGAAAAAGGGATAAGGTATTTCAGGAAGGTGACAACATTATGTGGAAGAACTAACAGAGAAGTGAAAGAATACCTAAGAGAGAGTGTTGAGACTGAAGAAGCACATTGTGTAACATTAACCTCTTGAAGATAACAAATTGTTGGATACCAACATGCTAAATGCAAACGAAATGTTACTTAACAGAAAGAGTGGGACAAAGTTAAGAAAAGATGGTGAAAAATGGTGCTCTTCAAAGACAACTTACAAGGGTTTAACAGAAGAACCTATTATCAGACAAGCAGACAAAAGAAGAGAGAAAAAAAAAGACTTCATAGAAAACACACCAGTTTTAATTGGTTGGGAAAAAAATCAGAAATATAGTCAAAAACATAAAATTAAATGAGACAGCTAAAACTGTGGAATGCTGAAGATTGCCTAAAGCAGCAGGGTGCCCAGGGCCAAATTTGACTACAAAGTTTCAAAATCATTGCGATCTGCAAATGATTTAAGTACAGTAACTTTGCAGCACTTGTTATTTCCAATTTCTGTGACAGCAGGGTAATCCTTTGCTGGTTTATCAGGAAATACTTTTTTTTCAGCAGGTTTGTAGAAAAAAATATTTTTAAAACCAAAGTTTTTCTTCAGTGTACACAATTTCTGACCAAAAAAAAACCCTATACAATGCGGTTTCCTGCTTGCTGTATTTATAAGGTCTTTCAGAATACTTAGGACATTAGATCTTTGTATTTCATTAACCTAAGTGACAGAATTTGTTCCAAAATGATCTCATTATAGAAAATGAAAGAAGGGGGGACTTGAGCTGTCCCTTTTTTTCATGCAAAACAACAGAAAAAAGATGGATGTTTTGCCTTGAAACGTACTATTATATATTATATATATATATATATTAGTAGGTTTTATAGATATAAAACATGTTTCTATATGTATTATATAAATATATATTGTATATATTACATACTCTATATATTTGACTATATAGCTCAAAGTTTATTTATATTTAACTAATGACAGAACTAAATTGTTGAACTCTACATTTTAGTTAGTGTCATCTCATTGCAGAGAAATAGGCTGCTCTTGGACACCATTACTGCAATCATAAAGTAGCTACCTAAAAGAGATCAGTTGAATTGTATTTATTTTATATCATTGCTGGTTTTTTTTTTCCCCAAGGGCCTGAGATCAAGAGTTTAGCTCTTTATTTGAAGTAAATCCCACACAGCTTGTCTGGAATAGGAGATCCCTACTAGATGTCTGATAAAATAATAGAGAAAAACAAATGCCTCTTTCCTCCCCACATAAACGACAAATACTGATTAGACTTCTTTTTCACTTACTGTCTTTTGGTCTCTTGACAAGATGTATTTGCAAGACATAGCTGCTCACTCTAAGCCAAAACACCTTTTTTTCATGAGGGAAAATTATGAGTCCAGGTGAAAAAAACCCATGCCAAAACTGACCACTTCCTTTAGGCTTTCTCTTTCTACCTGGCACATCGGTGTTAGAATGGGTCAGGTTGGAAGGGACTGCTGGAGGTCATCTGGTCCAACCTCCCTGCTCCAGCGGGGTTGTCCTAGAACGCATGGCATAGTACTGTGTCCACATGGCTCTTAAATATCTCCAGTTAAAGAGACTCTACAACTTCTCTGGGAAATCTGTTTCAGTACTTAAGTCACTTGAACTGGGAAGAGGTTCTTTCTCATATTCAGGTGGAGCTTTCTGTGCATTGCTTTCTGCCTCTTACCTCTTATCCTATTGCTTTGAACCACTGGAAAGAGCCTGGCTCCATCCTCTGGACATCATCCCTTCAGATAATTTTAGATCTTGATGAGGTCTGCTCTGAGTCATCTCTGCTCAAGACTAAACTGGCCCAGCCTCCCCAGCATTTCCTAGTGAGAGAGGTGCTCCAGTCCCCTATCATCCACGCTGCCCTCTGCTGGACCTGCTCCAGGAGCTCCATTTCTCTCTTGTCCTGAGGAGCCCAGAACTGGACACAGCACTCCAGATGTGGCCTCACCAGAGGGGCANATTTCTCTCTTGTCCTGAGGAGCCCAGAACTGGACACAGCATTCCAGGTGAGGCATCACCAGAGGGGCAGGATCCCCTCCCTTGATCTGCTGGCAATGCTCTTCCTAGTGCATCCCAGGATACCTTTGGCCTCCTTGACCCCCAGGGCACACTGCTGGCTCATGTACAGCTTGTTGTCCACCAGGACCCCGAGGTCCTTCTCTCAGAGCTGCTTTCCAGCAGGTCAGCCCCCAACCTGGTGGGTTGTTCTTCTCTAGGTACAGGATCCTGCCTTTCTTGAATTTCAGACAGTTTCTCTCTGCCCATCTCTCCAGCCTGCCAAGATCCCTCTGAAGGGCTGCACAGCTCTCTGGGCCATTGCTCCCAGCTTTGTGTCACCAGTGAACTTGCTGAGGAGGTGTCTGTCCCTTCATCCAAGCCACTGATGAGCAAGTCAAACAGTATAGGGCCCAGTATTGAGCCTTGGGGGACACCACTAGTGACAGGCCTCCAATTAAACTCTGTGTCACTGATAAAAATCCTTTGGGGTCTGCTGTTCAGCCAGTTCTCAATCCACCTCACTGTCCACTCATCCTGACTTTGCCTATGAGGTTATTGTATATATGAGAGAGAGATACAAGCCTTGCTGATGTCAAAGTAGACAACATCCACAACTCTCTTCTCATCCATCCAGGCAGTTGTTTCATCCTAGAAGGCAGTCAAGTTGGTCACAGTTGATTCGGATAAGCAGGTAGATCATATACCACTTTAAGGTACAGTCTTGCTCTCTGTGGTTTTGCTTTATATTTCCTCTTATATTGCAGCTGAAAACCATGTCTTCAGAAAAATAAAGTATGTCTGAAAATTTGAAGTGCAATGTAATAATTTTTTTTGATGTTGTAGGCCAGCTTAAAATCAAGTAAATCCTAAAGAAGAACCACGAAACTATGACTATTTCTCCTGACTCTTAGAGAATGTGTAAGTGTGCTTGTATTTCCATAAATACATTATGTGAGAAAGAGCAGCCAGTGAAGGCCTTACATCTCTCTTGTATCTCTGAACATAGATTATTACCTAATTTTAGCTCTGTTAGAGTGTTTCAAAAAGTCTGAAGAGATCAATAATGCTACCACAATATTTCTCCAAGGAAAGCCTTTTATTTGCCACATTGTCACTACAGGAGACTGGTTTAGTTGTACTGCTTGCTTGTTTGTATTGTTTTTCTGGGCTGACAGAAGGACATTGTACTTCTGACGTAGAAGCTTCACTACGCTAATATTTTACTATTCCTTCTTTTTCTTTTCCTCATGGAATCTTCCACTATTACCTGACATATTTCTTCATGCTCCTTGGAACAAACTGTGTTGCACAATTGTGTTGGAACAGATTACAGCACCTGTCCCCAAGTTCTTGTCACACATTACATACCAGAATATTCTCTGCATACATGTGTGTGCTTTGGCTGATCCTTGGTAACTCTGCCTATTGCATTTATAGCTCAGTGGACAATGTTGTTCCATTTCCTATCACATATCCTACCACATTTTTCTCCTTTACTAGAGGATCCTTTCTCCTGGTGGCAAAGAGAATCTGATAAATTAACCTACCAATTTCTTTCAAAATTATTTGCAAAGTTTTCAAATAGTCTCCCAGAAACTAAAAATATTCCGTAAATTTAAGATTTATCATTTCTCCTGTGATAAATTAATTTGGGAGATAAAGATGATCCCTTTTGTTTTTCTGTTTCTTCTGCCATTTTTTGCAATTATTTTGCATTTCACATGTTAACCACAGGGATAAAATCAGATGAGAGTGATACTTACAGTTTGCCTTTGAATTCATCATAGTGATAATTTTTTCTAGTGTGACAAACCATACTCTGTATGTGGATCTCATTCTTCAAGCAAACTACTGTCCATGGTTTTTGTTGCTGTAAGAACTCTGATTTATAAATATGGTTCACATAATAGGAAAGAAAAAAATAATTCCTACATAATAGGAAATTTTCAGGCTATTCTATCGTTGTGGCTTTGTTATGAATTTTTGTTTAGTGTTGTTTCATATTCATTATTATACATATTATTTGCTACCTCATTTATTTCAAAAAGTGCTCTCATACTGAACTAAACTGTTGCAATTCATAGATGTCTTCTGTTTGTGTATATGCTTGTCACTTGGTCTATGACTTAGTATAGTAGGACAAAGAATTAATGAACCTTTATCAATTTGATGTTGTTATGATACTCTTTCAAATTTTTATACTGCTGCACTCATACTCTTGGTGGAGCTTTTGTTTTATTTATCAGATTTTGCTAAGTATATGCACCGTTTTTATTATCTGTATTTTAAAAACATATAAAGCATTGTCAGCAAAGGAAAAATGATCTAATAAATCTTACTGTTTTTCAAAGAGCAAAAAAGTGTCATACACAATGCCATAAATATAAAACCATTTGTTTCCACAGAAAAAAATGCATTTTTACATTTATGTCAGTGTTGGGTTATGCCTATCACTTCCACTTCTAATAATTAGGGAACAAAAATTGTTTAGAGAAATAAAACTTAGACTTGTACAATATATATCTGAAAGTGCAGTAATTACTAGATACGCAAAAAGAAATTCTGGGTTTTATTGTCTATCTATCCACTGAAATCCCTGGTATCAAAAGAAAATACTGAAACTGCATGAGGAAAACTAGATATCTAAACATTTGAGCTACTAAACATTAATCATATGTATAAAATACTACCAAATATTGTTAATGTGCAATAAGGAGCATGGATATTTATTCTTCATTCTTACAAGTTTTCCTCCTTTGTTTTGTGCTGGAAGAATCTACTTTCTTCCCATTTGGAAAGGAGATCCCTAGCTAGGGTATAAGTAATCAATGAATCATAAAGCCACCCTACTTTTTCTGTATTTGACAACATATCCTGACTATAAGTTATGCAGTATTATGAGGAAGGGGAACTCAGATCTTTCCACAGAAACTGTTCAATTTTTGATTTCTTGAATAATGAAGTTCTTTCAGAGCCACTAGGAACATGACTGGATGTCCAAAGTATTTAGCTGCTCAACTACAATTTGGTAAACCTGGCATTTACCGCATTGAGTGTTCTTGGTGTTTTGCATTGAAAGCATTTAAAGAAGCATGCAACCTGTCTGAGAAATTAGGATCCATTTCTTTCTCACTCCCACTGTAGCCTGGTGAATGTCCAATGTGAAAAGTGCAATAGCTTCAACAGAAGGGAATGCCATCACCTAGCAGCCACCACTAGTGCAAAATGCTTTCTCTATGCTTATCTTCTTAGCAGTCACCTGGTAAAGAAAGGAGCTCACTTCAAATCTCCTGAGGCAGTGAAAGCAGACCTGTGTTAAGGACAGGGCAATTACATGTTTCTTTGCACAGCAATGAGCAGGTGTGCTAGACAACCCTGAGGTATGGAATAATTGAATTCGTCTAGAGTTAGACACTCTATATTTTAAAAACCAGGAAGTGTCAGAAAAGAATCACCAGAATCACCCTTATTCAGTTTACTCTTAAATTTTCTATTGAAATCTCTGAATAATTTTTGCCTTTTTTTTTTCCCTAATGAAAAGAAACAAGTGATAAATTTTATGTGGATTTAAAAGCTGTTTACATGAGGTTATGTAGACTCTCTTTGGGACCAGTTTTGAATTTCATAAACTGCTTGAGAACAATGGAAATTGATAGAAATTATTGAAATGAGAGTGCACTGAAGTGTGAGCAAAAAATAACCTATATAAATATTCATTTTATTCTTCATGAGTTACTACAAAAATAAGATAAATCTTAATACGTTAAAGGAGAGCTTTATATGCTGACTTTTAAAAATGCTGCACTGTTTTATGACGGAAACATTTGGGAAAAGGTTCTTCACTCAGGGGGTGGCTGGGCACTGGAACAGGCTCCCCCAGAGAAGTGGTCACAGCACCAGCCTGACAGAGTTCAAGAAGACTTTGGACAATGTTCTCAGACTCAAGGACTCCTGGGAACAGTTTTGTGCAGAGACAGGAGTTGGACTTTGATGATCCTTGTGGATCTCTTCAAACTCAGGATATTCTGTGATTCTTTGATTTTAAGATGGGAATTTAAGAGTGTCCCTGTTGTTTTTTCTCATGTGCCAGCTAGCTGCAATCTTTAGAGTAAATGCAATTCTTTATACTCATCCTGCATTTTGATGATTGCTAAATATTCTTTTCCCTTCCCAAGATGTGAAAGGGTTCTTTTGCAATCAAAGTAAACAGTAGATTAGGAACTGAGAGGGAACATGATATAATGCTTGATCATTAGCTTAAAAAGCAGAAGGAAAGCAAAACGTTCTGGGGAAATAGCATAAGAAATCTATTAACTGACTTAGAAATGTGAAAATGAAGACAGTTCTAATAGACCTAAACCATAGAAGCTCTTCTTCTGGATGTAACTCTGCATTGCCTATTTTCTTCTTTGAACTTTTTTTTTTTAAGGATTGAAATAGAACAGCAATTTAATCCAAAGAAAACAAAAAAAAAATGCTGATTGCCAAAGAGTATGTTGCAATTGCTTCATTTTCTTATTTATACATATTTAATTCTTCTTTCTTCAGCTGTTCTAAACTGTATGGATAATGCTCTCTGTTGTTCTTATCTTTGAACAGTTATTTGCCATGTTTAAAAGCTGTTGTACTTTTTTATTTACTTAATTTGGTAGCAGCTTCTGTCCACCAAAAGCTTCCCTGCAGCAAAGAATCAAGCTAAAAAAATAAGACTTCTTGTGCAAGGAAATTGTCTGGAGTTCTCGGACAAGAACAGTTTATGAATGCCCATATGTGTCCAAAGGAGGTGGAGGAATATCTACTAGTCATGGATCTTCAGGGAGTGATTTATTACCACGTAAAAATACAAAACAAACACAAAAAGCCTGGGTGTTGACATTATAAGGTATATTCTTATGTAGAAGGAAAATTATTTCCTGAATAAACTAATATTGATTAAGGTGGATACCCTATATTTTTTTAAAAATAAGCTTGCTGTTAGTTATAAAAAAGAATTAATATGAAACATAAATGGAACTTTTTTTTCTTGAAATTGCTCACATTATTTGCTGTGTTAATACAACACAGAACATTTATCTCGATACCATTAATCTTGTCAGTCTAATTTTCTGTACTTATGTTTTATTGGAAAAATATAAGACAAGGTAGTGGACCATTACTTAATATTTCAGATTCACCCACCATTGAAGTCAATGGAATTTGATACTATTCATGCAGTGAGCTAAGCAGAAAAAAATCCCAACAAAACAAGTATGGCAATTTAAAAATTAAATACTCTTATTTATCGTAAAATCTAATGCAAACCTTTCTAAAACCTAAAATCTAAAACCTTAAACCTTTCTAAACCTAAACTCTTTCGGGTTAAAACCACTGCCCTTTGTACCGTCACTATCTGGTTGTATAAAAATTCCTCCCCCTCCTTTTTATAAGGCCTCTCAAGTTACTGCAAGGTAAGCCTCCCTGAAGCATTTGCTTCTTCATGGTGTACAACCCCAGCCCTCTCAGCTGGTCTTTGTAGGAGAGGTCTGCTAGCTATCTTCATGGTCTTTCTCTGAACCCACTCTAAGGTTCATGTCTTTCTTGTGTTGAGGACTCCAGAGCTGGATGCAGCACTCCAGGTAGGGTGTCATGAGGGACAGAATTTCCTCCCTCAGTCTGCTGGCCATGCTGCTCTTGATGCAGCCCAGGATGACGTTGGCCTTGTGGATGGTGAGCTCACACAGTTGTCTCACATCCATCTTTTCATCCCCAAGAACCCCCAAAGTCCTTCTCCTCAGGGCTGGACTAAATGACTTCTTCTCCCTGTTTGCCTGCAGGTATGGGATTTCCCTAGCACAGATGCAGCACTTTTCACTTGGGCTTGTAGGAAAACCAGCAGGGGAAGAGTGGGGTAAACCCATTGCAAATTAGACATCTAAAAATCAGGTGACTTAAACTCATCTAATAATTGTAGCTCCTTTTACATTAAAGGGACACACTTCTGAAGAACAATTCAACCTAATCTGAAGTGGAAATCTTTACTGAAGGCAAATAATACTGTAAAATTCTCTATTGCTTTCTATTGACTCTATGTGCACCTCATATTGAGACATAACTTTTACATGACTGTCACCTATATTTGCTTTTAATAAGGGAGTTGATTTCTCAAATAAATCTGAAAGATAGGGGGAAGCAGGCAAATAATCTCTTTAGTCAACCACTTAAAATTCAGACACACTTATCACGTATATAAGCCAAGAAATTTAGGCTGTTTGATGGAGATTCCACTGGCTTGGGTTCCAAGTCCGCAAACTGGAAATTGATGAGAGCAAACACAATGAGCAATCCTAAGAACACTAATGTCAACCTAGATGACACATTCATTCAGAAATCTAACTGCAATATCTTTTAATGAGAGTAATTTTTAATATTAGGTACCGTGATGCCTTGTTTTCATTTTCAGTGAATGCAGTGCTGGTGCAAAAGGAATTTTCAATTGCACTTTCTAAATTGCCCTATGAGGAATATGTGAATATCTAGTCTTCCTAGTATATACTTCTGCAGTATATTAGATTCAGCGGATTACAAAGAGAAAAAAAAAGAAGGAAATTATAATACAGGGTTGTATGTCTTTTATTATCTGTAGTTTTCTACAGTGAAGTTGCTATGAAAGGTAATCATATTAAGTAGTCATATTAAGTCAAATTATTTCTATTTGATGTAAAAGAAGTGTAAAGAGTTACAGTAAATTTTCCCCTCATTTTTAGGTAAACTAAGGTGCATTCTAGGTGAGTCTGCATCAGTTCATTGACTTGACTGTCACTTTCTCTTCTTGAGCTGTATGTATTCATCTGAATCACAGAGCTATTGAGGTTGGAAGAGACATATGGAAGTCATCTGGTCCACACCACACTGCTGAAACAGGGCCACACAGACACCCAGGATCTTATCTGAACAGCTTTTTAATATCTGCAAAAGAAGGAGACTCCACAACCTCTGGGCAACCTGTATCAGTGCTCATTTGTCCTCAGAGTGTTTTCAGATGCTCAGATGAAACATCCTGTGTTTCAGTTTATGCCCACTATTATCTATTCTGTCACTGAGCAGTAAACACTGAGCACTTCTCTTTGCTCTGAAAAGAGCCTGCTCTCCACCTTCTTTACACATTCCCTTCATACACAGGGATGAGATATCCCCTGAGCCTCATTTTCTCTAGGATGAACAGTCCCAACTCCCCCAGCCTTTCCTAATACATAGGTGCTCCATCCCCTTCGTCATCTTTGAGGCCAGACTCTCATAAGAGTCTGATAAGAGCAAGGGAGTATTTTCAGATGTACTAAATGAGTCTGATGATTCAAACACCACATTTTCTGGAACACTATACCACCAAAGAGGGTTAGCATTGCACATACAAATAACTTCAAAGATGGTAGTCCTCCTGCATCTAAACACTTCTATTTTCTTTTTCTCGTTGTCTCTGTCCACCCAACAGCTTTTACCCTTTTTATATATCATTGTTTAACAGGTGCCATTTCAGATTTATCTTTCACAGTTGGTTCATTGACTTATCTTTCAATTTTGCCTCACCTTTCAATTTTGCCTTCAATAAATAAATGCTATTATAGTGTCTTCTTAAGCTTTCTGAATAATTTTCTTTTTGTGCTCAATTCTAGCTTTGTATTTTAAAAAATGGAGGTCCAAAAAACATTATGATGTTGATGCAGAGTACAAAACCTCCTAATTATACCTTTCAAGCTTTTACTGGATTTCCCTGAAAGGCCATATTTTCTACGTCTAAGTTCTTTCATATACATGTATAGGATTGAGAGTGTGAAATAACAGTCATTATATCACTTATGGTAGAAGTGAGGAGCACTGAGCTGTTACAACATCTACTTACTGTCTTTGAACTTTAGCGGTATAAGAGCAGAATTGATGTATTTGGTCTGTCTGGAAAGGAGTTCATTTTCTTTGTAGCAGTGGGTACGTTGCTGTGCCTTGGATTTACAACTAAAACTGAGTTGATAACACAGCAGTGCTTTGGCTGTTGTTAAGCAGTGCTTGCACAGCACTGAGGCTTTCTTCCTACAAATCTGTCCTCACAGGGAGAAGCCTGAGGGTGCACAGCTGCTGGGAGGAGCTGGGACAGATGACAAATTGGCCAAAGGGATAATCTATATCATAGGTTATCAGGCTAAGGCTAAGGAATAAAAGCTCGGTAAGAGGAAGAAGAAGCAAGGACATTCATGGTTATGCAAATCTCTTTCCAAGCAACTGTTACACATGCTTTAAGGGCTAAATTGGCTAAACATCTACCTACTAATGGGAAGTTGTGCATAAATTCCTTATTTTGACTTTTTTGTTATTTGGTCCTTTTTCCCCCTTATTAAATTATTTGTTTTGATTGACCACTTTTTGGCTTTTGCTCTTCCAATTCTGCACCCATAACACTGAGTGAGCAAGCAACGGTGTTCAGCTCCTGGCTGGAATGGACCTACCACAGGTGAAATTGCTAGGTTCCCGTATGTATATCTGCAATGACTGTCTAGAGGCCTCCCACATTCCAAAAATATCTCAAAAATACCTTCTGAAGGTATGTCTGAAGGAAACTATAGGGTGAATACAGCTGTATCAGCATCAGATTAAGAAAAGGGAAACCTTGAATTGTGGCGGGTTCAGTGCCCTCATGCAAACCAAAATGGAAATTTTTCAATGTAAAGTGAAAAAAAATATTTATTTAAAGTTCAAGATACATTATTAAATAATTTCTTTAATTTAATAAATTAAATTAAATTTTGCTGCCACCCTAAACACATGGTCACAAAAGTATTATTGGTAAGAACTGTAGCAAGCCCTCATTTATAATTGCAAAATTGTTTTAAAATAACAAAGTGCGAAATAGAAATTTGACGAAATTTCTAGAAGCAGAATTTCATATAGTAACATTTTATTGACCTTGTTACAATGATACAACAACAACAAAAATGCACCAAAAAGGAACTGAACCCTAAAAAAAAACCAAGAGCCAAAAAGTAACTTCCAAAAAAATCCCAGATCTAGAAAAGTAAAACAAAAGAAAATGAAACACATATTAGTATGCAAAGCTTCATTTGTTATATCATTTTATATAATTCCAGCAGCAAACATTTCAAGATCTTTTGGCTGTATTGCAAAAAAAGCAATAGATTTCTCTCATGAGTCTTTTTACCACTATTGTTCACTGCCTTAGGAATACTTAAGCATAACTTTATGCTTTGATGTTATTTTTTTTTTATTTTGCAAACAGAGCAGACTTTAGAAACTCAAAAAAATGTCAACTTGAGATAGTTTTTAATTATCAAGGATTTTATTTTTATTGAAGGCACTTTTTTTTCCAAATTTGTCATTCTTAAAAGAGATACTATAAATAACGAATGTTTGCATCTCATGAGCTAGGCCTCAACAGAGTTTAGAATTGTGATAATAACCAGTGAAGGTGTCATGGAAACTTGCCTTATCCTCAGCCTTGATAAGAAGTGCCATGGATTTTTCTAAGCCTAAGATTTGTAGCAATCAATTTAGATATTATTGGTTTCTCAGAAGCCATGGAATGACAGGGATGTAGATTTAAGTTGGAGGTGAAACTATAGCCTACCATACCAAATTAACTGTAGTAGGTTCTTAACACATTGAAGCTAGGGACCATAGATAAAAAAAAAAATTGACTCACTAGCACTACGCATTGTGTTGAAAAGTAATTCTTTGTTACAAGTTTTAAAATAGTATCTGCCCTACTAAGGAGCCTTCTTCAGCATGTTTCACTGATAAATGCCCTTAGGACTGTGCCACGNAGCTTTCTGAATAATTTTCTTTTTGTGCTCAATTCTAGCTTTGTATTTTAAAAAATGGAGGTCCAAAAAACATTATGATGTTGATGCAGAGTACAAAACCTCCTAATTATACCTTTCAAGCTTTTACTGGATTTCCCTGAAAGGCCATATTTTCTACGTCTAAGTTCTTTCATATACATGTATAGGATTGAGAGTGTGAAATAACAGTCATTATATCACTTATGGTAGAAGTGAGGAGCACTGAGCTGTTACAACATCTACTTACTGTCTTTGAACTTTAGCGGTATAAGAGCAGAATTGATGTATTTGGTCTGTCTGGAAAGGAGTTCATTTTCTTTGTAGCAGTGGGTATGTTGCTGTGCCTTGGATTTACAACTAAAACTGAGTTGATAACACAGCAGTGCTTTGGCTGTTGTTAAGCAGTGCTTGCACAGCACTGAGGCTTTCTTCCTACAAATCTGTCCTCACAGGGAGAAGCCTGAGGGTGCACAGCTGCTGGGAGGAGCTGGGACAGATGACAAATTGGCCAAAGGGATAATCTATATCATAGGTTATCAGGCTAAGGCTAAGGAATAAAAGCTCGGTAAGAGGAAGAAGAAGCAAGGACATTCATGGTTATGCAAATCTCTTTCCAAGCAACTGTTACACATGCTTTAAGGGCTAAATTGGCTAAACATCTACCTACTAATGGGAAGTTGTGCATAAATTCCTTATTTTGACTTTTTTGTTATTTGGTCCTTTTTCCCCCTTATTAAATTATTTGTTTTGATTGACCACTTTTTGGCTTTTGCTCTTCCAATTCTGCACCCATAACACTGAGTGAGCAAGCAACGGTGTTCAGCTCCTGGCTGGAATGGACCTACCACAGGTGAAATTGCTAGGTTCCCTTAATGTATATCTGCAATGACTGTCTAGAGGCCTCCCACATTCCAAAAATATCTCAAAAATACCTTCTGAAGGTATGTCTGAAGGAAACTATAGGGTGAATACAGCTGTATCAGCATCAGATTAAGAAAAGGGAAACCTTGAATTGTGGCGGGTTCAGTGCCCTCATGCAAACCAAAATGGAAATTTTTCAATGTAAAGTGAAAAAAAATATTTATTTAAAGTTCAAGATACATTATTAAATAATTTCTTTAATTTAATAAATTAAATTAAATTTTGCTGCCACCCTAAACACATGGTCACAAAAGTATTATTGGTAAGAACTGTAGCAAGCCCTCATTTATAATTGCAAAATTGTTTTAAAATAACAAAGTGCGAAATAGAAATTTGACGAAATTTCTAGAAGCAGAATTTCATATAGTAACATTTTATTGACCTTGTTACAATGATACAACAACAACAAAAATGCACCAAAAAGGAACTGAACCCTAAAAAAAAACCAAGAGCCAAAAAGTAACTTCCAAAAAAATCCCAGATCTAGAAAAGTAAAACAAAAGAAAATGAAACACATATTAGTATGCAAAGCTTCATTTGTTATATCATTTTATATAATTCCAGCAGCAAACATTTCAAGATCTTTTGGCTGTATTGCAAAAAAAGCAATAGATTTCTCTCATGAGTCTTTTTACCACTATTGTTCACTGCCTTAGGAATACTTAAGCATAACTTTATGCTTTGATGTTATTTTTTTTTTATTTTGCAAACAGAGCAGACTTTAGAAACTCAAAAAAATGTCAACTTGAGATAGTTTTTAATTATCAAGGATTTTATTTTTATTGAAGGCACTTTTTTTTCCAAATTTGTCATTCTTAAAAGAGATACTATAAATAACGAATGTTTGCATCTCATGAGCTAGGCCTCAACAGAGTTTAGAATTGTGATAATAACCAGTGAAGGTGTCATGGAAACTTGCCTTATCCTCAGCCTTGATAAGAAGTGCCATGGATTTTTCTAAGCCTAAGATTTGTAGCAATCAATTTAGATATTATTGGTTTCTCAGAAGCCATGGAATGACAGGGATGTAGATTTAAGTTGGAGGTGAAACTATAGCCTACCATTCCAAATTAACTGTAGTAGGTTCTTAACACATTGAAGCTAGGGACCATAGATAAAAAAAAAAATTGACTCACTAGCACTACGCATTGTGTTGAAAAGTAATTCTTTGTTACAAGTTTTAAAATAGTATCTGCCCTACTAAGGAGCCTTCTTCAGCATGTTTCACTGATAAATGCCCTTAGGACTGTGCCACGTATTAAGAGATATGCTGCCAAAATGGTGTGCAATCTTCTGTGTGGTATGGGATTTAGTTGGCCTATATTTAGGTATCTGTATGTGACCTGGATACCAACACAACTGCTTTTGTCACTGAAGAACTGGTCAATATACTCACTGGAGTCTGGAGAAATGCTCAGTGTAGCCTAAAGCAGCCACCCCCGGTGATGTCTAGACTCTATAGATCTAGACTTCATCAACTGTATCGACTAGACCTCTACTAGACATAGTAGGTGCTTATAGATTTAGCTTAAAGACTCTTCCATTGTAAAACCTCTGAAGTTTGGGCAACCTAAATTCCTCCTCAATCACGATTGTTACTAATTGTCTATTCTCTTTCATTCTTGACTAGAGAACACAGCGCATTACGTGTTTTAAGCAGGAAATCTTGAATGCATAGGGTTGAGCAGGGAAGTAGCTGGGTAGAACTAAATTGCTGATGGAAATCTGATCACAGGAAAAAAAGTGCTAGCTCTGCTGTTGAGGGACAGACATCTACCACTGGAACACGAACCAAACATTTTGCATATATTTAGACTTAGTAAGTTAAGCCTAGGAATACTTGCTAGTTTCTGGTTCTCAATACACATTCTGCTACCTAAAGAATTCTGCAAGAAAGCTTTATACCTATTTACTGAGTGTCTAAGATTAAACTAGGACCCTTGGCACAGAAAAGGCAGGAATTTTTCCCTCATCAGTCGGTTCTATTCCTTTTAGTTTCTACATCAGTGGTAGCTTACCTAGGCATGCTATCATTTGTATTTTTTTCTAGTTGTGCTCTTACCCTTCCTTTCTTCCTCTCTAATTTGGCCAACATTTGCATCATCCTTTCTGTATTCTGCTTCATTATAGTACTTTTCTCTTTTCCTGAATATATTTTGTTCAGTTTCTTCCATCTTTAACTCATTCTAGTTAAGCAATTAGTCTTTCTGTTTATCCATTATATTGATGCAGTAAAATAGGGTGCTATGGTTAAATATTAAGTAACATATATTCTCCTTTCAGGAAGTAGTTTGCAGAAAAGAAAGTATACAGGATAAAAAATACAAAACATGAATGATGTGCTAATCTGGACGTCATTCACTATTCCCACATGTATAACCCTTAAAGTCTGCATATTAACAATGAAAAATTAAGAGCTCAAAAGATGTGTTTGAATTTTCAGTGTTCAGTTTCCAGCATCTGGAAATTGAAAGACAAGACTGTAGAGTAACTTTCCAACAGAACCTTCAGAATATTTCAGAAATAGCATTAAAGGATCTGCTGATCACATATTCATGTTAAGTAATCGTCCAAATCAGGTACGCAACTCATAGAATTGAGGTAAAATATTTGTCTTCATACTAATGAAAACCAATTAACTTTCAGTGACTATCAAACAATAAAATGATATAATGAGAGATTAGGGTGAAGCTCCTCTACCGTGTTGAGTACACATATTCCCTGTTTTCAGCAACTCAGCTGCTCAGTCCATATAACTTCACCTGGCTGATTAACTGGATCCATGCACCCAGCCATGGAGGATCAAGCACACCAACATGAACTCCAGCCAAGAACTGTGGAGTGTGGCAGAATCCCATGTCCAAATAAACTTTTCCAGAAGTCACATTTTGTATTTGCAGATAAATTCTCTTATACTTTTTCCACCTGGGAATTTCTTGAGGGCCTTTGTCTGTCACAGATGAGGAAAAAATGCCTCATCACAGTCTTCTCATGTTTATTCTGTTGATTAAAATCTCAACAACAGAAGTCATGCTATGTTGCAAAATTCACAATTTTCATATTAAGCAAAAGGTAAAATTCTGGCATTTGATTTTGACAGATATTTGACAGTGAAATCCAAGTGCATATTTGTCTTCCTAAACAGTAGGCTAAAAGAATAAAGCCCTCAAATTCTCAAATTTTTAATGGTCTTGAAAATATGATATTAAAAAGATGTTCTTTATGTATGATGTCAAAATTCTTCAATTTGTATATCGTGTATCAAAAAGTATGAAGACAAAATATTTTTAAATAAAGTACAAGTATTTCAGCTTGTTTGGCAAGAGCCAAACTTGATGACAACTTTTGAGCACAGAAATTTTTTACCAAATTATGGATACCTGGAATTTTTTTTGTCACTGTGGAACATTAAATCAGAGTAATTTGTTTCTATGATTAGCACTTGTAGTGGAAAGATGGATGTAGAAGAAACACAACAGACTCCTTGAAGGTGAGACATTCTATGATGATAAGGCCTTGCTCTTCACAGATGGAATTAGCATTGCAAGTATGCCATTGGAGTGGACAGCTCTCTGGCTGTATCTGCATTCACCATTTCAAGATCAAGGATGTGCTCCTGCACATTACCTGTTTATACCAACTGTTGCCATATAAGCTCACCAATACCAAGGTCGAGAATAAAACTTTGACCATATAATTTATGTGGACAAAATGCTGGCAGTATCAAAGAAAAATATTAAATTTTCTCACTAATACAAACACAGCCTTTTTATGAAGGACAATGGGACCAAGCGTTGGAGAAGAGGCCAGAGCTCAGTCTCTTACAGAGATTGCCACAGAAGCCAGAAATTTAAGAGATGTTGATGAAGGGCTGGTAATGTCAAAGATGGGGACAGAGCTTTGGCTGTGTCAAATGGTTGCTATGGAACACTGGCTCTATTAGAGAAGAGGATGGAGCTCTGGCTGTATCAGAAATGAGGACTCTGACTGCACCAGTGTTTGCCTCTGACACTTGGCTGTATTAAATATATCCAGGAGTGGACACCTGGGTTTTCAAACCTGGGCATACAGACCTGGCTATGTTAATATTTGCCATAGAGTTATTATTTTAGCAGGATGAATTCATATAGCAGGATGAAATTTCCAATATAGCTATTATTTACTATGTATTCCAGATAAAAATGCAAGGGTTTTTTAAAATCCTTTTTAGATAGAGATTGATCTCTGACCCTAGCAGAGAATGATATCCACCTCCATCTGGAATTAATACTGATATGTGTCATCTTATGTCAGAAACATACAATTTCTCTGCTATTACCCTTTATCTCTGATATAAGACACAATAAGCAGGATTAAAGTACATATTTTCTTTTATGTGTGGTTAAAATGGTGTGTTGATCACATCAAATGTAATGAATCTATATAAAGATTTATCCTATTTACTTGTATAACTCATATACATGTACTAAGTCTTTACATGTACCAGGTATTTAGGCAACACAAAAATCTGATTATAATAAAAACCAAGCATCTAGTGCTTGGTTTTTTTTTAAGAAAATAATCACTATATATGGGGAAATTTTCAGTGCTGGATTACTTGTTCCCAGAGGGTAGCAGGATGTTCTTAAAGTGCATTGATTTTGTTATGGCACTGCACTAAAAATGCATTTATTAAAAAGTCTTAATCATGTTTCAATTTTTTTTTCTGAAAGTCTCTTTCAACATGTATGTGTAATCAAAGTCTGTGTAGTAAAAAAAAAACGAGAACAGTGTTATTGAAATTATCCATGGTTCTGATCTGGTCAAGGTGACAGTAGTTCTAGGCATTTTGCATGTAAAATAAAATCTGTGCCCTTCATAAATTTATGAAAGCTTATGCTACGGAAAAGATAGAATAGAATTATTTCTAAGTCTATGGCAGTTTGTAAATAGGTGAAGAAGAACAGTAAAATAATTTATTTTAACAAAATATAATTATCTTTTTGTATGGAAGGTGAGTGGTTCTTTCTATAACAAAAATGGAGTAGGTGAGTTTTATTATTTTTTGTTGCAGTTCTTGTCCTAGAATATATTCAAAAAACTATAAATATTCAAGTTATACTCAAGTGGTTTTTCCCAAAGTTACAGAACTTGTTTTTTTCAGTAGCAAATTTTCATGGTCACAGTTAAGAGCTACAGCAAAAGATGAAGTCTCTTCATTAGTTGAGCCTAGTCTGTAATTTTTCCTGAGAATCTGTGTGACAGATAATTCTGAGCCCCATCTCTGTAAGATCTTGTTCTGCTCTATCCTCACTACTTGTATCAGCCAGTGCTGGACTAGCCAGAGTCCAGAGGCAGACATTACTGGGAAGAAAATAGTCTAGATGAAACTGGAGAAAAGACAATTCTCCCTGATGGAGGGAAGGAAGGTCAAATTAAAAATTTCATGTTATTGAGCACTATCTGCTTTTCTTTTTAATTGTTGCTAAAAAAATTGACATCATATGTGTAATTAACTGAAGCTTGGGAAGTTGTGGTCAGTCTGTGTCAGATGACATTGTATCACATTACATACACTCAAACAGACAGGACTTTAAATTATAGAGAAAGCCAGATCTACTGTACACGACGTGCCCTTTTAAAAGGCTTGTTTTGTACTTTATTAATTAATTCTCTGAGGTTGTTTATATTTAGCCATCAGCTCCATCTGGGCCAGCAGCAAGATACCTCATGAAGGCACAGATAATGAGCTGTTACGCTTTGATACAAATGCCTTGTGTTTTGTTATCAAAGTCTGTTCCTAAGTCTGTTCAAACTTTCAGATGCAGATAAAATGTGATACAGAAGAGTAAATATGGAAACAAATGAAATTTTTCCTTCCTTTGATAATAAAGCAATGGTGTGAAGTTGGAGGGCAACAAGGAATTCTTCAATTCATTGCTGCCTGAAAGGCTCTGCAGAATTTCTTCCTCATCAGTTCTGCATTCCTTCATGGATAGATTTAGCATTGTGCAGCACATGGCTTAAAGACTTATTAAAGGACTTTGCTAGTTACAGCCTTTTGCATCTGTTCGTAGTCCTGAGGTCTGCACTGTGTTCTTCTGTGTGCCATGGAAAATATGCACAGGGTCTTTTCCAACTACTGGAAAAAGAAAGAAAATTAAAATCTTTTGTGTGACCCTTAAAAACCTGACTGTAGTTTGCCTTCAACCTGGTTTCACAACTAAGCAGCATGTCTGGGGATAGTTTTCCATGATGCATAAATTATGTTCCTTTTCACAATTATCTAAAAAAAAATCAAATATTATGTTCACCTGCATATTCTATTAAGAAGACATTCAACCATTTACAATGACAATTCCCATTTATCAAGTAGCTTGTGTTTTGTTTACATAGCTGCAATGAAAATTTAGAAGGATATAGAAACAAACCAGTTGGGGAGGAAGTCATGGTTTTAATACTAGTTGATAGAAGTTTATTTTGTAAGCATTTGAAGCTAAATAGTGCACACACACATATAAGAAAGTATGCTTTGTCTGTTGAGCAGATAGTTCAGCTGGCAAGAGAAGAGACCAGTTGTTGGATAAAATTCTTTTACCAATTAAAATGAATTATTTGCTGCTGTGACCTCTCTAAATACAACTTTGTCAAAGGAAGGCAAAAATAATTCCTAGCAGGAGATAATCAGCACAGATATTAATTTAATAGAATAAAACAGATTGATTTATTCACTAGATGTATGCAGGTTAGGCCTGTGAGCTCACATTGTCATTTAAAAACATCTCTGTCCTTATGTGCCTGTAAAGAATTATGTTTTGAAGGTTACTTTGTATCCAAGGTGATTTCTTTTTCCCCCTTCTCTCTCCCTGTGCCTGTGCAAGTATATGCATGTATGTACAGACAAAAAAACATTTTTCTTTAAAAAATAGTTTTTCAAATATCATTTTACCATTGGAAGTAGTAAGCATATTGCTCTCACATTGTACATTTCAGTACATTCTGAATATCACAAAGGAAGAGAAAATTCTGATGGAAATTTTACTCCATTCCATACTCGAGGCGGGGGGGAGGGGTGGGATGGGAGAGAGGGTTGCTACACTCACCGAGAAAAAAAGGCGTTTAATTATATAAAATTTTACTTAAAAAGGGCATTTCTGAGCAGTTTATTAGAAATGAAACATTGTCTGAAAATTTTAAGAATGTGTTAATGTGTTGCAGTCTATCTTCTGACTTGTCAGCTTCCCCCCAGCTTTATATGCTGAACATGATGCCGTTCCATACGGAATATCGCTTTGGCCACTTGGGGGGTCAGCTGTTCTGGCTGTGTCCCTGCCACTCCAGCCTTCTCAGGGCAGGGCATGACAAGCTGAGACCTTCACTTAATATAAATACTTCTCAGCCACAACTAAAACATCAGTTTGCTATCAACACACTTCTCTTACAAAATCCAAAACTCACTGTACCAGTTAATAGAAAGAAAATTAGCCCTACCTAATAACATTAGTTGTCAATACCTCTGAAAACTCCCAGCTTCTACTTTAAAGGAACTTTACAGACTAGGTCATGTTGAGAAGGTAATGACATTGTATGGGACAAATACTTGAAATATAATTGTGGAGCTTTGTCTGAGACATTACGTTATACAAAATTTTAATAGAGCTATTTTATTCCTTTACGCCTTTGCATTCTGTTAATTACAGAAGCAAGTTCGATTCATACAGTAATTATTCTGGCATTAAGGTTTAGAAGGAAAAAAGAAGGCTTTAGAAATGGTATTCCAAATAGCTTAGGAGAAATAGAACTCCTTTGCCTCAATGAGAAATTAAACAATATTAGATCCTAGTAGGAATGTGAAAACTGTCCATATTCACTTCAACCTTTAGAGCCATTCAGCATTTTTTGAGAGAAAATATAATTTCATGTCTGCATCCTCTTTTCAAAGTTTTATTTCACAGAATCATGGAATTGTAGAATGGTTTGGGTTGGAAGGGACCATAAAGATCATGTAGTTCCAAACCATCTGCCATGGGAAGGGACATCTCCCAGCAGAACAAATTGCTCAAAGCCCTGTCCATCCTAGCTATGAACACTTCCAGGGATGAGACATGAACAATTTCTCTGGGCAACCTGTTCCATTGTCTCACCATTATCATAGTGAAAAATTTCATAGTGCTTTCAATGATAATGGAAAAGGGTAACCTTTTTTTCTAATTTAGGATAAATATTTTGAAATGGTTTGGATCTTGAAAAGTGTTTCTTTTCAAGTAACCGAGGAATTGTTTTTTATTTTTTTGCATCTTTAATGAGTTGAAACGTCTTTTGGCACAAAGTGCACATATGGCAGCAGAAGAAGGAAGAGGTAAAAAGAATGCTCTTTTTGTTGGTTGCATTTTGTAAAATCATTACAGCTATGGAGTCTAAGCACATGGAGTGGCCTTTATTCAGCCTCTCTCCTATGAAGGCAATTGAAACATTGCCTTCAAATTAAATACATGAATGGCTCGTCTGAAGTGTAAGGACTTCACAGTGTAATTAAGTCAGTCTAATCCTGAAGTGTTTATGCTTTGTTCACATAGGGAGAAAATGTTTATGCATTTGTTTTTGATGTCATTATTAATAGAAAGCAGTCAATGAAACTTTCAAAAGTTAGCTAATTCTGTGAGGTTTTTTTTTTATCTTTACAAAGACAAAAGAGTTGTATTTCTTTTCTGAACTGTTTCTTTCACTGTGCATTTTCCAGTGTTCATGTGTGCAGTAGTGTGAGGAATCTACAGTAACAAATGTGGCAGTTTATTTAAGTCTTTTTTTTGCATTAACAGTGGGAAAAATGCCTAAGGGTAAAAAAGAAAACTGTGAATTAGGTCTTTGTCAAGTGGAGTTAGCTATGGAATTCATAAGGAATGCAGGATTTGACAGAAATGTAGAATGATGAAAGCTTTCAGTTTATGGTATCAAAGCTTATTGACAGCACTTGCAAGCACTGGTCCAGAATGTGAATTTCTAATTGCTGCTACTGAAAAATTATTTCTACTGATGGCCCTAGCTGAGTTTACTATATTTCTCTGTGAACAATTATTGATCAGGGAAACAGAATGTTTTCAAATTAGCCCTTTCCCCACATCCATATATTTTCTCCTGGTAGGATGAGTGTATCACTTTTCATCCTTCATTAGAGATAATTTCAAAAGGACTATTTGGGAACTTCCTTCTTTACAAGCAAACTTTTCAATTCTAGAAGGAAATCCTGGCATAATTACTGGTAATCTTGGAGCATACAAATCTCTTATTCTGTGGTTGGAGTGTTGAAGAGAAGAGTTCTGTCACTGCAAAAGGCAAAATTACCAACCCTGGAATTTTTAAGGAAAACAGTTCTTGTAAACAGAAGCTGTCAGCATGATGCAACGTGCTGCCACAGTGTGCAACATGAATCAGCCTTGTGCATAGTGATCATGTGAATGATCGTCATGGCAGGAATGATTGAATTATATATTTAATCAGTTATTAAGTCTGTGAAGAATAAACAGCAGATGGACTTACTGCTATAAAAGCATAGTTTCAATTGTTGGTGTTCTTGTAGCTCTTTGTTCTGTTTGAATATAGGTGCCATCCTGACATTCAGTGCTATGCCATAATGGCTTTAAAATGTTTATCAGTGTGATTCAAGCATTCACATTTCAGAATGCTCTGGCTTTATACTTATCATTAACATGTAAAATACTTTGCAAAGAGAAAAGCATTGTAAGCTAAAAATACACTAACAATGTTTTATACTGTTAAGAACTTTAGGGCAGTATAGCTGTAACCTTGCCCCTTTATACATAAGCATAGCAAACCACACATCACTATTATTATCATATCCCATTGGTTTAGTAAGGCTGCTGTCTCATAAACTGTACACTTTGGCTCTACAGGCTGCAAAAGCATGAATTCTATCTTTATGTTCATCAGACGAAGGAAGTCATTGCTTCCAATATAAGTAAAAATGATCAATTCTCTAAAGTTTCAGCATTTTTTTTAACATGAACTCTTTTTATTATCTAAATGTATATATATCTCTGTGTGTGTGTATATAGATATGATTTTGTATATGTGTGTGCATCCGTATGTGTATGTCTTTCAGTTATGAAGAAGCAATGGATTTTTGCCATTATTTCCTAAACCAAGGCTTTGTCTTAGAAAAAGCAAAAAATAAATGCAATTTTAGTGTAACAGGTTTGCTGGTTCTGCTATTTAGGACTTTAAGATCCTACTAGAGAAGTCTGAATTAAAAGTTTGCCTTTAGGTTCATGATCAATATGAACTAGCTGACAGTCTTCTAGTTGTATTCTGAACTCCAGCTTCAGTATTTACTGGAGAGATTTGTTTTGGTAATGTTATTCACACTCCATTTAACAGGACCTAAAAATGTCCTGTGGATCACAGGCGTCATGCTGACAAAATAATAATACTGCCTTATGGTGGCACTATATTTCTTATATAAGTCTATATAAACAATTGCTATTTATGGAATAATATCCTAGTATAGTATAGCGTCTGGGATAATTCTCACTAATTTTTGTAGGGCTATTGTAATCTTCATGCTAAATTTTCCCACACGGGCTGACCAAACCCATGATTTTCATTTCAAAGGTACTAATATTTTTTGTCTTTAACTATAAATAAGTAAGCTACCATCTAGGATTTTTATTCTTCCCTATAAAGCATTCAAAAATTTAGTACCGGTTCAACAAGAATAAATATTGATTTCTGTCTATGAAAACACATTTGAGTGTGAGAAGTCATCATAGTACTATATTTACTTTTAAGAACATTACACAGGATGGGGGAATAATAGTTCATCTGCTAAAGTTTTCCTAGAGCTAGATTCTAGTAAATTAGAATTGTAATATTTATCCTCTATTTATTCATTTATTTATTTAGTTAGCTGCTTGCAGCTACCCTGTTGTTTTTCTGTATGATTTCCTCATAAATTGGTTGAATGATTTTATGCCTTTATGCATCCTTTAGGGACCTTACTCTGTAGTTATAAACAATGAGATACTTAAACCAACATTTTTTTCTGCTAAAATGTGTCTCAATAGTAGCTATAATATAATGTAATTTTCTGAAAGGCTGTGGAATGTCAGTCTTCATCATAGTGTTAAGATCAGGCACAAGAGGAGTTCATTATGATATTAAACCTAATCCAAAGTGACCTGCATGGAGATTGTGATGGATATAGCTTTAAACTGTTGTAAACCATTACTTGAGTTGCATGTTCCAGGAATTGCTGTATCAGGAACCACGAAAAACCAGTGGAGTAAAACTCTTACACAGCAGAGACACTGCCTGAGCCATCTTTGGTGCCCAGTAACTTCCCACAAAACACCACATCTCCTATATTGCATTCACTGTAACAGATGGAGCCCAAAAGTCCTGGACTAAATAAAATAAGTGGATGGTTTTTAGATATTTGTAGAAATTTTATGGGCATTTTATGGGTATTTTACACAGGTGATACATAGACTAAGAGACTGATACCTGTGTCGAAATTGTTTTGAATAATGTGGTATCTGAGCATGATATATATACAGTATAGTCTAAAGATGGGAATTTGTGCTGGTTTTGACTGGGATAAAGTTAATTTTTTTCACAGTAGCTGGTATAATGCTGTGTTTGAGATTTAGGGTGAGAACAATGCTGCTAAGCACTGCTCATGCAGAGTTAAGGCCTTTTCTGCTTCTCATAACACCTCAATAGTGCGGAGGCTGGGGCTACATAAGAAGTGGTGAGGGGACACAGCTGGGACTGCTGACCCCAGCTGACCAAAATGTTATCCCATACCACATGGTGTTATGCTTAGCAATAAAGGCTGAATGAAGAAGACAGGAAAATTTTGAGTGATGGCATTTCACTTCCTAACTCACCACTACATGTGATGGAGCGCTTCTTTCTTGGATATGGTTAAACTCCTGCCTGCCCATAGAAAGTGGTGATTGAATTCCATTTTTTGTGTTGCTTGCATTTGTGGGTTTTGCTTTACTTACTAAACTGTCTATTTGTCACATTTACACTCCTGATTCTCTTCCCCACCCCATTGTGATTGGATTGAGCAAGCGACTGGGTGGTATTTAGTTGCTGAATAGGGTTAAACCCTTACATCATTTGAACTCAACCGTGTGCCTTTGGTTTCAGTTCATTTTGTCATATTCTTGTACCCCATCTTTCATTTGCAGTTATTTATGAAGATGGTCAGGTATTTGGTTTAGGGGCCCTGGTTCCGAGTCTGATCTTTCTTGTCTTCAAAGTTGTCTGTCTGTGTATCAGAAAGTTTCTTATGTGAATCTGGGGCCAGATGTGGATCTTTATCTGCATTTTGATAAAATCCTCAGGAGGGTATTGATTTCTGTACAGAAAAAAAAAACCACAGACTAATGAAGAATGGCAGCACAGGCTTTTTTTAAACAATAAACTAGAAAACATCAAAGTAATGAATCACATGTACTGTACAGCTTCCTATATGCTTCTTTTTCAACTCTACAGAATGTCTAAATAGTCTTTGAAATATAATGAATTAGGAGTGCATTTCAGACTTGTAAAAACAGGAATATGATGCCTGAATCATTTTACTCCTAAGAGAAAAAGGCCACAATCATGTTCCTTCATTTTTAAAAGTCAACTCTTTATTTATTTTACATTAATCAAAGCATTTGCCAATATCTTTGTCTCTGGGTACATTAATAGTTTTAAAACAATCCTGAACTGGAGATATAGAGCCAGTGCCAAAGACATTCTGACTTAAATTGCTCAAGAGTAACAGTGACTGAGCAATTGCATGGAGCAAACTACTGGAGAGCTAGCAAGGCAGTTGAAAGCAAGAAACAGTAATGATCGAATTTCTGGGATGAGAAAGTTGAAAATACTCATGACAAAATACATGACAAAGAGCGTGATAGGTACTATTTTAAAAGACAAAGGATGTGTGGAATATGAGTGTTGGCTGAGTTCTTCTGTGAAGGAAAGCTTTAAAAAATATTTTCTTCCCTTTAATCTCCACAGATGTTAATGAGCTAGGAAGTAGTACAGAAAATGTACTAATCATGTTTATGGATTTTTTGATTTAATAGGGTCAAGCTTTCCTAAAAAATCTTAAAATCACTATGCCAGAATAATTATTGAATAGGAATATAACAATAGTCAATTCTACAGATTTTCTGATAAATACCCCCAGGCACTAAGGAATCATAAAGATAGACCTATGTAGCAAAATTCCTTCAAATAAAACTTAGTTGAAATATCAGACTCAGATCCTGACTTTCTTGAAGAGGACTGTACTTCATCAAAACGATTCTGCCAACCAGCCATCTGCAGTCCCTTAATCAACTTTATGGCCCTTTGTTGGACTTTCTCAAGTAAACAAAAAAAAGCAGACCCCAATCAAACAAACAACAAAAAAAGGGAAATTGTTTCAGTGCTTGATAATAGCAGCAGCCACCACCCTTGTCCTCTGCCCCTAGGAGAGGTCCAAGCTTGAAAGAGGATTCAAAGTATTAATAATGACTTCTGATCTAAAACTGATTGCTTATTGACAGGTTTGGAGAATGATGAAGTAGTTCTGTGGATATTAAAAGATTAATAAGAATCTTAAAAAAAAAATGCTCTTGATAAAGCTGGAAATCTTACAAAATCTGTATTATTCCTCTGTTACAGATGTAATTTTTAACCCATCTGTGCAGCATTATATAGGGAAAAATCACATCAGGAAAAATGGTAACTGAAAATAGAAAAAAGATACTTGATTGTTGGGTCTCAGGTTCCTGACTTGCTTCAGATATTCCTAAATTTTTGGGGAGATGGTCAGCTAGAAAACTGAAGAATTTTACATTGTGTTGAAACATTTTTCAATATTTTTCAAGAATTTTTAAGCATTCCCATTAATGTAACTACATTATTGGGCAGACTTATTTCATATAAGTTATGAACAATTACAGAAACTCATGAAATAATTTTTAAGTGCTAAAAAATTACCCAGTTTCTTACGAAAAACACTAAAAGTACACCTGTTATTACAAGCTGTCCTCTTGTAATGAACTTCCTTTTATACAAGTCATGGGTATTTTTTGTAGCTTGTAAGCTTTAATAGTTGAACATATTTACTACCTTTAATTATTTACTAAAGAAATTTTAAACAGGGACCACTTTTAATTTTAATACATGTGGAAAATAATCATCCTTTCTTGTTAAGAATCTCTGTTGGAGTTTTTTATAAATACATATGCATATATACATGTACTAAAAGGGAGACTGCAATGAATTTGCTCACAATGCATACAATATACAAAGAAATAAAATACATTATTTATTTGGAGATTACCCCTAAAAAAACCCCTAAACACATTATTCCAGTATCTTGTTAAGTAGAGAAATTATATAGAGGTGTATTATTAAAATTCTGAGAACTGGTCCATTCTAACTTCCACAAGTATGGAACAACAAGCTGGTATGAAGGAACACAAATATTTATTTTTCCTGCTTGTATTTTTTAAAAATATTCATTATTCATTTTATTATCCAACATTACTGCTGCAAAGAACAGAATTAATACAATTTTTATATACAGTATATATACCTCTATACTTATCACAAATATTGGCAGTATTGTTTATTTGGGTTAGATACTTACATTCAGTACAGGTATTACTGATTTTTTTGGTCTAAATTAATATGTCAGTCTATCTAAAGTCCTAACAACATGCTTTTCAATAGTTAATTTTTTATGTGAATACTGGTGGGAAATGTTCCTATTTTTTATTAATGCAACTAGTGACACTCAGTTACCAGTGACTAAGCAATAGCAGTTCATAATTTTTATTTTTCAAAGCATTCTATCTGTGAAGCAGTAATTTGTTTAGCTACAGCCCATCAGTCTGAAGGTAACAATCAGATAAACAATGTAACCACTCACAGCAACTTCTCCTGGGATTCCACTTCATCTGATAAGCCACCTGGAACAGTTTCCCTTGAGTTCGCTGTATAGCCAGTGGCTAGAGGAAGAAGTCTCCAGCTAGAAATTATATTCCCATACATTCAAAATGTTCTGCTGCTTCCAAGGTAATTGGTGTTTCTTCTCAGAGGAGAAGAAATGGCTCATTGCAATTTTTCAGACTTGCTTCATATTTCTAAAACAGTCTCAAATTTCACAACTTTAGGTTCCATGCAACAAAACCACAAGTAAAATTTTTCACTTGTATAAGAGATGTGTGAAGGAAGCTTTAGCAAAATCAGGACTTCATGCATTTGAAAAAATCTGGATAAAAATTTACTAGAAATTGTTGACTCGTGATAAAGACAAGAAGAAGAAATCTGCTTTAAGACAGACTATTATTTCTGTCAAGGCAATAATTCCATTCACCATAAAAGGTAGCATCATAGATGAAAGTTTCTCTATCGTCTTCTGTATAGCACCAACTGAGAATTTTTGTCTTTGTGTTTGCCTGAAACTTTTGCTGCAGCAGGACAAACTGCGAGTCTCTTTCTACCATTTTTTTTGCAGCTGCTCATAAATGTGTGAAAAACATGATGTGAAGAAGAATGTAAGTCATTGACAGATGCATCCTATGGAGCAATCTATTTCTGGGTGCAAAGGTATTTGAACCTGCAGATGTTTTCTCAGAGGGGTGTTTCATCCTACATGACTAGTACTGTTTGGAAAACCTGCTGGTGTGACCTCAGTGATCCACTCTTTTGCCCTGGGCTTACTTTGACAATTGATCAGCTTCAAATATTTTTCCATGATGAAGACACAAGATCAGTAAACATAACTTACAGAATCCAGGAGTAGGAATGTTGACCACATGGTGTATGAAGGAGGAAAACACCCGCAGTATGTAAAATGACAAAGATAAATGTTCTCCATTCCAGTGAAACTGATGTTAATTGACAGTCTGTATGAATTCCGTGAGCCTTTTCTTCTCCAGCCTGAACAGTCCCAGCTCTTTCAGCCTTTCCTCACGTGACAGGTGCTTCAGTCCCTTAATCAATATCATGTCCCTTTGCTGGACTTCCTCAAGTAGTTCCATATATCTCTTGTACCCATAAACACAGAAGTGTAGGCAGAATGGAAGGCAGAATGTGTCCAGAAGGACCTTGGCAGAAATATATCTGTACTTATATAGCCAATCTAATAATGCAGGGGAAAAGACAAGCTAATGAAATAGGAAGCACTAGGGTTACTGAGGCTCTGAAGCAGAAGGCCAGAGGAGGAGTAGGTTATAAAAGACAGAATATAATCTAATGAGTAAAAACTTCAAGATAAAAAGGAGGGAAAAAACTTCAAGATGTCAAATCATTGAGTGGGTTATGAGCAAAAATCCACTTAGTGGATTAGTACTGGAGGCCCTGAGGGGTTGTAGGTACTCTGCAAATGAATATATAATATGTGAACTCTGATCATTATAGAATACAGGCAGTTTCAAGATACACAGTGGACAAGCAAATAACTCACAATCTCTCTGCTAGATTCATTTCTTTCTTCCATGTTTTGATTTTGATGTTAAAATTCTGTGACATTCATATTGTGAATAGGATGGTCCAAATTTATTCATGAATTATTTGTTTTAGAACACTTTCACACTATGCAGAGATTTACCATTGTGCCTTAGGTTACTGAGACTCACTTATCAAAGAAAGAACCAGATGTTCTGTGCAGATAAATTATGTCTTCCAGCAGTGAAAACTTATAGGTTTTCCAGGTAATATAGTATTCTAAGTAGAATATATCTTAGCTAACTGCAGGTATTTGGAAGTTGGATGTCTGCACTAGTAGAGCCAAGTTTATAGTTACAGTAGAAGAAATAATACTGCCAAGCACTTCCAACTGATATGTCTTGGGTGCCTGTTTTGGGGTGAGATGAATCGTTCTCATGTTATCCCTGACTTTCTGTTGACTATGACAAAAGGTGACCTGCCTGAAAAAGTTAGATGTTTAAAAACATCTCAGAATAGATGCATTAATTTATTTAACGGCAGAGGACAAGAATGAGGAGCCCTCCTCCTTCTCCAGTATAAACTCTCTATACTGAAGCAGAGCTTTATTAGATCAGAAAATGTGAGATTTGTTCAAAATTTTATGTTCACAATTAGACAATATGCCATGTTAAAATTACTTTTCTTTAGTCCATTCCCTCAAGAAAACTTGAAAGGACTTAAAAACACAAGAAAAAAAGAGATTTCTTAACAATTACCAGTTTTATGTCCATATTGGCTAAATTACTGGGACAGCTCTAAAAAGTGGGAATAATACTGCCTTTTCTAGACAACAGCAGCCTTCGCCAGGCTTCAAAAGGACAGTGATTTCTCCAAAATTCAGACTAGCTTCAGGAGAAGTAAGGGGCCTAAAATGCTGGCAATCATATTTGTTAAAGTTATCAATCTGATGGCATTGTGTAGTTCTCTTGCTTTCACTGCCTCTGAATGTGTTGAGAATACAGAAGAAAGATCTGTAAAATTAGAATTGTGTCTTTTGGTGTGGATAATCTTCAAAATGCTTCAATCATTCTCTATGCAGCAATAAAGATATCTAACTCTTTTTCTCTTCTATTCTTTTGACATTACTTTTATATCAATTAATATCCAGTCTTTTAAAAATGTGAGTCTTAGTCTCTTTCTCTCTCTCTCTCTCTCTCTCTCCTTTTATTAAAGCAAAGGCCTGCCCAACTGCAGTCTTTTTTGAGTCTTCTACTCTGTGTTTACAAAGAAAACAAAATAAATAGTGTCATCTATCTAGTTTAATTGCGAAAGACATTAGAGGAAACTCATATGTTTGATAGTAGGAGGTCAAACGACCTACCACGCTTTCTAAAACTTTGTGGAGCATAATTCTTTCAAGTTCTTTGGAGTCTCAGATCTTAATGTATAGCAAACATGTTTACTAACTTAGTGAAGAGTTTGACTTTGTTCATTTTTCATTTTGCTTATGTGTAATTTTTATACAAGGCACAAGTAGGAGAATCATGGTCAATGAGGCTTGAAAACTTGTTACTATACGTTATTGTAAATTTGCTGCATATTTCATCCACTTATACCCAGAAAACTACTATTTCTTTATACCTCACCCTTGACAAGGAAAAAACACCCAAGTTCTCCAACAAAATAACCAAACTAACAAAATTGAAAAAAAATCCAAACAAGTTATCTTATAATTCAATGTGAAAAACCAGCAACAGCTGATACATGAAGCATTGGAACAATGAATGTCATCATGAAGAAAGGTACAGTGTCCTTGGAATATTTAAGAAATTATACATTTGTGTGACCAGAAAAACAAGGTGAGATTTCAACTCCTTGAAAGACAAAGCAGAGAACATCAGACAAATTCCTATGAAAAATATGTAAGACAAGAGAAAACTGGATAATAAACTGTAAGGTAAGAAGTCATACAAAAATAAAATCCTAAACCTGATTGTGATGGATAATGAAGAAACTAGACAATCAACTGCAAACAGAAGTATCTGTGACGGCAAAAATTTGTAGCTATAACCAGAAGCTAAATCAGTTTTGATTAGTTGTGAGGGTAGGCATAGATGCATCTGTATTACAAGGAGAACATTAGCTGCACAAATAATAACATGCATATGCAAAAATACAACTTTGTTAAGCCTCCTCATTTAATCCTAAGTTAAGATAACTGTAGAGATCTGGGCAACATGTCCTGCTGTATATAAGTCCAAGAAAATTTTTATAAAAAGGAGAAAAATTTTATCACAGAGGAAGAAGTTGATAAAAAATGTGAAGTCTTATAGGTATTAACACTGTAATACATACAACAGGCCCTTGTGACCTGAAAGACTCCAGACAAACATAATCAATATAGAAACTGAGAGAAAGGATTCCCTTCCAATACCAACCCACTGCCAAAATGACGCCTACATAAGTTCCCTAGTATTTTAACAAAACGAAGTGTTAAGGTCTCCCATTGAAAGAGTCTCAGGTCACAACTTATTTTTCCAGAAGAACCAACTGATTTCATACAAAGCTGCAGTATAGCAAAGATGAACAAACAATATATAGATGAAAAAGAAAAAAAAAATAAAAGGAAAGGCATAACAACTACATAGAAAGATTTTAATTGTCTTTTTTCTTGATGAAGAAGCAAGTTTCTCAACACAGGAGAGAATTTCATCCTAAATGGAATGCCCTATTCCAGGGGATTGTGGAGATTTGTCAACAAATTAAACAAGTGGTGTATTTATTATTTCAAATCAACACCCTTGTTATGTCTATAAGAATTAAGAGCCCTAACTATAGCTGCTTTGTACTATACTGTAGAGCTTAAACTAGTTTGGGTTATTGGTGGTACCTCAATTTAAATTAATGTTCAAGTAATTCAGAATCTCCTTAAAATTTAATATTTCTTTATCATTACCTAACACTGAACCTCTATATGTCTAATGAAACCTAAACATATATTTCACTATAATTAATTATTTTAATTCTGCAATTCTTGATAAATTTAAATTTGAATAGAAGATGGAAAGCGATGTCTGAACTGGTAGTTAGAAAATAAAATTGAGCTCTATGTACTGTCTATAAAAATTGCCTTATTTTAATTGTAACAGCAAAAAAAGAGAACATTTTCTGACAAGTTAAATGCCTAACACTGGCCTTTAATACAGAATTAATTACTCTTGAGTGAGTAATAAAACACGGTGTTGTAAACATTAGCACATTACTAACTACGTGTTCTCCTGCATGTCATATAACTTGTACTCACCATAACAGCTATTCAGTCAGACTTGTGTTTCTGAAGGAATCATTACAGGTCTTATATTTTAGTCCTTCACAAATCCTGTAGAACAATGTTACATGTGATTTAGTCTTATAGGATTACCTCACAGTCATCTAGAAATCCCTTTAATCCATCAGAAAATCCTTAGGATTGTTTTGTAAAGGCACAAAGGGACATAGATCTGACCAAGCCTGCTTCTTTCACAAAGAAGTTCCCTCAGGATGTAAGAATCACATCCACAATTTCATATAATGCTGGTGGCATTTTCCATTTCATTTTAATAAAAACTTTTGGTCTTATAGCTTAATTCAAGTATGAAACATATGTAAAGGTTTACATTAGCTCAATTAATTGGACAATTTAAGGTGATCTGCTATGTGTGAGATTCTAAAAAAATAATTCATTTGCCAAGTAGTTGTAACTGCAATAAGGATGAAGGTTAAATAAAAGTGATCCCTCCAATATCTAGAATCATCACCAGATTGAACCCTAACCTAGATTTCTGAGTAAATACCTTTCATGAATATACTTAATATATTCAGCACCATCAGTGTCTAACAGATAAATATTATCTATAGGATGAGTCTTGGAAAGATGGAAACATGGCAACAATACACATGTATTTTATATACATATTTCTGCACACAGCAGGAGATTGGCAATTTGTTAAGAGGAAGACTCATTCCTATGAAATGAAACACAGGTGAGTTCTGTTTGCAGAATCATAAAGATATTATTGTTAAGACTTGTGGCTTTCAGTCCTTGTTGAACTTTAACTGTTGAACATTTCTTGAACTGGGAAAATGTGTTAAAATTCTACTCCTTTAGGTCTACTTTTTTAATTCTTTTACTGATGTTTCTGTCCTGTTTCACCCTAACCTCGACCATGGATGAAATATTTTTTTAAAAATACAGGGTTTTTTTTAATCTTTTACATGAATTTTTACGCTATAAAAGGATCCATAAAGCTCTAGAACAGAAATTATTTTTAGTTCTTCAGAAAGCATGAACAGATGAACATTATGAATTTCCAGGAGTGCAATGTACGATAAAGCCAGACTGGAGGGAATAAAACCAACAGTCTGTTGTTTTTTCCATATTACCCAGACAATTTTCTTCTGCACTTCAGGCAACGGTTATGCTAAACATCCTGAACTGTGACCTTCAGGAAGAGTCAACTTTCACTTTTTCTCAGAATTGGTAGGTTTCCAACATGAATTGATGCCCAGCTCATTGACCTTCCCTTGGAGCTCTATCAAGAAGGACATTGCAGACCTCAGGATTTACCCATCCTTCAGATTGTCCTGGTTTTTTTGTTGTTGGTGGTGGTGGTGTTGGTTTTGTTGTTTGTTTTTTTTTTTCCCAAGCTTTTTTAATTAAAAAACATATTTCTTCCTTAAGAGAAAACCATTTTTTTAATGAGAGTTGGCCAAGCTTCCTACACATTTACAGCAAAATTTCTTCCTCTCCATGTCAAATCTCTCCAAGAGCAACTGTTATGATCTGGTGTGCTGATCCCTCTCAACAGTTATCACTTTGACTGCTTTACTTCACATCTCAAACCTCACCAGCTTTTTTTTCTGCTCTCCTGACACCTTTAAACATATAAGGACCAATCCTAGCTTTCTAAATTTCAGAATTTTGCTGACTGGACAGAATTCATGTCTTTAAGTGCCTTAGGACATGTTTCAAGATATATCTTCTGTATAGAAAACTGTCTGCATGAATGCCACCCCAGAAGCTTTCAGGTTTCCTCTATGTTGAGTCATTGTGTTTTAGTGTCTGAGACCGAAATGTTAACGTTAGTGGCTTGAAGATTTTTAAGGACTTTTGCCCACTATGGAAAGTAAACAAGGCTGAGGGAGAAGAGTGTGTCAAATAAGAAAGCCAAATCTACCATCTGTCCTGAAAATCAGCACTGGAGAGGCTTGAGGTAGGGGAGGGTATAATTCAAAGGCTTATCTGCTGAGACCAAGCTGCAACACTCCCCCCACAACAAAGAGGGGAGGAGGAGAGGTTTTGGGCGTGTGGCATGACCTCTGGTCAAAAGGAGTAAACACCCACCCTCCCTCACACAAATTGGCCCAGTTGCAAAGCCCCCACCCCAGGAAGGCCACACCACAAGACACTCACATGAGGGCAGCTGAGGGGGTGTCATCATCCATCAAAGATCCCCAAACTGCTCCCCAGACTCACTGCTGAGGCCTTGCAGCAGAGCACTGCACATGATTCAAAAAATGCAACAGATCCAGAGTCTGCTGCAAGACAGTATCAAACTTATCCCCCCCGGGGAGGTACCCCATCTGGCCCAAATATATTAATCCATAGAACCCTCTGTTTTGAAGAATCCTCACCAACTGGAAGACCAGAAGAAGAGGATCAACTGGCTGCCAGCGACATCTATGGAATTGTGATATTTTCTGTTTAATCTGTCTCTGTCACTCTTTCTCTCCACTCCAACATCTCTTTTTCTATTTATTTCTAACTCTCACTCTCCCTCACATTTACTGTTAAATAAAATCCATACTATTGACTTTGGCATGTGGTCTCATTTGCTGCTTAATTCAGACAGAGGCATCTTTCTAATAATTTTAATAATTGGATCTTAACATTCAGATAAATACACAGTCTTCTCAGAACTTAAAATGGAAAGTGAGAATCTTCAGTTTTTGGTTTTGTGAGGTTTTTCAATTTTATTTTGTTTGTCAAAATGACTACTTTGGACAAGTGAAAGACAATAGTCTACTGAGTTACCTAAACATAGCTATAAAATACTAATTAAGTTTTTTGGTCTGGCATCCAGATGCTATTTCTAGGAGAACATGGTCTTTCTCAGCTCTTTACAATTCTGCCAAGTCCATGAAGATATGAAGTTATGCTAAGGAATTCAGGTAAATAAACCTGATAAAGAGGATTTGGCATGTTGTCATGAATGAAAACAACATTCAGAGTTTAATTACCTTAAAACTCAGATACATCCTATGTACATGTCATTCAAGAATGCACAGTTTGAATTTCTTGCTTAATATTTGAAAACAGATTTGGGTTTGGATTAAAAATGAATTCTTAGTCTTTTAATAAAGGCTTGTTCTGAAACCATTTAAAGTCTATGGCAAGACTCTAAAATTGCTTCAACTTCAGGTCATAAATTGTATTGCCCATATATCTTCGACCATTTTTTCTACTGTCTGTCAACCTTTCAGTCTGTAAGGAAGTAATTTTTCACTGTTCTTAGTGATGTAAATTCCAATCAATATTATGTTACACACAATACATGCAAGCTTCTTCTGAAGAGATGCAAAGAAGTAAGAGGCATTCATGACAGTTGACACTATCTCTGAAAGCCGTATTGATTACTAAGAGAGTCAAAGAAGGATTTATTAAATTTAAAATAAAATTTTAAAAAACCCACTTCTTGAAGTGAAATGAAATGTTTCATACAGAAACTTAATATAAGCAGAAATTACTTTTCCTTCATGGAAAATGAAAGGGTTTTTTTCCTTCCTATTAGCATTTCAATTAAAAGCACTTCTACTCATTTCCTTTTAATGAAAGTATATAAATAGCAATAGTCTTTAAGTACTGCTTTTTTGTAAAGCAAAAAAAAAAAAAATTGCATTAAGAACCATAATAAAATTTCTACATAGGAGTAATGTAAACAGTAAGCCAATAAAATTGCTTGTTTCAGTTCAGTAAATATACATTGATTTTCATACTGATCTGTATTTATGCCCAGAATGATCCTCAGTATTTTTCACTGATGCTCACTTTGAGTAGAAAATCATGCATAAAATGTAACAGTTCCAGACAACTTTTTTTAGGCTAACTGTCATATTTTCTGAAATTGTGTGGTTCTACCAAAAAGAGATAAATTAATGTAGATTCATAAAATGATAGAATTTTAAAAGAATAGAGATAGATATTTGGCAGAGATATTGGAGAAATTGAGATATTTTGAATTTATGAACTGAATTATTTTGTGCAGAAGAAATAATCTAAAATGTCTGTATGTTCAATCTTCCCCAGCCATTTTTGGTTTTTTGGGTTTTTTTTTTTTTGTTTTTTAATCTAAGGCAAAGATGTCTAGAGTTTAGAATAGTTTGGAGAGAAATTCTGTGCTTTTGTTCATGAAATAATAAATATAAAAATAAAATAAGCTTTGTCCTTTAATCAACAAAACCAAGTAAAGAATTAGTAATATTGCAAACGTAAGCTTATGATTCTTTAAACAAAGTTAAACCAAGTATCTTTCCACTCAGTAACAGACAATATTAATACTAGGCAAAAAGCCAAGACAGGAGTATGCTGAAAATGTTCTTGTTATTAAAAGAGCACCTAAACCACTCTTAATAGTGACTGTGGCTTATTTGTAAGCATTGCTTCATCAGTCTTCAAAACAAAATAATATCAGTGCTTCTCCCAGGCATCAGAGAAATAGAGGAAGAGATCTACTCGTTCTGGCTTAATCCTAGCCTAGACAATTAGGGGATCAACACTACATTTACACAGAATTACTAACCAAAATCTCATGTTTAGCTACCTTTTTAAAAATAATAAAATACATTTTTATGAGAAAGAACTTTATCAGCGTGGAGGTGACCGTGCACTGGCACAGATTGTCCAGAGAAGTTCTGGAGTCTTCTTCGCTGGAGATATTCAAGAACCATCTGGACACAATCCTATGCCATGTGGTCTAGAATGACCTCGCTGTGTGTCTCATGGAAAACAGCAAATATGACTGCACACTCAGCTGGTCTTGCTCCATGACAACCAAGTTCCCGTGCCATGACATGCCAATGGCATAAGATATGTACCATCATACTTTTTATTCTAAAAAATACAAGCTGAAAAGCAAGTGAGCCTTTGCAGGTGAGCAAATGTAGAAATTCAGTCAGGACTTCTGTCTTTAGTCTGGAAAGTATGTCTGTTTGCCACCATGTTTCATTTCTGCATTAAACTAAATATCTTTAGCATAATTGTCATGAAATTATCTGGTCTAAATTACTCTGTCTTTTCTATGTTTTTTCAAAACCTGTCTTCTTGGCTTCATATACTCAATCAAAAATTCTGAAAATTTTTGTTTCTTTGTGGGGAGGAAAGAGAGAGAGACGGAAGTGCTGGTGTCCTTCTCATATTTTTGTTAAAAATAGATTTAAACCCCAAAGGGTTAGGTTTGAAATAAATAACTCTTTCTCAAATTATAGAATCAGGGAAAAAATTATTTTATAAAATCTTTAGGTATATAAAAATTGTAATGCATTTACATTCTACAATCACCAAAACACACACACACAAAAACCCCCAAAAACCAAAAAAACTGCCAAAAAAACTCCATGCAAGAACATTAGGACACCATTTAACAGTGTTAATCCTTTCTCCAGTGACAGGGAAAGGAAAAGCAGGATGAGAATTTGGCTTCAGCTTCTGCCTCCTTTCAACTCCGCTGCTGGAAGAGCTCCTCATTGTCCTTGAGAAACTTCTGGACTAACTCCAAGTTTCTACATACATAAGAGACCAAGAACTGTAATTAGTGCTGCAATTAGTGAATGAAATCAGGGGTTTGCTGAATAGCTTACTAGTAGGTGACAAAGAAGGAACAGATATGATCCTTTAACAATAGAATGAAAATCACAAGAACAGATATTTTCTTCTTTCTTCTGTGCACACCCTCTATCCTCAAGAAGAGAGAATATGGTAAAAAAGAGCAACTTCATAGGTACATGCTGCAAGTGCAAGGAACCAATCCTCAGCCAAAAGAACAAATAGCAATGTCCACTGGAATTCATTCCGAAAGATTTCAGCTCCTTCTTGAGAAGAATGATTTCATCCGTGTGGCACAGCACCCAGCTCTGGATCTCTGATAGATTCTATGCAGGGCCTCTATAGCTGTGTAATATGATATTGTTTTGTGCAGCTTCCTCAGTTCATCTTTAGGCATAATCGTGTCATGGTGTGGCAACCCACCAAGGTTGTTTTAATTTTATTTTTTTATCATGAACCTGAAAGTATCCACTGCTTGCATCTCGCTGAGACATGAGAGCATATAAGAGATAGAAAAATATACATTTGAGAAAGTGAGAAGTAGGACTGCCTTATAACAACTGTCTTTGGAGGTGAAGCAAAGCATCTACTTAATAAAGCCCACACAATTTTTAAGGGAAAGGTAGCTATTGAGCTGGTGTGGGGAGCAAGTTAACAAGTAACAGGAATGCTGGGAGTACAACAGGAATGATGAGAGTGCAGTGTACATTTTACTTTCACCCTCTTTTTTTTAGTAGGATAGATATAGCTTGAGAAACTCATTACGTTCTATACTTGTCTGCAGCTCTGTACTTGTCTGCACCTCCATACTAGTCACACTAGTACTGAAAATACATTTTCAGGACATTAAAATGCTTGGTTTTAATGTGATACTTTTTGAGGTATTATAATTGCAATATCATTATTGCTGCTGTCTGGGCAAAATACAATCACCAATATAAATAGTTCAGTCCTAATGCTGGTTGATGTAAATCAGTACAGATGAAAAGACTGGCAAGAACTTAACTGCCAAACAGAGCAGATGATTTTGTTCTCATTCTGCCTTTTTGTCAGTGGGAACATATGCAGTCCAGCTGTGAACTTGACTAAATGAAATTCAGAGGAATACTGAGATTACTGCATCACTCTTAAATGTTTGGAATTGCCGGATGCATTGAAAAGATTTTAGACACAAGGGAAACGGGATCTCCTTAGGTATCGTGATTTGGCCAAAGGCTCAGAATATTCATTATTACTGTTCAGAATGAAGGGAACCAAAATTATTTAGTCTAGCTTGTTTAAAATTAGATTAGTCTTTGCTACCTGTTACAAAGGTATATAATGTGTGTGTACATATATATCTGTCTTCATAAGTGATGAAATACATATATACATCTCTAGCTCAGCCTTCTCTTTAAATTTTCATACCTGAACCATGTCTAAGTCCCGCTGATTCCTTCTGCCCTACAAACCCCCTCTGGAGACATCCATAATTTATGGTATTGCATCGTATTCATACATTTGTTTTTAAAATATTCTCAAAGGAATTTTCCATTAATTGTACTTGGACTGATTAGATGTTAGTTGATGTTTAGTATTCCTAAAGATATTTTCAGGTCCTTTCTGGCTGTAGGACTTTACTTACATAGAAAAAAAATAGTTTTAATTCTTTCAGCTATAAATTTAAGTCGAAATTTGAAAAAGTATTTTCTTGGAGGAAAAAGTTAATGATAAAGGAAATTATATATTATGGAAATTTACTGTTGTACTCACTCATCTTTTCTTTCCCTCATATATTCTGACTTGCTATTACTACGCTGTAACTCTTTTTTCTATAATCTTTGTATTTTTTTGAACTCAAACTCTTTGTAATAAAAAATACATCTTTGCATATGAATTTATGTGTGTGTTTACACTGAACATCATTAATTTATGGGATCACATTGATTTATGTTCTAAAGAAGCATTTATTTTTGAAGTTTTACTCTTTACTACAAGAAAAGAAGGAAGGAAAAGATAGAAGGGAGTAAAGAATAGAGGAAGAAAGAAGGGAAAAAGGGGAAGAGAGGGAAGAGAGAGAGAAAGAGAGTGGAGGGTGGGAAGGAAGGAAGGAAGGAAG